>CM060343.1:11983242-11992950 GCA_030674155.1 Stramonita haemastoma
CTGGTTCTACCACATATCTCATTTATGCAAACACTTGTCCCAAAAAGTTTACCAGTTGACTAAAATTAAACACTTTCTTGACTTCCATTTATTGAAACTGTTCTTTCAAGCTTATATACAATCCCCAATAGATTATGCAGCAACCCTGTGGGATTCTGTCAGTGCAAATACCATGAAAACCGTTACTTAGTCTGTATAAACGTGGTCTTAAACTGGTCCTTTTAAAGAAAACAACGTTGCTAGAAGTGGACTACACTCAGTTAAATATTCTTCCCCTACACCAACGACTAAAATATAACAAAAGCATCATGATGTTTAAGATAATGACAGGAAATGTCCCCACACCCTTAAAAGATAAATTCCCAATAAATCATTCCAGAAATTAATATGGAAAAGCCAAGTGTGCCAATCCCAATAATAGACTTGTTCAAATCTAGTTTACTATACTCAGGCCCTACGCTGTGGAACATTCTTCCTGATTCAATTAAACAGAACCAATCATTGACAACCTTCAAAAATCACCTTCTAAACCACTTTATGCATTAAAAATAACAAGCCACACTCCTCTCTCTCTACCACTGTGTGTGTATGGGTGTTGGTGTGGGTATGGGTGTGTGTGTAAATGTTTGCTGTGTGGTTGTGTGGGTGTATGCGTCTGTGTGTGAGTGTATTTTGAGTGTGTGTAAATCATTAGCCAATTTATAAAAAATGTTTTTGCTAATTCTTTAAAAATCTGGGATGTTTATATATTTTTTTATTGGTAAGTATTTCTCCCCCCCCCCCCTTCCAATAAGGATATCAGTTATTTTTTCCCCTTTTATCCAATGTATGATTTATATGACTTGTATAATTTTGACAGATTGTGGTAGATTGGTACTTTTCAGTTGTTAATTTATTATGTTCTCTTGTTTGCTCTTTATCTATTAGCGTGTTTTTTTTTCTTTAATAATCAAAATCATTTTATTGTGACTTTTGATTTTCGTCTTATGAATGAGTGCATTTTTCTTACCTTTTATGTATCATAGTGTCCTTATTTCTTGTATGTTGTTCGGTACTGCGTATAGTTTTATTGTTTAGTATCTTTTTATCTTGATATAATCCCTGAAAAGGGTGGGGACTGGATGTAAAAAAGCACATGAGTACTTATCTATTATCCTCGGAGAAAAGAATTTGCATTGCCTTGCCTCTCTCTCTCTCTCTCTCTCTCTCTCTCTCTCTCTCTCTCTCTCTCTCTCTCTCTCTCTCTCTCTCTCTCTCTCTCTCTCTCTCTCTCTCTCTCTCTCTCTTCTGTGTGTGTCTGTCTATCCGTCTGTCTGTCTGTCTCTGTCTCTCTGTGACTCTGTCTGTCTCTCTGTCTCTCTGTGCGTGTGTGTCTTTGAAAGTATGTACACACACGCACACACGCACACACACACACACACACACACACACACACACACACACACACACACACACATACACATACACACACACACACACACAACACACACACACACACACACACACACACACACACACACACACACGATATGTATGTATGTATGTATGTATGTATGTATGTATGTATGTATGTATGTATGTATGTATGTATGTATGTATGTATGTATGTATGTATGTATATATATATATATTTCATTCATATATTTATGTATATATACATAATATAAACATATAAATATGAAGACTGTCGAGATGTAGTCTGTGCTATAGAGCACGCCTTGGTAAGTTGGCATGGAGAACAAGCTGTTACCTATCCAGCAGATTCCATCCATCAGGTTGCACATCAATCAAATATTGTCATTAATGTGATAGTTGGCAGAAATCCTATCTTATTTGTCCTAGCTGTTTCAGGGAAAAGATTTTTTGCAACAGATGTGAAGCTTATTCTGTACACCAGTTTAAGACTAATCATTGACTGCGAGATTGTTGTTTTTGTTATTGTCTTTATTGCTTTTGCTGCCCTTTTGCCTTTCGGAAGGCAAATAATGTTATCTTTTGTGCTATTGAGAGTTCAACATCCTGATGATTTTCATTGAGAGCTTTCTTCAAAATTCGGCCCCATGTCTTTTTAAAGGATTGTTTTTCCCAAAAAAATATGTATTGGATCCAGTGGCTCCTGGACTTTTTCTATTTACCATGTTTTTGTTGTTTAGCTTGCTTTTTCAATACTGGTCTTACCGTTCAATATTTCGTGTTCTTCATCTGTAATATGAGGTAGGATTTCATTCATTATTTTTTAAATTCTACGTTATTCTAAATATGATTTTTATCACAAATGACTCGACCTTTTTTTCAATTTCCTCTTCAATTTTAATGGCTTTGCCATTTTCAATTAACAGCTTTGCTATAGCTTTTGTTATATAGTTTCTCTTTTTTTTGAAAACTGCAGAAGTATTCTGAAATTTTCTTCTACGATCAGCAACCCATCTTGTTTTTTATGTGAATAGCAATTACTTTATTTTTTTCTTTATGTACCTTATTAAAAATATGTCTCTTAAGTTGTGTTATTTCTTTCTTTTTGTTATAGGTTTTTGGCAACGCTGTCTCCCCAGATAGAGCAGCCCGATTTTCACGCAGATAAATCTGCTGTGACATACAGTGGTATAAAATAAAATAAGATATTCACCTCAATATATTTTATCAATATTTGTTTAATCTATCTTCTTATTTTTTTTATTTCCCACACAACAGCGTAGTCGGTAACACCAGTGCTGGCATAACTAAGCAATATAGCAACTCGGATCACACACATACAGTAGAAAAGTTCAGGAATCTGCTCCTGGTCGAATGATCTTTAAATTGTCGACAAGCACATTGATCTTTGCAGATAACGCGCGAAACTGAATACTTTTTCAAGAATACAAAAGCATGAGGATTATAGACCTGTTCCTCCATACAGAGTAGAGGTGTTAGTCCTTTAACCACAGTCCTGTCAGATCCACACTCTGACAAACTGATGGACAGCTAGGAGGCTATTAGCTAGAGATAGACTAAGACCAGGTAAATAAATTGATGGATGGATGGAGGGAGGGAGGATGAGAGAGAGAGAGTGAGAGAGAGAGAGAGAAAGAGAGAGAGAGACAGAGAGAGAGAGAGACAGAGAGAGAGACAGAGATGAAATGAAATGTTTATTCATAAAGGCCATGGCCCCTTAGAAGTGGGAATACAAATTCAGCAAGATATATATATATATATATATATATATATATATATATATATATATATATATATATATATATATATATATATATGATGGACATATAATGGTATTATGTAACATAGATGCTTCTCCTATCAAATGCTGCATACATGTATATCGCCAGTTGTTTTACAATACACTCATTTGTCGAAGCTAATAACAAAACCAATCTGAATAAACATAGATCTCTATAGTACTTTTGTGGTATGAACTGCTCTCGTATATCTCTTAACCCTGGACTGGAAATGGATTTCATCTTCTACTGAACATTTACAAATTGGGCAAAGATTTGTGGCCAGTGTCTTTCTACAGCCATAATAATGTACATTGATATCTGAAATTATAAATCTAAATCGTGTCATGATATGCTTCGAATAACTATCACTATTCATGGACATATACGTTGGCACACAATTTATTTGGCTAAAAATTCTATAGCTGTAAAATCGGTCACTATTCTGTACATGACTCTCACAATTTTGCCAGCAACAATCAATCAACCTTTCACGAAACTGTCGAATAAAACCACTAACATCTCCAAATCCTTGGTTTAATCACACGTAACCAAAACCAAATTCACATAGTTTCATTCTTACATTTGAAGCTCAATTCATTTTGCCTCTATTATCTAAATCTAACAACATTTTATATGCTTTAAAGGGCAATCTTTCTGCATTCATCTGGGTCATTTTTATCCAATATTTTATGCATCTCACAATAGAAACCAGTGACATGGGGTACCTTGCTGTTTCCATGTACACTAGATCATTTGGCGTCTTGAGTGACACTCCCAGAAATGCAAATAAATGCAATGCAAATAAATGTATTTTCTCACAGTGTACAGCAGCAGGATACAGACCCCATATCTCAGCTCCATAATGCAATACAGGTTGAATTTGGGCATCAAATAATTTTGGAAACAGAGAAAGAGATTCGTTATTCAACAAAGTTAATTTCCTCTTTAAGCACAACATTGCATTTTTTTTATCTACTTGCGAGGTCTTTGCATGCAAATGTGAAGCTTAAACAAGTAGAAAAGTGTATACCTAAATACTTATATACATTCACCACAGAAATTACAGTTCCACCATATGTCCACCTTTCTCTCATTGCAAGAAATTCATCCTTTTTAAATATAATAATGTTATTCTTTGTTAGGTTAACTTTTAACTTCAATGAAGCAGCAGCCCTGTGTAAATTATTCAACTGATTCTGAAGACCACTTACAGTTTCTTACATTAATATTATATCATCAGCTAACAACAATATAAACATTTCAAAACATCATTAGCAAATGTTGCACCATGTTGTCCTGTCTTTATGACCTATTTTGTCAATTCGTTAATGAATAAAGAAAATAGAATAGGGCTGCAAACATCATCTTGTTTCACCCCACACGTACAATTAGTATAATTTGATAACATACCACCTAAACGTACTCTTGCTTTCACACAATCACACATACTCACAACACATCAGTACAGTTTTCCACAAATACTATTTTAAACAAAACTAACCACAACAAACTTCTGTTGACAGAGTCGGAAGCCTTCTCAAAATCTATAAATGCAACGTATAATTTAGACTGATTTGTCTTTGAATGAATGCCATAAGTGTAAACATGTGAGAGAGAGAGAGAGAGAGAGAGAGAGAGAGAGAGAGAGAGAGAGAGAGAGAGAGAGAGAGAGAGAGAGAGAGAGAGAGAGAGAGAGAGAGAGAGAGAGAGAGAGAGAGAGATTCTTTTATATCGAGGATAACAGAATAAGCAACCATATGCTTTTTTTCATCCGGTCCCCGTGTGTATGCAGTTTTGTAAATATTGTCATCTGTTCCCACCGGCACACGATGGCCTACTCTTACGAAAAGCGGAACAGGATTTAACGTGTGCGCAAGATGTTCTGCGTGCGTTCGCACACGGGGCCTCGGTTTAAAGTCTCATCCGAAGGACTTTTGGGGAGAGTGGAGTCAGCACTGATGTTAACTCCAAGAAGAAAATTTCCTCGACCGGACTCGAACCCGGGTCTTCAAATTGCCAGCCCAATGTTCTGACCACTAGGCTATCCACCCCCCAAGAGAGAGAGAGAGAGAGAGAGAGAGAGAGAGAGAGAGAGGAGAGAGACTTCGTTGGCTTCTGACGTTTTCTCTCCTTTTCTTCCCAGATTTCAACGACATCGGATCAGCACCATCCATCTGACATCAACCAAAGATGAACTCTTCATTAAATGCTGATGTTGAACTAAATGATAACACGACAGATGGAGCAGATGTATTGACATTGTATAAAACCCCTGAATACAAAGCAGCTGTGATCGTCTGGAAATTCTGTTCTCCATGCATTGTGGTGTTGGGATTCTTTGGAAACATCGCCACCTTCTTTGTCATGCGTCGTATCAAGGACCACAACTCTTCTCAGCACGCTATTCTTATGGCCCTTGCTGTGTCTGATTTAACGTTTTTAATCCCTCGTGTCACCAATCTATGGTTGGGGTACACTTTTGATATCAATCTTGCTCTTTTGCATACTGCACTGTGCAAATTTTTCTTTTGGATATTTTACCTCAGTGGCACAATGTCTGCCTGGCTGGTGACCTGTGTGACAGTACAGAGAACAATGGCGGTTCTGTGGCCACACAAGATGAGGGTGATGTGCACTGTGAGAAGAACGTGGATTGTTATCGCAGCTCTTTTTCTGATCGCTTTTGCTCTCAATTTTCATATTCTGTTTGGAATGGATATCTCTAAACAAAAGATGTGTCAAACCATACCAGGTGCATATAGATACTTTTTTGTTGTTATCTTTTCTTGGGTGTATTTGTGTATAACCTCTGTTGTCCCCGGTGTCTGTTTATTTGTCTGTGACATTGTACTGTCTGTCACACTGATCAAAGCACTTTCTTCATCTTCTATATCCACACAAGGTGACCCACATGTCAGTTCTGGACTTAATACAGACAGCCGTCGAAAAAGCTATTACAGGACAACAGTCATGATTCTAGCAATATCATGTGCTTTTTTGGTTTTGACTCTGCCTAACTGTGTTTACTTGATTTGGTCTAGCTTTATTTTCAAAGTCATAGGACGGCATCCACTAACAATTCCCATGGTAAACCTTGTACATGCAGTGACCGAGCAATTATGGTACACCAACAGTGCCATCAACTTTTACCTCTACTGCCTGACTGGAACCAAGTTCAGAAGGGAGTTTGTCAGCTGGATCCGCTGTGGTGCTCAGAGACCCTCTGCTCCATCTGTCCATGAGACAGCTTCAGAGGCATCAAGGGGAGGAAGACACAAACATCCTGGAAACAGTCCACTGTCCAAATGACTTCACTCTCAGTCTACACACTAGAAACTGACCAGTGACAGATTTAGACACCAATCCATTGTGATCCACTTGACATTCCATGAGATGGTCAGACAGTACAGCCAGAACAGGAACTAAGCTTGTTTACCCTTAGTCTGTAGATTTCACTTCTGTTTCAAATCTGTTAACTGGAGGTGATTTGAACTTTCATAAAATTGTGTCTGTCATTTGTCAGAGTTTAGAAGATTAATGCTAAAATCGCCAAAGAGATCGATTTTTTTTCATCTGTAAGTGTTACATCTTTCCTCATTTCATCAATTTGGTAAAACAATCTGAGTGCTCAACTGAATGAATATAAGTTTTTAAAAGGTCAGAATGCTCAGAAATGGTAGAGTAAAAAAAAAATCCAAAGAGAATATATTTTTATGGGTATTTCAATCCACAATGCTTCGACGGGATGTTTATCAACGGGAATAATGCAGTAATAAGTGGCTGGGTGATTAAAGAAAACAATTCAACCAGTCTGTTTCTGAAGAACAAGATCAAGGCACACAAAATGATACTCTGAAATTAATACATCGTCATCCGATACACACTTTGACAATCTGGACCTGGCACAACGAAATAGTTAATATGAAATGTTGTTGTTGTTTTTAGAAGTATCTAAAATGGAGCAGAACTCATCTAATGTGTTGAGACCATGGTTGATATTCAAGAAGCCTGCTCCGAGGTCACCTAAAGAGGCCATAATTTTATTTTGTTTAAAGTTCACATCAAACAGTAGCAGAAACTAGCACATGAGGGGTAAGATTATGTGAACAGGGGGAGAGGGAAATGATTATTGTCATAATCTGACTGTGAAGACTAAATGTATCTTCAGTTTAACGTCTTTTCACATTTAGTGATTTTAGACACAAAAAAACCCTGACAAGAAAGAGTAAACAATAAACTGGAAAATGTCATTTAACAGTGCTGAAAAAAAAACTAATCCTAACACTACAAAAACTGGATTATTGGATTTCTTTTCAAAGCTAACACAATGTCCAACTGCAACGAAGGTTCAGACAAACTCTGATCCAGTGACAAACTAGATACAGCAGGTAAAAATGCTTTTAAATATCCACAATTAGACTAAAGCGAGAGCTTAAATGCTACAGACTAATGTTCATTCAGAAGTCAGAATATCTGAGCAGTGTGTACAAGTGTGACAGTTATGTAAGGGAGTTAACTGTTTGCAGCTGAACACACTGTTTACGATAGTCAAGTCAAGTCAAGTCAAGTCAAAAACACTGTAATCATCCCTGAAGGGCAATTACAATATTGACAGGCATATTGATACGAATCATGATAAAAACACCCCACAAGATAGCTAAAGTTCATATCTATTCAAACATTACATGATAGCTTCAAAGAAAAATATCACAAACACTCACACTCGTACACACGGGTGCGCACGCACCCCCCCCCCCCCCCACACACACACCCCACACACACACACGCACACACACACAAACGCACACACAGAGATGCACAAACATCAATGTATGGATACAATGTTATTAAAACCATTGACTAGAAAAGACCTAAGCACTTTTTTTTTACACATGTACGCACGCACTCGCACATGCACGTATGCTCGCATGCTCGCATACACACACACACACACACACACACACACACACACACACACACACACACGCGCGCGCGCGCGCGCGCGCGCGCGCGCACGCACGCACGCACGCAAGCACACACACGCACACACACACACGCATGCACACACACATGGGACACGGGATATCCTTGCTCCTGATCTGCTGACCCGGGTTCGAATCTCGTTCAAGAGGATTTGTCCCCTGAAGTTAACAATAGTGCCAACTCTTCTCCTCTCAAAAGACCTTTGAATGAGACTATAAAATGAGGTGCCATTTGCAAATCCACACAGAACATCTTGCGTACACTTTAAAACCCGTTCCGCTTTTTGGAAGAGTAGGCTATTGTGTGCCTGTGGTAACGGATGACAAAGTTTACAAAAATGCATGCACATGGCCCGGGGACTGGATGTTAAAAAAAAGCACATGAATTCTTATTCCATCATCCTCAAAATAAATGAATGAAAAAATAAAACACCAAAACATGACTTTCCCTTTAATAAAGACCGTTATTTTGAAAAATAAAAGCACGAAAAAAAGACATGGTTACTCTACGTTTGTTAACCTTTTCCTATGAGAGAGTAGACGCCCGTCAGTCTCTGATTTGATTTGATTTGATTTGATTCTTTTATATCGAGGATAATGGAATAAGCACTCTTGTGTGCTTTTTACATCCAGTCCCCGTGTGTATGCAGTTTTTGTAAATGTCATCTGTTCCCACGGGCACACGATGGCCTACTCTTACGATAAGCGGAATAGGGTTTAATGTGTGCGCAAGATGTTCTGCCTGTGTTCACACACGGGGCCTCGGTTTAAAGTCTCATCCGAAGGACTTTGGGGTAGAGTGGAGTCAGCGCTGATGTTAACTCCAAGAGAAAAATTTCCTCGACCGGAATAGAACCCGGGTCGTCAAATTGCCAGCGCAATGTTCTGACCACTAGGCTATCCCGTCCCCTCAAGCACTGAAGATTAGAGAGCTATGCTCTAGGCTCTAGAGCGCAAAGCCAGGGTAAGTGAGTATGATGGAGGGCAAGCTGTTACCCATGCAGCAGACCCACCCCCTCTCTTCATCGCTGGAATGGTCCATTACAAAGGCAATCACCAAAACGAATGGCTCCAGTGTCATCACAGGAGCTGCCAGAACGTTGCCAGACACAGCCCAAGATCGATAACCCTGCCAATAATTCCTTGATGATGTCTGCTGTTATTACTTCCCTTGTAACACTCTGCCGAGGATTTTCTCCATAGCTCAAAAAGAGTTAATGGGAATAAACTATTGTGAAAAAAATTGTGAACTGTGTCATTATCTCAAAACCTGCAACTTTCAGAACACGTTGACATCAGCAGTCCCCGCATGGATGGCAGGAGTGGTGCATGGCCTGTGAATTGTGTGTGTGTGTGTGTGTGTGTGTGTGTGTGTGTGTGTGTGTGTGTGTGTGTGTGTGTGTGTGTGTGTGTGTGTGTGTGTGTGTAATAAGGAAATATCAGAGACCGGATGAAAAAAAGCACATGGTTGCTTATTCTGTTATCCTCGATATACAAGAATAAATAAATAA
>CM060343.1:11993050-12005550 GCA_030674155.1 Stramonita haemastoma
CAAAGCTGTGTGCATGCATAATGTTATAAACGGAAATGCTCCTCCAAATATTAAACAATCCTTCAAAATAAATCAGAACAGGCATACTCATTTGCTAACGTTTCCAAGACCCAGAAATGATCTCTACAAGTCAAGTTTTTTGTATTCGGGTACCATTTATGGAATAATGTCCCAATTGATCTAAAAAGTACTACAAGCAAAACCCAATTTAAAAGACACTTAAAAACATATCTCATGAATAAAAGTGTTGAAATGACTTGTAAATTTTACTTTTTCACCATGGGTGTTTTTGTGCTATTCACTCAGATTTTTTACTGTTATGATTTTCAATGCACGTTTGATGTAATGATTATATGACATCGCGCATAATAATGCACCGGTTGCACTTACGCGCGATGTGCATATGTTTGCATGTATATATTATGATGTTTGTATATGTTATTTGTGCAGTGTGTTTGTGTGTGTGCGAGCGCGTGCGTGCGCGCGTGTGTGTGCGTGAATGTGTGTGTGTGTGTGTGTGTGTGTGTGTGTGTGTGTGTGTGTGTGTGTGTGTTTGTGTGTGAATTTGTGTATGCGTGGTGTGTGTTGTTTCACATTGGTATCTAAAATGTAATAGCAGGCATGGGTGAGTGATTGGTCGATAACAAGTATTTATTCGTATGTATGTATTTTGTATATTGAAATATTTACATATTGATATGCTAAAATTTTAGTTAAGGTGTGTAGTTGGCTAGTTTGCTAGTTTTTTGAGATTATCATCATTGCAGTTTCTTTATTGCTGTAATAGTTGTTGATGTCATTATTTTATTTTTATTTTTCATGTTCTTACATAATTTTCTTTCGTAGATGGCTTGATGAAAAAAAGCAAGTGTTCTGCTTACTCAATGTACCATCTGTAAAAAAAAAAATGACTTTGACTTTGACCTTGACACACACACATGATTATTCAGTAATTTAAAATTGGCATTTCAAATTGTAAAGGGTCTCTATCACAGTCCTATAGGACATTTGTTATAGTTACTTTAACGTTAATAAGTTTTTTATATTTCTGTTATTTCTATTGCATTACCAAGTTTCTTTGTGGGGTGTATTTGTCTCTTTTTCTTCTTTTTTTTCTTTCTTTTTTCGGGGTGGCTGGGGGGGGGGGGGGGGGGGGGGGGTGGAGGAGAGAGATTGGAGGGGTGACATATGTTTACGAATGATTTTTTTTCTCCATCGTCTAATATCACTAGAAGTGAACAGACGTAAATTGAAGACAACAACAACACACACACACACACTAAATATAAGGGCTACCGATATCCATCACACATCAGTCATAAGTATTCTGACCATTGAATAAATGGATCACTTCTAGAAAATCCAACCATGAAACATGTTTTGCTTGTACCATCTTTGAAATTAAAACATGTCCCGTTGGTAAACACTACTCGATGTTTACTGCAGAACGACTAGAAATAATATTGTTCCAAAGTTTTTGATGATTTGTTATAGTGTATATCTAAAAATCTGTGTGTGTGTGTGTGTGTGTGTGTGTGTGGTGTGTGTGTGTGTGTGTGTGTGTGGTGTGTGTGTGTGAGTGTGAGTGTGTGTGTGTGCTGATTTGAAGTTGCTATACATGTTGTAATATTCCCATGCTACGAGAAAACTTTTTTGAAAAATAACATTAGAGATTTAGTATGTGATTAATACATTTTTTAACCTTAAAGTGCATAAAAGTCATTTTATGTTGGGTTGCCTTCACATACTGGTTTCTATCCAAATGAGTAAGCTGATAGAGCTTATGGAAAGGTGCAAAACATGAATGGGATTCAGTAGAACTGCACGTGCCTTTATCCTCACAAGAGGGGTACAGCCTATTGAAACTTAAACTTGGGCGGAAGGGATAGCTAGTGGTCAGTACATTGAGCTCGCAATTTGACGACCCGGGTTCGATTTACGTTCAAGGAGATTTTTCCCGTGGAGTTAACATCAGTCCCAAAAGTCTTTCGGATGAGACTATAAACCCAGGCCCCCTGAGTGAACACACGCACAACATCTTGCGCACACATTAAATCCTGCTCCGCTGTTGGTAAGAGTATGCCATTGTGTGCCGGTGGGAACAGATTACAAGATTACAAAACTGCATACACACCTGACTGGATGTAAAAAAGCACACGAGCTTCTTATTCCATTATACCCGATATAAAAAAAGTAGGTAAAATAAGTTATAAGTAAAACAACCATGAAGAAAGGTCCCCGAAATTAATGAGCTTAACGATTGATGTTTTAATAGAACTGCAATCAATACCGACATTTAAAAAGAAAAACAAAATCGAGAACGATAGAGTAAGTTTCCATGTGCTTTTTCACATCCAGTCCCATGTGCATGCAGTTTTGTCAGTTTTGTCATCTGTTCCATTAGCATACAGTGGCTTACTCCTCCAAAAGGGGATCTAGTTTTAATGTGTACACAATGTGTTCTGCATGAGTTCGCACAAGGGGCCTCGGTTTAAAGACTCATCCGGACTTTTGTGGGAATGGAGTCGGTACTGACGTTAATTCAACAGGAAAAGACCTCTTGAACGAGATTGGAACCGGTTAGCAGATCATGAGCGCGTCACTATGACCACCAGGCTATCCCGTCCTATCACGTCATGAACCGTGCAAAGACTTATGGAAATGATTTCATACCATAAGAACTAATAGTTTGTTTCAAACTCAATGCTTTGATAATGGAATTGAGCAAAAATAGTGAGTGCTCATGTAGTGAGAATATCACTAATACCCATAATTTGTGACTGTAAGAGTGTAAATTGTTAATTCCTCATTAGGTTTCTAAAATTATCATCATAGCTTATTGAAGAGTTTGAACATGGGCATTTGAGATTATAAAAGGTCTTTGGCACAGTCCCAGAGGACATTTTTTAAAGTTGCATTAACGTGAATATTTTGGTTTTACGGATTTGTGAATTAAATTGCTGTGCTTAGCTTTTTTGTGTGGTGTAATGATTTTTCCACAAATAGTTGTGAATAGCATCCCCCCCCATTCTCTCTCTTTTTCCATCCTCTGAATGTGATAAGACGTAAAACTGCAGACATCGACAACAAAAACAATAACAGCAGCAGCAGCAGCAGCAGCGGCAACAAGAACAACAAGAACAACAAGAACAGCAAGAACAACAAGAACAAGAAACAACACACACACACACACACACACACACACACACACACACACACACACACACACACACACACACACACACGCACACATGCACGCACGCACGCACGCACGCACACACACACACACACACATCCTCGGTATCCTCGATGTAAAGAATAGAATAAATATGACACAACTTAAACAAATTTAAAACGCACACACACAGGGGGGCAGGATAGTCTGGTGGTCAGAGTAATGCGCTCGTGATCTGATGTCACGGATTAGAATCTCGTACAAGGGGATTTTCCTCTGAGTTAGCATCATTGTCGACTCGACTCCTCCAAGTGTTCTTTGAATGAGACTATAAACTGAGGACACAGGGAATGTGCCGGTGGGAACAGATGACAACATTGACAAAACTGCATACACACAAGGACTGGATGTAAAAATAGGCACATGAGTGCTTATTCCATCATTCTCGAAACACACACACACACACACACACACACACACACACACACACACACACACACACACACACACACACACACACACACCATATGCGCGCATGTGTGGCTTGCATATGTGCCCCCCCCCCCCACACACACACACAAACACTTGCACACACACACACAAAACGCGTGCATGCGCACTGCTTGCTCTTGCTTTTTGATCTGAGGACATTATCATAATCTGCTTCAAAGATTGAGAAATCATTCTGTCACTGTGTTGAACGCCATGTTGCTGTGAGCTTCTGGTCGGAACTGTTGCTTAATGCCTGCTGCACGGATCTTTAGGTAGCAGTTTCATCAGTGGCTGACAGATCTTTAGGTAACAGTTTCATCAGTGGCTGACAGATCTTTAGGAAGCAGTTTCATCAGTGGCTGACAGATCGTTAGGTAGCAGTTTCATCAGTGGCTGACCGATCTTTAGGAAGCAGTTTCATCAGTGGCTGACAGATCGTTAGGTAGCAGTTTCATCAGTGGCTGACCGATCTTTAGGGAGCAGTTTCATCAGTGGCTGACAGATCTTTAGGTAGCAGTTTCATCAGTGGCTGACCGATCTTTAGGGAGCAGTTTCATCAGTGGCTGACCGATCTTGTCCTCTTTCCAAAGTATCTTCTTCCCTGTTCTCGCATCCCTTATCAGTGCCAGCTTTGAATTTTTGTGTAAATTGCCTGATATATCTTATTCATTCACAATCAAATTATAGATATTGAGCAACAACTACTAACTAACAGAAAATGAACACAAGTATTTCGTTAGATAGTATGATTGTAAATCAAACATGGTCTTTTTTTAGATATGATATTTTTTCAATGCACGAAGCTACACATAAACCAACACTATGACTCTACAACACAAACTGTCTTAGGGCTAGAGGCCCTGTTCTTGGGATAACTAGCTGGGTGGTTTTGTTTTTGATTACAGTTTGATTCCAGAAAAAAATGTACGTTTTAAAAATATTTTCGATATTGTACTACATAGTTGTCTGGAGTTTCAAGAAGTTGGAGGGTTTCAAGTAGTCATGAGAACATTGGAAATCCTCATTCTCTGAGTATTCCTTGCATTCTATGCTGATGAGCCCCCCCTCCCCTCCCCACATCCACTGGCCCAGAGCATTTAATCTGAAGCAACAACTTTTTTTCGTGATGTAAATGAAGTAAGCCTAAGTCTGAAAAATAAAACAAACATGACTACTGGTACTATATCAAGTAAATCTAACACCCTCTGAAAATTATTGCCATGAGCACAATATCCTAAACAAGAGGGTGAAGCAGACGTTCATTTCTGCAATTAGAAAAACAAAAGAAACAAAAGACCCCCCCAAAATGAAAAAAAAAATTACCCCCCCCCCCCCAAAAAAAAAAAAAAAAAACAGAAAAGGAAAGAAGTTACAGCTAAATCCCGGTTCTTGAGTAAGACAAGTTTGTGAGTTACGTAATAAAATTATGATAATGACGCATTGATGACAGCTTTTTATGGGTGATGCACTACTTTGACGTCACGTTTCAGAGTAACAGTTTTTTCTTGCAACAGACTGTGGTTAGGTCCATGTTGTTGTGTTGAAGATAAAATTAATAGGATAACTTTCCAATGCAGTCATGAGTTACTGAGGACAATCAAATTTACAGTTTACAGGGGATACACCTGAAACGTGTAAATGTTAAAGGTGATGTTGGACAAGATTTGTAAAAAATTCAGTCAGTGAAAGAACTTCTCTGTTGCTAAGATAGCAGACAAATACCAGTGCCCTGTGCGTTTAGCATGTGTTTAGCATGTGTTGGTGACAAAGCAGAAGTATGTGAAGGGTTGCCATCTGAAGAAGGTGATCATAAGAATAACAATGAGACCTTTATCCTCACATGTGTGAACTAAATCTGGATCTTTTGTATTGGTTGCATTCACGAAACCTTTGATTCCTTCCAGTATCACCACAGACAACAAGAAATGGGAACATCACTAGAACCTGACATTGCCGTTCTGAGATAGATGACAACATCCTGCAAATGTTGTGCTCAAGAGAACCGGATGAGCTGTGAGAAAGTTGTCAAAGGCATCAGAAACGAGAGTGTGCAAGATAAACCTCTGCATAAAGAGAGATCCAAGTACAAATTTGCAAAGTACAAGAGGCATAGATTAAAACTGCAGGTGAAGATCATGGACACAGAGGGTTCTGCTCAGAGATGCACAATACAGAGAGGAAGGAAAAGCAAAGATTCACACAAAGCCTCTGTGAAATTAAAAAAACAACAACAATGACTTCCCACGAGCACACCAGTGGACCCAGAGAAGTGTTTACACGTTAAAAGTTAGGCTCAATTTTGGTAGGATTAGTACACTGGATTTGTTGTAGACAGATAGCAGCACAAAGAGACAGAGCCATATTGCTGCACAATTAAAATGACCTCCTTGAACTTTTCACTCAGAAAATAATGTTTGACCTCAAATGAGAGTTTATGGGGAGTGACCTACAGTAGAGTTTGACTAAAATCTGAGGTTTCTTAGACAGTTAAAATTGCTGACAATGATCAACATTTCTGGCAGGTGCAATGCAAAGTTCAATTGTGTGGTGAGCTAGGACTTGTTGTCAGCACAATGGTAAGTACACCAATAATTACCAAGCCATACTTTCATCAAATCAGCCTCTGTTAAGTCTGTACTCTGTGTACTAATGCCGAGTAGCAAGGGTAAAGGCAGGGTAGGGAAAGTGTGGAACAATGCACAACAACCAGGAGGAACTCATGGAAGACTGTCGCTGGAATATTCTTTTTTTCATCTTTATCTTCTGCTGACTTACTGACCACTGATACTGACACTCTCTCTGTCGACTCCACTCTCTTACGCACACATCCTCCTATTGTTTGCATATTGCGCCGAACGCAAAGAAAGAACCACGAAGCTGCAACGGAATGGCCAACAAACCGAAATGGAGGACATTTCGCATGCAGCTTCAATGGCAATTATCTTTTTGTCCGCGCAACCAAACTACACATATCTTATATCAAAATAAACGCCTAATTAACGATGGGATGTGTTATGATAGGAAGAGTAAGTACAGCCCTGTCACACAGTCTCAAAGCAGATGCACTTCTATAGAAGCAGATTTGCATCTTCCTTATTATCATTGATCATCATGCAATAATAACAATTACCCATAATTCGGTAGTCTTAGTTGCTCTGGTCTCATGGTAACCCTGGATTTGGTTTAACCATAACTTAAGTGCCTGTGGTGAGTTTGTGTTAAAGCCTTTGGGGTTGGAGGTTCGCAGGGGACGGTTGTTGGATGGGCGTTGTGGTGGTCACCACCTTGTGTGGGTGACTCATTCAGTCTGGCCCTCTGCAACTGACCTAGTACTATCGTCAGTAGGGGCTTAGTAGGTAGTTAACTGCGTATGTCAGCTCAAAACGGCCACCATTGAACACCACCAAAGTAACCAGCAGCAGTGCAGGGCCCCTCGGGTGATGGCCCCACAGTGGCCTGATAGTGATGGGCTTACTGTAGACTTTCCATCCTGTGGATGCGACACAAGGAATCTGGGTATAGTTGTGATGGGGAGATTAAAATGAGCAGAGAGGTAACAGGGGTACGTGAACGTCATAGACGATTGGACAGCAGCAGCAGCAGCAGCAGCAGCAGCAGCAGCAGCAGCAGCAGCAGCAACAACAACAACAACAACAACAACAACAACAACAAAACATCATCAACATCAACAACAAACCCACTTACTTAAAAAAAATGCAGGCATTTCAGGTGTCTGTGTAAAGAACATAGTTTAACACTGACATCATATTTGTAAAACCTTTCCACCTACATTTTCTGGGCAGTCTCTGAAAAATGTTTTTGAAAATTCAAAGTCAGCCATTGAATTTGCTGAATGTTTATTGCACAGTCCACAAGACGACTTCTTCCAGTGACATTCTCGTTTTATATCAACACGTTTAGTTTTAATTATGCTCATAATTTCACAGATGGTTTTTTTGTGTTTTTTTAATGCACGACAATACCAGCAGACATGTTTTGTCCTCAGTTATCTCGCCCAACACCCCCTTACCCTTCCTATTTTACCTTTAGTTACACTTCCCAAATCCTCGTCTAATATCACTGAGTGTCAACAGACGTTAACTTAAAGAAAACAACTTGTTATACTAACATCATTTTGCGAACAAAATGTGAAGTGTACCTAAACAAAGCCTTGGGAAGGATACAGTCTCTCAATACCACTTCTACAGAAAGGTAACTGAGACAGTGCTAGAACTACAAAAACACAAGCCACCCAAACAAGCCAATGATCAGAATGATTCTGAGTGTTCTTAACATAAAAGAAAATATAGCGCAAAGAAGTGTCAACAGAGGAATAAGCTAGCTTTACACCTATTAAAGCACACGACTGGGCAGATTTTTAACTGCAAGCTTATAATCGAAAAAGATCTCCAACACCAGAAAAATATGTTCCACAATTTCTTTTCTTAAAGCATTTGACATAGTGTGGCATGATGGACTGCGGCAAATTCTCAAAACTTTCCACACTGAAGAAAGGTTGATGCAGATTATTCAGGCCCACTGATTATGCCAGTAGTGCAGCTCTCTAGAGTAATCATGTCAAAAACTTCTTCCAAAGATAACTGAAGTCAAACAAGGCTGTACACTCTTAGCTTCTGTATCTAACCTCTTTCTTGAGAATATCATTCTTCACAATATATGTTGTTCTTGAACATCTAATATCTCTACATTTGTTTGAGCTGTATGCAGTGCTAACCAGTATTTCAGGAATGGGGCTCTCTCCTGAAATGGGATGGTACAGGTTGATGCAGTACCTCTGCAATGGTCACGTGCTGGTGGCCTCAGTTTGGACATGTCCAAATGTCCATGGAATGTGCTTATGTCTTCTCAAACAGTGCAGCTTTGCGTGTGTGTGTGCCTGTCTAAACAGTCATTTCCTTAATTGTTCAATCCTGTCTGTCATGTGGAGGGCATAGTTAGGTTCCTTGTGACGTGTTTTGTCATCACCCTCCAGTAGATACCCAAGAGATGATTAACACATACTCTTCAAATTGCTCTAGATCACAAATATGATGTTGTTACAGCAATCCTTGTCTTTTCCATCTTAGTTATACCTATTGATGAGATCACACAAAGAAATATTGACTTCAAACTGAAGTGAAATCTACAGACTAAGGGTAAACAAGCTTAGTTCCTTTTCTGATTGTGCTGTCTGACCATCTCATAAAATGTTAAATGGATCACAGTGGATGGTGTCCAAATCTGTCACTGGTCAGTTTCTAGTGTGTAGACTGAGAGTGAAGTCATTTGGACAGTGGACTGTTTCCAGGATGTGTGTGTCTTCCTCCCCTTGATGCCTCTGAAGCTGTCTCATGGACAGATGGAGCAGAGGGATCTGAGCACCACAGCGGATCCAGCTGATAAACTCCCTTCTGAATTTGGTTCCAGTCAGGCAGTAGAGAGCAAAATTAATGGCGCTGTTTGTGTACCATAGTTGATGTGCAATTGCATATATGAGATTTACCGTGGGAATCGTTAGTGGATGTCGTCCTATGATTTTGAAGATGAAGCTTGACCAAATCATGTATACACAGTTAGGCAGAGTTAAAACCAGAAAAGCACAGGATATTGCCAGAACCATGACTGTTGTCCTGTAAGAGGTTTTCCTGCGGCTGTCAATGTTATGTTCAGCATTGACTTGCTGATTTAACTTTGTAGATATGGAAGAGGATGAGGAAATTGATTTGAAGAGTGTGACAGACAACACAATGTCACAGACAAACAGACAGACACTGGGAAAAACAGATCCTACAACCAAATATACCCAAGAAAAGATCACTACAAAAAAGTACCTATACACACCTGCTACAGTTTGACACCTGTTTTCCTTAGAAATACTAATTCCAAGCAGAAGATGGAAATTGAAAATAAAAGCAATGAGGAAAAGAACTGCAATAACAATCCACGTTCTTCTCACAGTGCACATCACCCTCATCCTGTGCGGCCACAGAACAGCCATTGTTCTCTGTACTGTCACACAGGTCACCAGCCAGGCAGACATTGTGCCACAGAAAAAGAAGGCCCAGAAGAACAACTTGCAAATTGTTGTATGCAAAATCCAAAGTTCAAAGTCAAAAGCGTGCTTTACCCATCTATTTATGGGTTCAGTACACAGAAACGTGAAGTCAGACACAGCAAGGGCCATAAGAAAAGCATGCTGAGAAGAGTTGTGGTCCTTGATACGACGCATGACAAAGAAGGTGGCGATGTTTCCAAAGAATCCCAACACCACAACGCATGGAGAACAGAATTTCCAGATGATCACAGATGCTTTGTATTCAGGGGTTTCATACAATGTCAATACTTCTGCTCCATCTGTGGTGTTATTATTTAGCTCAACTTCAGCATTTAATGAAGTGTTCATCTTTGGTTGATGTCACTTGGCTGGTGCTGATCTTCTGTCCTTTAAATCTGGGAAGTAAAGGAGAGAAAACATTAGAAACCGACAAATTGTGCCTCTCTCTCTGTCTCTGTCTCTCTGTCTCTGTCTCTCTGTCTCTCTGTCGCTCTCTCTCTCTCTCTCTCTCTCTCTCTCTCTCTCTCTCTCTCTCTCTCTCTCTCTCTCTCTCTCTCTCTCTCTCTTCTCTCTCTCTCTCCCCACACACACTCTCCATGTCAGTAATACTGATAGGCTCTAGAATGTATACCCCATGATCTAATGCCTATTTTGATGTGTATGATATGCGATTATCACATTGTGTGGGAGAGAATGTACATGTGCATGAATATGTATCCAGGACGATTCGTTTGTGTGCGTGTGTGCGCGCGCGTGTGTGCGTGTATGTGTGAGTGTGTGTTGATGTGTGTGTATGTGTTTGTGCGTGTGTGTGTGTGTGTGTGTGTGTGTGTGTGTGTGTGTGTGTGTGTGTGTGTGTGTGTGTGTGTGTGTGTGTTATCTTGACTTTGGGGACAAATTGTTTGTTTACGAGAGGGGTGTTAGGGAGGGTAGTTGTTCATGTTTGATTGGACTTGTTTATTCGTTTGATTGTATGTTTTTCATGGATTTCATGATTTATCAATTATTGAATGGCAATATGAATGATTGATTTGCTTGGTACCTTACATTCATTTCTTAATTAATTCGCTGATTTATTCATACTTTTTTTCATTTTGTCCCCATGAGGGCCTGGTGTAAAGAAGCCTCTGGCTTATCCAATTACCCTCATTAAGAATTTCGAGTTCGAGTTCGAGTTCGAGTTCTCTCTCTCTCTCTCTCTCTCTCTCTCTCTCTCTCCTCTCTCTCTCTCTCTCTCTCTCTCTCTCTCTCTCTCTCTCTTTCCACCCGCCCACCCACCCACCCACCCACCCATCCATCCATCCATCCATCCATCCATCCACCCACCCACCCATCATCCATCTATCCACCCACCCACCCATCCATCCATCCATCCATCACCCATCTATCCATCCATCCACCCATCCATCCATCCACGCACCCACCCACCCACCCATCCATCCATCCATCCATCCGCCCATCCATCCATCCATCCACCCACCCACCCACCCATCCATCCATCCATCCATCCATTCATCCATCCATCTATCCACCCATCCATCCACCTAACAACCTGTCCATCTACCCAACCACCGATCCATCCACCCACCTGTCCGTCCACCCATCCATCCACCCACCCACCCACCCATCCATCCACCCACCCACCCCTCCATCCATCCATCCATTCATCCATCCATCCACCCATCCATCCGCCCATCCATCCATCTATCCACCCATCCGCACATCCATCCATCCATCCATCCATCCATCCATCCATCCATCCATCCATCCATCTATCCAATCATCCCCCTGGTCTTAATCCATCCATCATACAGTGGTCTACTCTTTAGAAATGGGAACCGGTTTTTGTCGTGTACGCAGCTAACAGCCTCCTAGCTGTCCATCAGTTTGTCAGAGTGGGGATCTGACAGACAATGGGTGACAGGATGTCTGACACCTCTAGATTGTATGGGGACACAGGTCTGTAATCTTCAAGCTTTTTACATTTGTGCATTTTTTTTTTTTAAACTCTGGTTATTTGCAAAAAGGCACTAGCACACAGTTTGGAAGTGGTTAGGTCAGGAGCAGATTCCTGAACTTTCCTGCTGTATGTGTGTGAGGTGAGTTTCTACATTGCTTAGTTATGCCAGCACTGGTGTTACCGACCATGTTGTTGTGTGGGAAATAATGCTTTTAACAATAACATTTCCAGAAGAAATTACATTTTCACATTTTGAAAAAAGGGAATGGCCACAGCCCAACTACAGATTTGTGACACTCCACCACGAAATGAGTTGCTTAGCAGCTGACCCACTTTTCCGCTAGCAGCCATTAAATGCAGGTGGGGGTCAAGTTGTTGATTTTAATATTTTTATTGATTTTAAAAACTATAGCCATTATTCTAGAGTGTCTTGAAATATCAAGGCATAGTTTCGGTTCCATTTGGTTTTAAGCAAGTGTTTAAAAACCAAAGCCCCCATTCTGGCTACCTATTAGGATTGCTTAACTTGTTAATTTCTCATTTTGTGATTTCCGGCAGTCTATCATTTCAAGTTATAGTAACTTTTGATAGTTCCGAATGACTGATATTCAGTTCAATTTTTTCGTAATATATATGTTCTGCGAAGTATCTAGGGGTCATTATGGACAACACACTTTCCATGCAAAACTTCATCACCCAGACCTGTCAGTCATGCTACTATCAACTACGGCGCATCAGTAATTCTCTTTTGGCTGGTCTGTCAGCATCATCTATCAACTCCCTTCAATGTTTACAAAACTGTGCAGCTGGATTGACCC
>CM060343.1:12010550-12015550 GCA_030674155.1 Stramonita haemastoma
ACAGTTTGATATAAATCATACTGACTTAATAAAGAATTATAATGTAAATCTAGTATCTTCTCAAGCAAAAATTCATTTGGAAGAATACTATTCAAACCCTTTAAAAGTTTTCACTGATGGTTCAGTCTTAAACAATAATGCCGGTGCTGCATACATTATACCAGAGCTGAAATCGGAAAAATCATTTCATCTTGGGGAGAATATTTCAATTTTTACTGCAGAACTCATAGCAATATTAATGGCACTCAATTTCTTAATCGATTTCCCGAGAGCTGTTTTCCGCATTCTTTTTTGTGTTGATTCAAAATCAGTAATTCTAGCCATCAGTTCTATGCAAACAAAAGTTAGATCAGAACTTGTTTTTGAGATTTGTCATTTAATTCATCTCCTCACCTTTAAAGGTTCAGATATAATTTTTTGTTGGATTCCATCTCACTCTGGTATACATTACAATGAAAAAGTTGATCTTTTAGCAAAAAATGGGGCAAAACAATTGATAGACGTGGAAAATTTGACACTTCATTTGTTACTACAAGAATGTTATCAGATCGTGGAAAAAGCACAACAAAAGTTATTCCTATATGAAAAAAAGAAACATGGTTGTTTAGGTATATATGAAGGGATGGTAAAATTTCAGTCTTTTGTTAAAATATAATAAACAGATTTTTATTGTACAAAAGAAATTGTTTCTCTGGCTTGCAGATGGGAAATGAACTGTTTTAAAACAAAATATGTTGGACATGTATCTTGCATATGTGGACATAGTATAACTGTTGATCATACATTGATATGAAGCATGCTGAAAAGTTATATACCTGTTCTTACCTCATCATCCTCATCAGAGATATTCAAAGATCCATTACTGAGGTCCCCCGTGGGATCCCGGGGAATGCTTGCAAAGCGAGCATAACAAGAATAGGGTCCCTGCCCGCCAGCCAGGCATGTCGTAAGAGGCGACTAAGGTGGCACCACTCCCCCAGGTAGGGGGTTGGACACAGGGCTAACAACCCCGTTCTGTAAAAAAAAGATTGTTACAGAAACAGCAACAAAGAAATTCTACACTACTGGGTGCGACGGGCTTCCAGAGTCATCGAAAGATACTCGTATGAATGGCAGTGGTGAAAGCCGAGAGGAAGCCACTGGCAGGAAGATGGAAGTCTTGAGCGCCAAAACCAAAACCAGAATTGGATTCTGGAATGTTAGAACGATGTACGAGACAGGAAAACTGGCGCAAGCTACAGCAGAAATGAAACGCAACAACCTACACATCCTAGGAGTCAGCGAGAGCCGATGGACAGGATCAGGCAGATGCAAAACCAACACAGGAGAGACAGTGCTGTACAGCGGCAGAAGGGACAACCAGCACCGTGAAGGAGTAGCCATCATCATGAAGAAAGGAATAGAGAAGTGCCTGATGGAGTGGAAACCTATCAACAACAGGTTGATGAAGATAAGAATGAAGGGGAGACACATTAACACCACTATCATCCAATGCTATGCACCAACTAACGACAGTACAGAAGAAGACAAAGACGAATTCTATGCACAACTACAAGCCGAACTGGAAGATATCCCAAGCCATGACATGAAGATTGTAATGGGCGACCTGAACGCAAAAGTTGGAAATAACAACATAGGCCAAGAAAGAGCCATGGGAAAGGAAGGATGTGGCACCATGAATGACAACGGAGAGAGACTGGTGGAACTCTGCATGACAAACAGCCTCATTATTGGAGGGACACTGTTTACACACCCTGAAATCCACAAGATTACCTGGTGCTCCCCCAATGGAAGAGACAAGAACCAGATCGACCACCTGATGATCAGTGGGACATGGAGAAGATCGCTGCTAGATGTAAGAGTAAAGAGGGGAGCTGATGTTGGCAGTGACCACCACCTTGTTACTGCCATCCTCAAAGTAAAGCTGAGGAAAAATATATCTAGGAAACTGAGACAACAACAGTTTGATGTGGAGAAGCTACGTGACACCAAAGCAAAGAGTGCTTTCATCCTTCAGCTGAAAAACAAGTTCCAAGCACTGGTGGATGCTGAAAATTACGCACAACCAGACATGACTGGTATTAACACCATGTGGGAACAAGTCAAAACAGCCTACACACAAGCCAGCGAAACATGCTTAGGACAGAGACAGAGGAAGAGGAAAAAGTGGATCACAACAGACACCTGGCAGGCCATTGAGAACAGGAGAGAACTGAAGAAGAAAATTTTGGAAACCAAGTCCGAGAGAATAAGAGAGAGGTTCAAACAACAGTATAGAGAGGCAGACCAAACTGTGAAGAAGATGGCAAGAGCAGACAAACGAGCCTACTTGGATGATATTGCAAGCCAAGCAGAAGAGGCCGCCGCCAAAGGAGAACAAGGACAGGTGTTTAAGATCACCAAAATTGTCAGTGGCAAATACCGGGGAAACACCGAGACGCCGATTGAAGACAAACAGGGCCGACTCCTTACCACAGAAGCAGAACAAGATGCTAGATGGGCAGAACATTTCAACGAAGTTCTCAACAGACCGCCACCAACTGAAGAGGCGGATGTACAAGACCCTGTTGCCGACCTCAGTGTTAACACCACTCCACCAGAGAAGAAAGAAATTATAACAGCCATCAGATCTCTCAAGAACGGAAAAGCCCCTGGCCAGGACAACCTAAATGCAGAGCTCTTCAAAGCAGACACAGAGTTTGCAGCCACGGTTCTACAACCACTCTTTACTGCTATATGGGAAGAGAAACAGCTACCAGAAGACTGGACAAAAGGAGTCATCGTGAAGATCCCAAAGAAAGGAGCCCTGAGCAACTGCAACAATTGGAGAGGAATTACTCTGCTATCTATTCCCAGCAAGATCCTAGCAAAAATAATAATTAAACGAATCTCAGAAGCAGTGGACCAACAACTCAGAAAAGAACAGGCAGGTTTTCGACCAGGAAGAGGATGCACAGATCAGATCTTTACCCTGCGCAACATCATCGAACAGTGAACGGAGTGGCAGAGACAGCTGTACATCAACTTTGTAGACTTTGAGAAAGCCTTTGACAGCATACATCGAAAAAGCCTATGGTGCATACTCCGAGCATATGGAATACCGCAGGAGATTGTACAAGTCATTAAGAGCTTCTACAAAAACTTCACATGCAGAGTAGGAAACAGTGAAACCAGCTTCAGTGTAAAGACCGGCGTCAGACAAGGCTGCCCCATGTCGGCACTGCTCTTCAACCTGACAATCGACTGGGTGATGAGACAGACAACAGCTGACCAGCCGCGGGGCATCAGATGGACCCCTTTCACAACACTTGAAGACCTAGATTTTGCTGACGATCTGGCACTGCTCTCACACACCCACCATCATATCCAGGAGAAGACATCCCGTCTCAACACTTTTGCCCAGCAAGTAGGCCTGAAAATCAGCCAGAAGAAGACAGAGGTGATGATGCTAAACGTTCAAAATCCCTCTCCTGTCACAGTGAACGGAGAAGATCTGCCAACAACTGAAGAGTTCACATACCTTGGGAGTATTGTCAGGCATGATGGCGGAGCAAGCAGTGACATCAAAAACCGCATCAACAAAGCAAGAGCTGCTTACAGAAATCTGAACAATGTGTGGAAGTCATCCCAATACAGCACAAAGACCAAACTAAGACTGTATCAGAGCTGCGTACTTTCCACCCTCCTGTATGGCTCAGAATGCTGGAGGATGACTGAGAATGACATTAACAAACTGTCTACATTCCACACGAAAAATCTCAGGAGAATACTGCGCATCTTCTGGCCTGAGACCATCTCCAACCAAGAACTCCTGGCCCGCTGCGACCAAGAAAACATAGATACCACCATTATGCAAAGACGATGGAGATGGATAGGACACATCAGCCGACGAGAACAAGGGAACATCGCCCGAACAGCCCTCCACTGGACACCAGACGGAAAACGCAGGCGAGGACGACCCAAGAACACCTGGCGTCGGACAATAGAAACAGAGCTGAAGACCCTCCAACACTCCTGGGGAACCATTCAGAAACTGGCCCAAGACAGGCAGGAGTGGAGAACCTTTGTTGCTGCCCTACATGCCAAGAAGGCATAAAAAGGCTTTGGATTGGATTGGATTACTGAGGTATACATTTTTCAAATCATTACTGCACTGTCCTATTGGTTCTTTATTATGATTATTACCGACTTAAAAGACATTTCCCTCTGTTGATTAGATTTTTCCCTTGTTGGTTATGGTTGTAAATAGTTTTATTGTTCATGCGTTGGATTCTGTATACAGTTTGGAATTTTTACTGTTTTGTATTCAAGAATTATGTACATTATTTTGTGTTTATATTATTTTATTTTTCTTAACTGTTCTGTGTAGATTTTGTGAATTAACCCCATTCCCCACTTCCAAAACTTCTCCTACCCCCACCCCCCTCCCCACATACACACTCACACACATTTTTTTTCCCTTTTTTTAATGTCTAATATCACATTTTGTGAAAAGACGTAAAATGAATCGAACACACACACACACACACACACACACACACACACACACACACACACACACACACACACACACACACCGCGCACGCGCGCGCGCGCGCGTGCGTGGCTTGTAATCTGAGGACACTAACATAATCTGCTTCAACAATTTGAGAGATCTGTCACTGTGTTGAACACCATGTTGCTGTGAGCTTCTGGTCTGAGCCGTTGCCTAATGCCCACTGCATGATCTTTAGGTAGCAGTTTAGTCCAGTGGCTGACAGATCTTTAGATAGCAATTTCATAGTGGCTGACAGATCTTTAGGTAGCAGTTTCATCAGTGGCTGACAGATCTTTAGGTAGCAGTTTAGTCCAGTGGCTGACAGACCTTTAGGTAGCAGTTTCATCAGTGGCTGACATATCTTTAGGTAGCAATTTTGTCCAGTGGCTGACAGATCTTTAGGTAGCAGTTTCATCAGTGGCTGACAGATCTTTAGGTAGCAGTTTTGTCCAGTGGCTGACCG
>CM060343.1:12020550-12035550 GCA_030674155.1 Stramonita haemastoma
TCACACATTTGAGCCACTTTTAACCAATATGTAATACACTTCACATAAGAATTTAAATACAATGGATGTCTTCCAAGCTCACCATAAACTAAATCGTTAAGTGTTCGCCTGTTAACAAGTAAGAAACGTTTCATGGCAAAAAAATGTAGTTTTTCAATTTCATGCCCTGTATAGAAGGCCCATATTTCTGCACCATATTGAACAGTTGGCTGCACCTGTGCATCAAACAACTTAAAAAAGAACTCTGATGAGGCATTATCAAATTTATTCAGAAACATTAATACATTCATGGCTGCTCGTTTACCTCTGCTCACAAGATCTTGGCAGGCAAAAGTAAAACAAAGCTTTGTAGAAAAATATATACCTAGATACTTGTAAGCATTTACAACTTTTAGTTGAGATTTTCCGTAAAACCATCTTTCACGAGCAGCCAGGTACCCTCCCTTACGAAATACAATGATATTATTTTTATTCATGTTTACTTTTAGCTGAAGTCTTTGAGCTGCAGAGTGCAAACTGTTCAGTTGCGTTTGTAAGCTAATGACAGTATCAGATAACAAAACAATATCAGCAAACAACATCACTAATATTTCTACTACATCTAAAGTAACACCATGCTTCCCATTTTTGATCATATCAAATGCTAGTTCGTTAATAAATAACGAAAACAGAACTGGGCTGCATACGTCACCTTGTTTAACCCCTAATGTACATTTAATACAGTCATTAAACTTAGTCCTATCTCTTATTTTAGCCTTTACATCGTTGTACATACTTTTTATACAGTTGTAAAACTTTCCTTTAATACCATTTTTACTCAGGATAGGCCATAATAATTGTCTTGAAATAGAATCAAATGCCTTCTCGAAGTCAATGAAGGCTACAAAGAGTTTACGATTGTTTACAAACTGTTTTTGAACAGCAGCCAGTAAAGTAAATACATGATCGATTGTACTATAATCTTTCTTGAAGCCTGCTTGATATTCACCAATAATATTATTTACTTCAATCCACTTAGATAATATTTGATTAATTATTGAGCTGTATAGTTTTCCTGCTATTTGCATAAAGAAATCCCTCTGTAATCATTAGGATCATTTGTGTTACCTTTTTTGAACAATGGAATGATAACTGACTCAGTCCAGCTCTCTGGATAAACACCCTTATCAAATATAACATTAAACAACTCTACAAGAAAATCCACAGTACTGTCCTCTAAATGTCTGAAAAACTCACCTAGCAATCCGTCTGGCCCTGCTGCTTTACCATTCTTCAGCTTTCTTAACGCAAAAATTACTTCTTGTTTAGTGATATCTTGATCTAATTGACACACACTTTCATTATCAAATGACATTCCATTTGCTTCAACTTCAACTTCAACCTCTACATTAGATTCCTTATCTAGTACTTGTTTGAAATGTTTGTGCCACTGATCTAATGTGATGCTGTTCTGAATATATGTTCTTTTCTTTAATACTAGTCTTACATTCCTCCAGAACTCTTGCTGATTTTTAACTGAACTAACTATTTGTCTAAATAATGTGTCATGAAAATATATTTTTTTTCGACACAACATGTTCTTATATTCTGATCTAACTAAACAATATGTATGACGATCATCATCATTCAAAGTTTTTCTATATTTTCTCAATAACTTTCTTACATTTTCCGGGCAGCTCTACATTCTAAGTCAAACCTCTCTCTCTCTCTCTCTCTCTCTCTCTCTCTCTCTCTCTCTCTCTCTCTCTCTCTCTCTCTCTCTCTCTCTCTCTCAAATAAATGGTTTGAAACACTTTGAGACACTTTGAAACACTTTTATTAAGGGATAAGAATAAGCACACATAATGGCTTTTTTTACATCCAGCCCTCAATCAAAGAAAATCATAACAATGAAAACAAATCGACTGCAAATTTATGAAAAAAACAACAAAAAAGGAGAAAAAAAAAACATAAAAAATCGTTGTAACATCATAGAAATGCATGTCAAAAAGGAGATTTTGTATAAAAAAAAAATAAAGAGAGAGAGAGAGAGAGAGAGAGAGAGAGAGAGAGAGAGAGAGAGAGAGAGAGAGAGAGAGAGAGAGAGAGAGAGAGAGAGAGAGAGAGAGAGAAGGAAATGAGCACAGAGGAAAATAAAATGCTTTGCCAGACAAGAGAAGATATTATGTGAATGTGCCTGTATATTCATTCATTAGGATCTAATGATACTTATCTTTAAAAATATATAAACTAGTATTGACATTAACTGAGGATGAAACATCATTCCATAATAAATCACCAGAGTAAGTAAGGCTAGATTTGAACAGATCAATTCTGGGCAGTGGTAACATTATTTTGTGAAAATAGCGACACTCATTTATCTTAAACTTGTTTATCAATGAAGGTGGAGCAGAGCCAGACATAATTTTGAACATAAAAATTGCCTTATTGTATCTTAACTTCCATTTCAGAGGGAGAATATCAAGCGAGATGTAATCATTACATGACAATGATGATGATTTTAGTAGAAGTACTTTAAGAGCAGGTCTGTACATACTTGCCAATGGTTTTAAAGTGTTTTCGCTTGCCGTATCCCAAACTGTTGATACA
The DNA here is from genome assembly GCA_030674155.1 of Stramonita haemastoma. Taxonomy (NCBI): domain Eukaryota; kingdom Metazoa; phylum Mollusca; class Gastropoda; order Neogastropoda; family Muricidae; genus Stramonita; species Stramonita haemastoma. The sequence goes on from CM060343.1 coordinate 12,023,140, forward strand.
TAATTTATGTATGGCTCAATAAAAGCATGATAAAACAGTTTATGAGAGTGTGAATTTAGGAAATGTTTTATCTTCATTAGCTGATAAATCTTTTTTGATATGATTTTACACACCATTCTTACATGTTCAGACCATGACAGATTGTTATCAATTACTAATCCTAGAACTTTATGAAAATCAACTTCTTGAACTACATTACCACTGATGTCTAATGAACTACGTATTTTAGAAAGGTTCTGCCGTTTTTGTCTGGTAGTTATAATCATATATTTACTCTTATGAGGGTGGATGCTCATATGATTTGAATCAGACGATTTTATCAGTTGTTCTATATTAGTCTGTAAGGTAAAAATCACGTCATCTAATTTAGTGTGGCTAGTATGTAATGTTGTGTCATCTGCAAACATTTCACAGTTAGCTTTTAAACAGAGGGGTAAATCATTAATATATATTGAGAATAGTATGGGTCCCACGATGGAACCCTGAGGAACACCGAACAAAATGGGCAAAATAGAAGATTTAGATTCCTCAATTAAAACAAGTTGTTTACGTTTGTCTAAAAATGATGACATGAGTTCTATTGTATTATCTGAATGACCATACAGTTTCAGTTTTCTTAGAAGAAGTTTGTGATCAATCAAATCAAATGCTTTTGAAAAAGCAACAAACAGGACACCAGTAATTAAATTGTTAGTTATGTTGGTTAGCCATTTGTCAACTAAGTTCGTTAGTGCAGTGTGACACAAATGTTTTTTCCGAAATCCAGATTGATTGGGATGAAATAGGTCATGCTTATTGAAGTGGCTAAGAATGTGCTGTCTAATGTGATTTTCTAAAGGTTTAGATAAGTTAGATAATATAGAAATAGGTCGATAATTTGCAGGATTAGAACGATCACCAGCTTTATGGAGTGGCAAAACTTTGGCAACTTTAAAAGCTTTTGGAAAACGATTTTTTGCTATAAAGAGATTGAATACATAGGTCAATGTTTCTGAGATAACTGGAGCTGCTATTTTTAAGATCTTACCATTGATACCATCTAGCCCACATGTGCCTGTTTGTTTTAAATGGGTCAAAGCATTGTAAACTTCATTCACAGACATGAATGGAATATTAAGTTTTGATGAGATGTTTTTAGAAGCACAGAATTCATCTAGTACTTCAAGATTATTTAAGTGAGAGGTGTTAGTTTGGATAGTTGATTGAGCTATATTACAAAAATGATCATTGAGTTTATCTGGCACTATGTCTAAAGGAAGTGAAGATTTAGGTCTAAAATCCTTTTTAGTTAAGCGGTTTATGGCATTCCACATAGATTTATTATTAGACTTGTCAGAAACAAGTTTTGAAAATACTCCTTTTTAGCCTGTTGTTTCAAATATGTGACAAGATTTCTTTGTTTAATAAATTCATCCTTTGTTCCATTGATCAATAACAAATCTCGTAATTTTATTGCATCTTCAACATGTTTGGTCAACCATGGTGGTTTAGGGTCAGTTTTAACTCGTTTAGTTTTTAAAGGTGCATGTTTGTCATAAACATTCAAAAAGTTATGATACCAAATTTCAAATGCATTATCTGGATCAGTGAACTGGTAAACTAAAGGAAAATGTGAATTATTTAAATCCCCAAGGAAACTGTTTATGTCAAAATGTCTGAGATTTCTGTGTTTAAGCCACTTATGGCTGTTCTTTGGAATACTAACTCCCTTTCTTGACCATGTAAATCACACAGGGAAATGATCACTACATCCATAGGTTGTAGAACAAACCTCTAACATATTGTTTATTGCCGTAGTATAAACATGGTCAATCAGGGTTTTCGAAGTAGCTGTGACTCTTGTAGGTTTGTCAATCAATTGGACCAGTTGGAAAGATTCATAAGTATGTGTCCAGGTTGACTGACGTTTTTGTAAATCAATATTAAAATCACCTAACAATATTGTCTCATCCGAATACATAGCTATGTCTTCCATTAAAAAAGTAAAACTGTCTATCCAGTTTGCATGTTCAGCTGGGTTTCTGTAAATGAACCCCAATAGTATAGGTTTTGCTTTTTTGAAATTAATCTGTATCCATAAGGATTCAACATTATGCAGATCTATAGGGTGTATCTGCTTGAAGTTTATTGTCTGGTGGATATAAACAAGAAGTCCTGTTTCTTTGGAATGTTTAGGATCTCTATGAATACAAGAATATCCTGGAAAAGAGATTTCTTCATCTGAAATATGAGCTGTAAGGCGTGTCTCTGCAAAGCCAAAAATATGGAAAAATTTCCCAGAGTTGGATAAAATACTTGACACATCCACTAATTTACCATACAAATGATTTATATGAAGGAACCCTACTCTCAGACCATCTGTTGATGGCCAGACATCAACAGTATTTGTCAAGGACATCATGAACACAAAAAGGAATTAATAATGAGCACATTAAGTATTACATGTATTTTTTTTTTTTAAATAATAATAAGAAAGGCAAAAACAGCGAGGGAAAATATTATGAAACCTGTCCGTTTTGTATATATACAAATACTATATAAGTAACCACAAGTTTGGTCAGGGAAACCCAGGTAACAAAACACTATTTTTGTTCACATTTGGTCCAGGGCACACATGTGCATGCAAGAAACCAAGGAAGACAATTCACAAAACAGTTTAAAAAGAAAAAAGAAAGAAAGAAGAAAAAAGAGAAAAACACCACCAACAACAACACAACAAAGATGCACACAATTTTTCAAGAAAAACTAGTCGACAACTAACTGATTTCAAGCACAAAAAATCTGAATAAGTACGTGTTCTCTGTCTGTCAATCCAAAGCCCAGTATTATATCAAATAGCCACTGAGTAATCAATTCATTTTAACATCCCACAAGGTCAATGTCTGTTAATACACACACACATACACAAACAAACAATAGGCTCGCGCGCACACACACACAACACACACACACACACACACACACACACAACACACACACACACACACACACACACACACACACACACACACACACACACACAACACACACACACACACACACACACACACACACACACACACACACACACACACACACACACACACACACACACACAAGCACACACAAAAACACACGAGCTCACATGCATACACCTATATGCAATCAGGACACAAGCATGCCCCTCTCGAAGGCAATAAGCAGGCATCCCCAGGATTCACACAATGCACGCGCTCTGCAGACGGCACAGCACGCGTATGCCCCTCATGGTGCACAAACATAAACGCTTCAATCCAAACCACACAACGTGCAATCATCCCTCAGGATGCACAACATGAAAGTCCCAATGGGGAGACAGATCATGTACACCTTTTCAGTAAGCCCAGCATGCAAGCCCCTCCTGGTTTGAGAGAACTCGAACTCGAACTCGAACTCGAAAACTTTATTCACAAAAAGGCCATCGGCCCATACATGAAGGGGGTTGCCAAACTGCTTTGGTATTTTGTTGTTGGATTAACACAACAGTAATAACAACAAAAGGAATTATTATACAGCAGCAACATCAGTTACAAAGATATGACTTACCATAATAAAATATCTCTTATTCTGAAAGCTTTACACAAATATAAAGTGAGGCTGCGCACAACTTCAGGCTGACTTGACGCCATGAGTAAACAGAGTCTAAAAGAATTAGCCTGCCTACTATATTTTACAAGGATGTAACTCTGCCTAACAGCCTCTAACACTGGACAGCATAACACAAAATGTACTTCATCTTCAGGTGCTTGTTTACATGATGGGCATAGTAACCTAGGGTCATCAATATCATATCCTCTGTATCTGAATTTATGAACATTTATATCTGATACACCAAGTCTAAATTTAGACATAATTCTTTTCAAATGAATGTCCATATCAAGCTTGAGATAGGGTTTGATATCATGAGTACTTATAAACTGTCTATACATTTGATATCTTTCACTGGTTTGTATATGGTCATTCCATTGCTGCCATCGGCAGTCAATCAGTCTTTGCCCGAAAGCGTTTATAAATTCTCTACAATTCCCAACACCTTGATTAAGCCAAACAAATCCAAAACCGAGTTCACATAAACAGGTGCGTATTTGTGTGGCCCAGTTGTTTTTCCCTTTGAGGTCTAGATCATAAAGCATCTTGTAAGACTTAAAAGGTAGCCTGTTCTCATCCATATATAGAATCTTAATCCAGTATCTAATACATCTTACAGCAGCATTAACGGAGAGAGGGTATCTATTAGTTTCACTATACACAAGATCATTGGGCGTACGTCTATCTAAGCCTAGAAACTGTTTTAAAGCAAAGAGGTGCACCGATTCACAATGTGTTGCAGCTGCATCCAAACCCCAAATTTCTGCACCATATAACACAGTGGGTTGTATTTGGGTATCAAATATCTTAATGAACAAATCAAAGGAGTTATTATTCAATATTCGTAATTTTCTCAAAACCAATAACAAACTTCGTTTACCTCGACTTGCCAGATCTTTACATGCAGTTGTGAAACTAAGCTTTGTAGAAAAACATATTCCTAAGTATTTATATACATTAATCACAGGCATGACTTTTCCATTGTACAACCATTTTTCACTCACTCACTCACTCACTCAGTCCCATGTCCCAAAGGACGTAGGGGGGACATGAGAGAAGACGCAACAGAGATCTTTTTCCATGCTTCACGATCCTGTGTGGCTAGTAGGAGGTGTTGTAGGGGTTGGGCGGTCCAGTCTTTGATGTTGTCAACCCATGATTTCTTTTGGCGGCCTCTTCTTCTCTTGCCCTCGACTGTTCCTTGCAGGATGGTTTTTGCTAGGGTGTTGTGTCTTGTGGTGTGACCAAACCACATCAGCTTTCTCCTCTTTATGGTGGAGAGCAAAGGCTCTTGGGGGCCCACACGCTCTTTGATTTCTTCTTTCACATAGTTATTGGTCTTGTGTTCTTTGTATGATATTTTGAGGAGTCTTCTGTGGCACTTGTTCTCAAAAGCTTGGATTTCCTCTCTAACTCTGCTGTCAGAGTCCATGATTCACAGCCATATAGGAGGATAGATATCACGAGGGATTTGTAAAGGTGGTATTTGGTGCCGAAGCTGATGTTGTTGCTTCTGATGATCTTCTCGAGTCTGACTAGAGCAGATGTTGCTGTTGCAATGCGAGCTTTCACTTCATTGTTTGATGTGCCATCTTTTGTTAGGATGGAGCCTAAGTATTTGAATTGGCTCACCTCTTCTAGTGTTTCTCCATTCATCTTTATTTCCGTGATGTCATTGCTTGCGCTGTTGACCATGATCTTTGATTTCTCTGTACTGACCTCCATGCCGTATGCGCTCGCTCGATCTGTTAAATTGTCTGTGAGGATTTGCAGTTCTTGTTTGCTGCTGCCCATGAGGTCAATGTCATCTGCAAATCTGAGGTTGCAAAGGGGTCTTCCACCAATGGAGATGGAAGTGTGGTGGTTTTGCAGTGTCTCTGTCATGATGTTTTCAAGGAAGAGGTTGAAGAGTACAGGTGAGAGAAGGCAGCCCTGGCGAACCCCAACCGTGGTCTTGAAGAACTCGCCCACGTGGTTGTTCATGAAAACTGCACTTTTTGCGTTCTCGTACAGAGCCTTGATGACTTCAATTAGGCAGCTGTCAATGTTGAAGTGCCTGAGTACTTGCCATTTTTCATGAGCAGCTAAATGACCACCTTTTCTGAATACAACGATATTGCTCTTATTCAGATTAACCTTAAGATCAAGTGCCACTGCAGCACTGCTCAAGCTACTTAACTGCTTTTGTAAGCCAACAACTGTTTCAGATAGCAGGATAACATCATCAGCAAGCAGAAGAATAGATCATTCTGTGGCATCTTGAGGGAAAGTGGCACCATGTTTACCATTATTGGTGACTTCTCTGGCTAACTCGTTAATAAAAACCGAAAACAGTAAAGGGCTACATACATCACCCTGTTTAACACCCGTGGTACAGTATATTATATCAGTCAGTTTAGTACCACATCTTATTCTGCTTCTGACATTCTGATACATGGCTCTCAAACATCGTAATAATTTACACTTCACACCATTTTTCAGGAGAATAGGCCACACCTGGTTTGAGAGAGAGAGAGAGGAGAGAGAGAAGAGAGAGAGAGAGAGAGAGAGAGAGAGAGAGAGAGAGAGAGAGAGAGAGAGAGGAGAGAGAGAGAGAGAGAGATTTGATTTGATTTTTGATTTGATTTGATTTGATTTATTCTTTTATATTAAGGATAATGGAATAAGCACTCTGTGCTTTTTTTCATCCAGTCCCCGTGTGTATGCAGTTTTGTAAATGTCATCTGTTCCCACCGGCACACGATGGCCTACTCTTACGAAACGGAACAGGATTTAACGTGTGCACAAGTTGTTCTGATGTGCGTTCACACACGGGGCCTCAAAGTCTCATCCGAAGGACTTTTGGGAGATTGGAATCTGCACTGATGTTAATCCAGGAGGAAAATCTTGACAGGACTCGAACCCGGGTGTCAAATGCCAGCACAATGTTCTGACCATAGGCTATCGACTAGGAGGAGGAGAGAGGAGAGAGAGAGAGAGAGAGAGAGAAGAGAGAGAGAGAGAGAGAGAGAGAGAGAGAGAGAGAGAGAGAGAAGAGGGAGGACAGACAGACAGACAGACAGACAGACAGACAGACAGACAGACAGACAGAGAGACAGAGAGAGAATTGGAGAGGCAGACATAAAAAAGAATAAAGATACAGTTAGCTGGAGAGGTGGAGAGGGATAGATAGAGAAAGATAGAGATAGATAGGGTTAACTGGAGAGGTGCAGATAGATATAGAAAAATACAGTTCACTGGAGAAGTGGAGATAGATAAAGGTACAGTTAACTGGAGAGGTGCAGATAGATAGAGAAAGGTACAGTTAACTCAGCAGTTTGTAACAATCCCCACACTTAATAATTCCAATATAATAATATGGTCTGCTACTGAGAATTGAACCCACAACATTATGAAGCCACAGGGATGGAAGTCCAACATTTTAGCTACTGAGCTACACGAAAAGTGAACACCTGTTGGTAATGGAGACGTTTCTGTTTTGTTGTTATCTTCTGGAGATGGTCAAGTGTGTCTGCACTGATGCAGCACTGAATTGAGGGGCGCTAAGCAAATGCCTGGTCAGGGATAAATCATAGGTGGAGTTACCTCTCTTTTGACCGTTTTGGCTATCGTCTTTATAAAAATATACCTATGGGGCAGTTTTAACTTGGGATAATTCAGGTCACAAGTGAGGCTTTCTCACTAAATTTCTTCTCTTTTCCATCATAGTTCACCAAATCACACAAAGAAATATTGACTTCAAACTGAAGTGAAATCTACAGACTAAGGGTAAACAAGCTTAGTTCCTGTTCTGGCTGTGCTGTCTGACCATCTCATGGAATGTCAAATGGATCACAGTGGAGTGGTGTCCAAATCTGTCACTGGTCAGTTTCTAGTGTGTAGACTGAGAGTGAAGTCATTTGGACAGTGGACTGTTTCCAGGATATGTGTGTTTTCCTCCCTTTGATGCCTCTGAAGCTGTCTCATGGACAGATGGAGCAGAGGGACTCTGAGCACCACAGCAGATCCAGCTGATAAACTCCCTTCTGAATTTGGTTCCAGTCAGGCAGTAGAGGTAAAAGTTGATGGCACTGTTGGTGTACCATAATTGGTGGGTCACTGCATACACAAGATTAACCAGGGGAATTGTTAGTGGATGTCGTCCTATGACTTTGAAAATAAAGCTAGACCAAATCAGGTACACACAGTTAGGCAGAGTCAAAACCAGAAAAGCACAGGATATTGCTAGAATCATGACTGTTGTCCTGTAATAGGTTTTTCGACGGCTGTCGATATTAAGTCCAGAACTGACATGTGGGTCACCTTGTGTGGATATAGAAGATGAAGAAAGTGCTTTGATCAGTGTGACAGATAGTACAATGTCACAGACAAATAAACAGACACTGGGGAAAATAGAGGATGTACACAAATGCACCCAAGCAAAGATAACAACATAAAAGTATCTATATGCACCTGGTATGGTTTGACACATCTTTTGTGTAGAGACATCCATTCCAAACAGAGTATGAAAATTAAGAGCAAAAGCGATCAGAAAAAGAGCTGCGATAACAATCCACGTTCTTCTCACAGTGCACATCATCCTCATCCTGTGTGGCCACAGAACCTCCATTGTTCTCTGTACTGTCACACAGGTCACCAGCCAGGCAGACATTGTGCCACTGAGGCAGCAGGCCCAAAAAGAAAACCTTGCATAGTACAGAATGCAAAGACCAAAGTTGAATGTCAAAAGTGGACTGTAGCCATCTATTTGGGGCTTCAGTACACAGAAAGATAAAATCAGACACAGCAAGGGCCATAAGAATAGCATGTTGAGAAGAGTTTTGGTCCTTGATACGACGCATGACAAAGAAGGTGGCGATGTTTCCAAAGAATCCCAACACCACAATGCATGGAGAACAAAATTTCCAGATGATCACAGCTGCTTTGTATTCAGGGGTTTCATACAATGTCAATACATCTGCTCCAATTGTCGTGTTATCATTTAGTTCAACATCAGCATTTAATGAAGTGTTCATCTTTGGTTGATGTAAGATGGATGGTGCTGATCCGCTGTCCTTGAAATCTGGGAAGAAAAGGAGAGAAAACGTCAGAAACCAATGAAGTATGCCTCTCTCTCCTCTCTCTCTCTCTCTCTCTCTCTCTCCTCTCTCTCTCTCTCTCTCTCTCTCTCTCTCTGTCTGTCTGTCTGTCTGTCTGTCTGTCTGTCTGTCTGTCTGTCTGTCTGTCTCTCTCTCTCTCTCTCTCTCTCTCTCTCTCTCTCTCTCTCTCTCTCTCTCTCTCTCTCTCTCTCTCTCTCTCTCTCTCTCTCTCTCTCTCTCTCTCTCTCTCTCTCTCACATGTTTACACTTATGGCATTCATTCCAAAGACAATTCAGTCTAAATTATACGTTGCATTTATAGATTTTGAGAAGGCTTTCGACTCTGTCAACAGAAGTTTGTCGTGGTTAGTTTTGTTTATAAATGGTATTTGTGGAGAACTGTACAGATGTGTTGTGAGTATGTATGCTTGTGCGAAAGCAAGAGTACATTCAGGTGGTATGTTATCAAATTATATTAATTGTACGTGTGAGGTGAAACAAGATGATGTTCGCAGCCCTATTCTATTTTCTTTATTCATTAACAAATTGACAAAAGAGGTCATGAAGACAGGACAACATGGTGCAACATTTACAAAGGATGTTCTTGAAATATTGATATTGTTGTTAGCTGATGATATAATATTAATGTAAGAAACTGTAATTGGTCTTCAGAATTAGTTGAATAATTTTTACAGGGTTGCTGCTTCATTGAAGTTAAAAGTTAACTTAACAAAGAGTAACATTATTGTATTTAAAAAGGGTGAATATCTTGCAATCAGAGAAAGGTGGACACATGGTCGAACTGTGATTTCTGTGGTGAATGTATATAAGTATCTAGGTATATACTTTTCTACTTGTTTAAGCTTCACATGTGCATGCACAGACCTCGCAAGTAGAGCAAAAAATGCAATGTTGTGCTTAAAGAGGAAATTAACTTTGTTAAATAACGAATCTCTTTCTCTGTTTCTAAAATTATTTGATGCCCAAATTCAACCTGTATTGCATTATGGAGCTGAGATATGGGGTCTGTATCCTGCTGCTGTACACTGTGAGAAAATACATTTATTTGCATTGGATTTATTTGCATTTCTGGGAGTGTCACTCAAGATGCCAAATGATCTAGTGTACATGGAAACACCAAGGTACCCCATGTCACTGTTTTCTATTGTGAGATGCAAAAAATACTGGATAAAAATGACCCAAATGAATGCAGAAAGATTGCCCTTTAAAGCATATAAAATGTTGTTAGATTTTGATGATAGAGCAAAATGAATTGAGCTTCAAATGTAAGAATAAAACTATATGAATTTGGTTTTCGTTACGTGTGATTAAACCAAGGATTAGGAGATGTTAGTGATTTCATTCGACAGTTTCGTGAAAAGTTGATTGATTGTTGCTGGCAAAATTGTGAGAGTCATGTACAGAAAAGTGACCGATTTTACCGCTATAGAATTTTTAGCCAAATAAATTGTGTGCCAACGTATATGTCCATGAATAGTGATAGTTATTTGAAGCATATAATGACACGATTTAGATTTGGTATTTCGGATATCAATGTACATTATTATGGCTATAGAAAGACACTGGCCACAAATCTTTAATGCCCAATTTGTAAATGTTCAGTAGAAGATGAAATCCATTTCCTGTACAGGGTTAAAAAACACACACGCACAGAGAGACAGAGGGACAGACAGAGAGGCAGACAGGGACGACAGACAGAGAGACAGACAGAGAGACAGACAGACAGACAGACAGACAGACAGAGAGAGAGAGAGAGAGAGAGAGAGAGAGAGAGAGAGAGAGGAGAGAGAGGAGAGAGAGAGAGAGAGAGAGAGAGGTAAGGCAAGGCAAGGCAAGGCAAGGCAAGGCAAATTCTTTTATTCGAGGATAATAGATAAGTACTCATGTGCTTTTTTACATCCAGTCCCCGCCCTTTTCAGGGATAACATCAAGATAAAAAGATACTTAACAATAAAACTATACGCAGTACCAAACAACATACACGAAATAAGGACACTATAATACATAGTAAGGTACGAAAAATGCACTAATTCATAAGACGAAAATCAAAAGTCACAATAAAATGATTTTGATTATTAAATAAAAAATAAAAAATAAGAAACACGCTAATAGATAAAGAGCAAACAAGAGAACAATATATTAACAACTGAAAACTACCAATCTACCACAATCTGTCAAAATTATACAAGTCATATAAATCATACATTGGATAAAAGGGGAAAAAAATAACTGATATCCTTATTGGAAGGGGGGGGGGGAGAAATACTACCAATAAAAAAAATACATAAACATCCCAGATTTTTAAAGAATTAGCAAAACATTTTTTATAAATTGGATTATGATTTACACACACTCAAAATACACTCACATACAGACGCATACACCCACACAGCCACACAGAAAACATTTACACACACACCCACACCCACACCAACACCCATACACACACAGTGGTAGAGAGGGGGAGTGTGGTTTGTTATTTTTAATGAATAATGTGGTTTAGAAGGTGGTTTTTGAAGGTTGTCAATGATTGGTGCTGTTTAATTGAATCAGGAAGAATGTTCCACAGCATAGGGCCTGAGTATAGTAAACTAGATTTGAACAAGTCTATTATTGGGATTGGGACACTTGGGTTTTCCATATTAATTTCTGGAATGATTTATTGGGAATTTATCTTTTAAGGGTGTGGGGACATTTCCTGTCATTATCTTAAACATCATGATGCCTTTGTTATATTTCAGTCGTTGATGTAGGGGAAGAATATTTAACTGAGTATAGTCCACTTCTAGCTAGTTTGTTGTCTTCAATAGGACCAGTTTAAGACCACGTTTATACAGACTAAGTAACGGTTTCATGGTATTTGCACTGACAGAATCCCACAGGGTTGCTGCATAGTCTATTGAGGATTGTATATAAGCTTGAAAGAACAGTTTCAATGAATGAGAAGTCAAGAAAGTGTTTAATTTTAGTCAACTGGTAAACTTTTTGGGACAAGTGTTTGCATAAATGAGATATGTGGTAGAACCAGCTGAAATTTTTTCGATTGTCACTCCTAGAACTTTGTGGTGAGAGGTTTGTTCAATTGCTTCCTTTTTGATGTAAATTTTAAACAGTTTTTGTGATAAATTTTGTCGCTTTTGTCTGGTGGTGTTGCATTTTTTTTTTTTTTTTTTTGGGGGGGGGGGGGGGGGGATGAATAGACATGTGGTTTTGTTCTGTCCATTTGACAAGTTCGTCGGCGCTTTTTTGTTATATGGTTGCAAGATAGTCAATGTCGTTATGGCTCGTATGTATGGTTGTGTCATCAGCAAACAGCTCACATTTGGAATTGATATGTAGAGGAAGCTCATTTATGTATAATGAAAAGAGGATTGGTCCCAATATGGATCCCTGTGGTATTCCATAATGAATAGTTTTTAGTTTGGATGTTGATGTAGTTATTGAGACACACTGTTGCCTGTTTGTAAGATAGGTATCTAGTAGTCCTAGGGTTTTTGTAGAAACATTATACAGTTCTAGCTTTTTAAGGAGAAGTTTGTGGTCAATTGTATCAAATGCTTTTTTGAAATCAACAAATAATCCTCCACAAAATTTATTGAAATTAATGTTTGATAGCCAATTGTGAACAAGACTGGTTAGTGCTGTATGGCACGAGTGCTTTTGTCTAAATCCAGACTGATTAGGATGAAGTAAGTTATTGGATTCT
>CM060343.1:12043050-12045550 GCA_030674155.1 Stramonita haemastoma
GCAATGGAAAGATGAATTAAGCTCTGGGAGTCCATTCCCCATGGTAGTCTGCTTATGACCTTTAAAAGATTTAAACTCTTCTTGGCCTTGGTAAGGATATGATCGATATGATTATTCCATGTCAATTTTGGTGTAATATAAAGGCCTATAAATTTGATCATTTGTGTATACTCAATTAGTTTTCCTTGTAATTTAAATATTGGAAGACTGTTTGGAACACTTCCAGAATCAAATAGCATCATCTTTGTTTTTTCTGTCGAAAGAGACAGTCCGTTTTCCATCATGAAATTTCCAAGTCTATCCAACTCAGTTTGATATAATTTTCTGAGATAGTTTTGAGCTCTTTGTGGAGTGGATTTTTTCAATGTGGTGTTTAACCACATGCAGATGTCATCGGCATATTGAACCAAAACCACATTACTTGACAGAGCTTTAGGAAGGTCATGTATAAGTATATTGAATAATATTGGAGCTATAATTGAACCCTGAGGTATACCCATTTCAGTATTGTGGGAAGAAGAATAACTCGAACCTATTCTCGTTTGAATGGTTCTATCTGCTAAAAAAGATTTTACATAATTGTACATATTACCAGACAAACCAACTGATTTTAATTTAAATAATAGACGCTTGTGCCAGACTTGATCATATGCCTTCTCTACATCAAAAAAAGTTGCTAAAACACTTTTTCTACGTGCGAATTGGCGCTTTATATGTGTGGACAGTTTAACTAGATGTTCAGTTGTTGATCTACCTTTTTGAAATCCTGCTTGATTAACAGGTATTATTTTGTTCTTTTCACAATAATAAGTTAAACGATTCAGTACTATTTTCTCCAACAGTTTACTAGTGTGAGATGTTAATGCGATTGGTCTGTAATTCATTTTGTTAAGTTTTGACTTTCCGGTCTTTAGAACTGGTACAACTATAGAATTTTTCCACAACTGTGGTAAAATTCCAGTTTCCGGCAAGTGTGAAAAATACGGTGCAAAAAGTTCACACAATTGTCAGAAAGATTTTTTAACATTTCATTGGAAATTACATCAGAGCCAACAGAACATTTTTTATTACTGAGAGAACCTATTGCAGATTTTAATTCTTCCAAAGTAATGGAAGAATTAAACCACATGTCGTTTTGTGGAGGAGGATCTGAATATAAGGGATTGTTCGAGTCCTGTTCTCTGTAACACTTGCAAAACGAAGACAGACCTTCCAGCCTGCTATTTTTGGCAAAAAGGTTAGAAAAGTTTCTGCTTTTTCCATGTCTGATGGAAATTCATTGTTATCAATTGTAATTGGGCAAGTTGGAAGGGCTGTCCCATTTTTCATCTGTTTCAGTTTTAACCAAACCTTTTGTGAGTCCTTGAAATGGAGAACTTCTTTCATGCAAAAGGAAGTCCAGTAGGACTTCTTAGCAGCCTCTATAGTTCTGTTGCATTGTATGTTTGCTTTTTTCATTTCTGTGTGATTTTCAGATGACTTATCTGCAACATATAGTTTAAATCGTTCTTTCTTATGTTGCACCGCTTTTTCACACAAGTCTGACCACCATACATTGCCAATGCGATTACTAAATTTTAAACCATTCAATCTGGGAATAGAAAAGTCAGCAGCTGATAGAACTGCATCCTTAAATTTTGAGAATAAAACATCTACATTAACACTTTTGATGCTTTCAAAATTATAGCCACTAAGGATTCTTTTAAACTTACTCCAATCTGCTTGTTTATAATTATATTTATGTATTTTGTCAGGAATGGATTTTTCATTGTAACCTGTTTCTTCACAGATAGTTATTTTAATGGGCAAATGATCACTCCCTAACGTATCATCATGCGTTCCCCACGAGCAAGTAGGTACGAGTTCTGGAGATATTAAGGAGAGATCAATTGCTGTTGCCCTGTGTTTGGATATATCGGGAATTGGGGTAGATCTTCCATCATTTAAGAGATAAAGAGAACTGTCAACAATGTTCTCTACCAAACGGTTATTTGTTACAGATGGACAATTTGTTTCCCAGAAGGGTGCATGGGCATTAAAGTCACCTGCAACAACCCATTTACCATGATTTTTATCTTGGATTGTGCGTAACCATTCCGTATTTTTGTCATTTGGACCTTTTGGTAAATACACTGAAAGTATATTCAATATCAATGATTTGTTACATTTCACAGTAACTCCACTGACATAAATATCTGGCAAGTCTTTCAGAGTAGGTGGAGTTAACTGATGATAGTCAAGCCCTCTAAGCAGAGCTTAGGTGTGTGTGTGTGTGTGTGTGTGTGTGTGTGTGTGTGTGTGTGTGTGTGGTGTGTGTGTGTGTGTGTGTGTGTGTGTGTGTGTGTGTGTGTGTGTGTGTGAGTGTGTTTGTCTATGATGACATAAGCAGCGATTAGCCATTTCCCGTTATTTCTGTCTTTAGAAAAAGCCTTCTCTGAGGAAGAAAAGCTTAGAAAGAAACATACAGGCGTTTGTGGCTACAGTTGTTACTAACTTATAT
>CM060343.1:12050550-12058050 GCA_030674155.1 Stramonita haemastoma
CAGGCTGCAAAACACACATATCAGCACAGTCACTACAATCAGGTACGCAGGGGGGTTCTAAATCCACAGACGAAGGCAACTTTACTGATGTTTTTGTGTTGGTGTCTTGTGTGTGTAATGTTGGTAGGTCTACTCTATGTGTATCTGCACATGCTGTATTCTGCTGTTCTACACCACTGTCAGGAGGACTCAAGGCACTGAAGACACAGTCACTTTCACACACAACACTTGCCTACTTCTCTTTATGCTTTCTGGAGTGCTCCAGATCCCTGCAAATATGGGAGAAGGATTTTTTCCTGTAGTACTGTACTTGCCTGCTGCAATTTACTGTTGGATCCTTCATATTGGTTGACATTGCCGTGTCCACTGGTTTCAGTGCAAGACAAAAACCATTGCTGTCCCCCTCTCCTGCTACTTTCCAGCTGGAGACCACATTGTCAGTCAGCAGGGCACCTAAGGTCCTCTCCACAGCTGCTGGAAGTCCAGTAACTGGCATTTTTGAATGAATTATAAGTTACAGAGAGAGAGAGAGAAGAGAGAGAGAGAGAGAGAGAGAGAGAGAGAGAGAGAGAGAGAGAGAGGAGAGAGAGAGAGAGAGAGAGAGAGAGCTTAAAGAGGGAGACAACTTTGTCTTTTACTTAGCAATTAACTGATGAGTTCTCCCCCTTCCACTGTGCTCTCTGTGTGTTATTCATTCCTTTTTCTAGTATTTTTTTGTTCTTTGATTCCAAACATAATGGAATAAGCACTCATGTGCTATTTTACATCTAGTCCCCATGTGTATGCAGTTTTGTAAATTTTGTCATCCATTCCCACCAGTACACAATGGCCTATTCTTTAACTCTTTTTTGATGAAGGGGACATGCCTTTCATACGCTAAAGTAAATGTGGTGATCCAGAATTTTGCAGCTTCGTTGGGGTCTCTGATTTGATATATGTCCTGGAATGGCAAGTTTATCAAGTCTGAAAGAAAGTCTTGTTCAGTGAAGTTATTAAATTTTCTATAAAAGATGGTTTTATGTCCTACTTTGGGAATTTTTTTACTATTCTTAAACCAAGTAAAACACACAGAATTAAACCTCCTTGGATAACAAAAGACATAGAGTCTGAAATGTGCTTAAGAGATTATTTGAAAACCCATGGTTCAAAAGAGGAGTTTAAAATATAAAGAAACAAAGTAATTTCACTAAAACAGAGATCAAAACGTGATTATTTTCAAAAGCTGTTAATCACAACTGACTCTTGCCAGGTATGGAAAGCCATCAATATTTTATGTAATAGACCAATATCTAAAAGTCAAAAGACAGTTAAAGACATAACAGCTGACGAATTGAACACCCATTTCTCAAACATTGCTACTAAAGTCATATCATGTGATAAGTCAAATGAAAATGATCTCCATTACTTAAAACAATATATTGAATCAAAAGAAATTAAACTCCCATTTGAATTACTGCTAATGACAATCAAAGATGTGTTGGAAAGCCTATCTCTCCAAAAAAATTCTAGAACACGTGATCTTGACAATCTGGATGGAAAAATATTGAAACTTTCTGGTCCTATTATAGTTGAAACACTGACATATCTATATAACTTGTGCATAGAGAAAAAACAACTTTCCTCTAATATTTAAAAAGGCAAAAGTCATGCCAGTCCACAAATCTGGAGATTCTTCTTGTCCTTCAAATTACAGACCAATTTCAATCTTATCTATATTATCTAAACCCATCAAAAAACACATCCAAAAATCTTTATATTCCTACTTTGTTAACAACAATCTAATAAACGAAGATCAGTCAAGCTTTCGTAAGAACTATTCTTGTCACACAGCTCTAACTCAACTTACAGACAGTCTCTTACACAACATAAATGAGAATAAGTATACAGGTCTAATTTTTGTGGACTTCGAAAAAGCATTTGATGTAATTAATCACTCCTTACTAGTGCGTAAACTTCACCTATATAAACTAACACCTGAAATAATCAATCTTTTAAAAAGATTTTGTCAGACAGACAGCAACTGGTAACTGCAAATAATCAAACATCAAAACTAGTATCTATTAAATATGGTGTACCACAAGGATCAATATTGAGTCCTCTTTTGTTTTCAATATATGTAAACGACTTACCCTTATTTCTAGATTGTAGCTGTGAAATGTTTGCTGATGACACCTCCCTTTATTGTTGTGATACTGACCCCCACAGACTATCAAACTTCAAAACAATATCAACAGATTGATTACTTGGACTCATTTAAACCACATGTCCTTAAATGCACAAAAAACAAAGAGTATGTACGTACAAGCAAGACAAAAGAGACAAAAAATGAAAAGTAAATTTCAACTTCTGTTGATAGATCAAAAAATTATTGAAGAAGTTGACTCACACAAAATTCTGGGTGTAATTATTGACAAAAATCTTACTTGGACCAACCATGTGATGGCACTAGGAAAACGTCTTACAAACAAGGTACGTCAGTTATCAAAAATAAAACACTTTCTAGATAATCATTCACGCAAACTCTTCTTTGTGGACATATCTTGCCTATAGTTGACTATGCCTCATCTCTTTGGGACAACTGCAGTGAAACTAATTTAAAATTTATTCATCCATTATATAAAAGAGCACTTAAACTTGTACTATTAAAATCAAGCTCCCTGACCATCAATGATTATAAGCAAGCAAATATTCTTACATTCCAAAACAGGCTTTATTTCAATAAAGCTCTATTTGTACAAAAAGTTGTCAATGGAAATGCCCCTTCGAAGATCACCAATAGATTCAAAATTAATGAACACAGGCATAACCATCTACTAACATTTCCCAGACCCAGAAATAATCTTTACAAAACAAGATTCATACATTCAGGTAGTGATTTATGGAACAAGCTCTCAAAACGTTTAAAATGTATAAAAAAAAAAAATCAGTTAAAAAATCAGTTGAAAAATCACTTAATGCACTTATGCAAAAATGTTTAAGATGTAATCATGAATCCAATCAACCATATTTAAATTAGATTAAAGATAATGGTACTCTCTGCTCACCCTAAAAATCTTTCACATGTGGTTTATGGTGACTGAAAAATCTACACTTTGATTGCTGTATGTATGTGGAGGGGAGGAAAGGAGGAGAACGTTTTTTTTATATATAATTTTTGTTATTTTTTATAAATTTATTTATGAACAGGAAAGGGTATATGTGATGTATGTAAACACGTGTACATTCCTCAAATTCAAAAGGAGAAAACCAAACCACTGATCTGATGACTAGATTGGAGGCATTTTTCTCATGCAATTTTCTTACCCAGTTCAATAGTTTCAGTATAAATGGATTTTGAATTTATTCTATTATTATTATTTTTTTTATTAATGGGACTATTAGCACTATTAAATTTATATTACTTTGGTTAGTGGATAAGGCCCTTTTTCTTTCTTTTTTGTTTGTTTGTTTTGTTTTTGTTTGATTTTTTGTTTTATTTGCGGGTTCTTTTTGTTTTTGTTCGTATGTATAGGTTTTTACATTTTTTAAAATTTAATATAATCATAAATCATTACTCTAATTCTTCCATTGCCCCCCTTCCTCCTTGATACCCCCTCCCCTTCCTTCCCATCCCCCTCCCCTTTACTGCTTTTGTTTATTTTGTCTGTTTGGTTTTTTGTTGTCTTTGTTTGTTTGCTTGTTTTTTGTTTATTTGTATATTTGTAAGTGCTTATGTTTCCTCTCAGTGGGAATGGGTATTATCATATGGTATTGTTCCATTTGTTGTTTTTTCTTTTCTTCCTTCTAATGTATAATGTA
This sequence comes from Stramonita haemastoma, assembly GCA_030674155.1. NCBI lineage: Eukaryota > Metazoa > Mollusca > Gastropoda > Neogastropoda > Muricidae > Stramonita > Stramonita haemastoma. The sequence continues at coordinate 12,054,349 of CM060343.1, forward strand.
TGAACTGAAGTATGCTGATACTGTAATCTGAGATAAATTGCTTATTGACTTTTCATTGATTCTTCTCTTTAAATCTTAAATAATGGTATTAGTAACATTACAACTTTGTGTGTGAGTGTGTGTGTGTGTGTGTGTGTGTGTGTGTGTGTGTGTGTGTGTGTGTGTGTGTGTGTGTGTGTGTGTGTGTGTGTGTGTGTGTGTGAGTGTGTGTGTGTATGAGAGAGAGAGAGAGAGAGAGAGAGAGAGAGAGAGAGAGAGAGAGAGAGAGAGAGAGAGAGAGAGAGGAGAGAGAGAGAGAGAGAGAGACTTATGAGTGTTTTTTGTGTGGGTTTTTTGTGTGGGTTTTTTTTTTTCGGTTTTCATTGTTAGTGTTGTTGCTTATATTTTCTATAGGCATATTGTATTTTTGAGGCTATTAAAATCATGTTGGTTAATTAATGTTGGTGAAATGTTTTTCTCTCCTTTTTAATTTATTTTTATTTTTATTTTCTTGATGTTTTGTTTTTGTTTTTTTCCTTAGATAGATGGCTTGATGAAAAAAAGCAAATTGATGCTTACTTAATGTACCATCTGAAAAAATTTTTTTGACTTGACTTGACTTGACATGACACACAAACACACACGCACACACACACACACACACACACACACACACACACACACACACACACACACACACACACACACACACACACACACACACACACACACAGAGGCATAGGCACGCACACACATGGCTTCTTCTATATCTGCACATTCAAAAAGAATATGGATTAAGGTATAATCACTGATTGGCTAGAGGGTACTAGTCATCCCTTTGTAACAAACTCTAGATAAGATTCTAACCAATGCCCTGTGCTATTTGAGACCTATGATCACCCAATTTGGAACCATTATTCTTTAATGCCGAAATCGTATTTTATAGGGAGCTGGAGAAGTGTGTGTGTGTGTGTGTGGTGTGTGTGTGTGTGTGTGTGTGTGTGTGTGTGTTTATGTGTTCGAGTGTTGTGTGTGTGTGTGCTGCACGTGCATGCGCGAGCGTGCATGCATGTTGTGTGTGTGTTTGTTGTGTGTGTGTGTGTTGTGTGTGTTGTGTGTGTGTGTGTGTGTGTGTGTGTGTGTGTGTGTGTGTGTGTGTATGTGTGGATGTATGTGTGTCTGTTTTGTTTGTTTGTTGCTCCTTGAGTCGGTTTTTGTTTGGCTGTTAGAGGCTTGTAAATAGTGTATGTTAAGGGTGAATGGTATTTGAATTTATTTGTACTTTAACACTGTCTCTAAGTTAAGGGAGAAAACCCCTCCTTCCCTATACACACGCACTGTGCTCATGTGTCTGCTTCTGTAGCCTGTAAGTGGGTGTCACGTAAAGAGTGGTGAGAAGGTGGTTCTTACCCAATAGTGGACAACAGGCATGAAACAGATTAAGACACTTTGGCTGGATTGGGACAGAGAGAGAGAGAGAGAGAGAGAGAGAGAGAGAGAGAGAGAGAGAGAGAGAGAGAGAGAGAGAGAGAGAGAGAGAGAGAAGAGACAGAGAGAGACAGAGACAGAGACACAGAGACACAGAGAAACAGAGACAGACAGAGACAGAGAGAAACAAAGAGGCAGAGAGAGAGAGAGAGACAGAGATAGAGACAGAGAGACAGAGACACAGAGAGAGAGAGGGAGGGAGAGAGGGAGTTAACTGGAGTGGTGGAGAGGGATAGATAGAAAAAGATAGAGTAACTGGAGAGGCGGAGAGGGATAGATAGAAAAAGATAAAGTTAACTGGTGAGGTGGAGAGGGATAGATAGAAAAAGACAGAGTAACTGGAGAGGCGGAGAGAGATAGAGAAGGATAGGATTAACTGGAGAGATGGACAGAGATAAATAGAGAGTTAACTGGAGACGTGGTATGGATAGATATTTATTTATTTACTTATTTATTTATTTTATTCTTTTATATCGAGGATAATGGGATAAACACTCATGTGTTTTTTTCATCCAGTCCCCGTGTGTATGCAGTTGTGTAAATATTGTCATCTGTTCCCATGGTGCAGTTTTAACTTGGGTTAATTCAGGTCACAAGTGTGGCATTCTCACTGCTTTTCTTCTCTTTCATCATCGTTGTACATGTTCAGGAGATTACACAAAGAAATGTCGATTTCAAACTGAATTGAAAACTGCAGACTAAGAGTAAACAAGATTAGTTCCTGTTCTGGTTGTGCTGTTTATCTCTAGGAATGTCAAATGGATCACAATGGAGTTGTGTACAAGCCCATCAAAAAGTTTCTAGTGTGTAGACTGAGAGTGAAGTCATTTGGACAGTGGACTGTTTCCAGGATGTTTGTGTCTTCCTCCCCTTGATGCTTCTGAAGCTGTCTCATGGACAGATGGAGCAGAGGGACTCTGAGCACCACAGCGGATCCAACTGACAAACTCCCTTCTGAATTTGGTTCCAGTCAGGCAGTAAAGGTAAAAATTGATGGCGCTGTTGGTGTACCATAATTGCAGGGTCACTGCATACACGACATTCACCATAGGAATTGTTAGTGGATGTCGTCCTATGATTTTAAAAATGAAGCTTGACCAAATCAGATACACACAGCTAGGCAGAGTTAGAACCAGAAAAGCACAGGATATTGCCAGAACCATGACCGTTGTCCTGTAAGAAGTTTTCCTGCGGCTATCAGCATTATGTCCTGCACTGACGTGTTGATTCATCTGTGTAGATATGGAAGAAGTTGAAGAAACTGCTTTGAACAGAGTGACAGACAATACAATGTCACAGACAAAGAGACAGACACTGGGGAAAACAGAGGCCATGCACAAATACACCCATGAAAAAATGACGACATAGAAATACCTGTACACACCTGGTATGGTCTGACACTTGTTTTCCTTAGAAATATCCATTCCTATTAAAAGGTGAAAATTCAACGTAAAACCAATGAGGAAAAGAACTGCAACAACAATCCACATTCTTCGCACAGTGCACATCACCCTCATCCTGTGTGGCCACAGAACCGCCATTGTTCTTTGCACTGTCACACAGGTCACCAGCCAGGCAGACATTGTACCACTGAGTTTAATGACCAAGTAGGTACATTTGCAAAGTGCTGTATGCAAAAGCTGAAGATCTATGTTCAAGGTGTGAATCAACCATTTATTTGTGACTTCAGTTATTAAAAGTGTCAAATCAAACACGGCAAGGGTCATAAGAAAAGCATGCTGAGAGGAGTTGTGGTCCTTGATACGACGCATGACACAGAAAGTGGCGATGTTTCCAAAGCTTCCGAACAGTATGATGCATGGACAACAGATTTTCCAGATGGTGACAGCTGTTTGGTACAGAGGATGTTCATGCAATGTCAATACATCTGTTCCATCTGTAGTGCTGTCTTTTGGTTCAACATCAGCACTGGACGAGTTGTCCATCTTTGATTTCTGTCAAACAGTTGTTGGTGGTCCTTTTTCCTTGAAATCTAGGAAAGAGGGGGCAAAGAAGTTGGCAAAAACATCACAGTACTGTGTCTTTGAAGGGCTGTATATTTTATCTATCTATCTATCTATCTATCTATCTATCTATCTATCTATCTATCTATCTATCTATCTATCTATCTATCTATCTATCTATCTATCTATCTATTTCTATCTATTTATCTATCTATCTATCTATCTATCTATCTATCTATCTATCTATCTATCTATCTATCTATATATCTAT
>CM060343.1:12070550-12103050 GCA_030674155.1 Stramonita haemastoma
GTAAACCTGGATTATGTCAGTCACAGTATACACCCTACAACAATTCACAGTATACACACTACTACAGTTATATTCTTACCATGAAATTCACAGTATATACACTACTACAGTTATATTCCTACTATGAAATTCACAGTATATACCTAACTAAAGGAACATTCTTACCCTAAAATTCACAGTATATACACTACTACAGTTATATTCTTACTCTGAAATTCACAGTATATACACTACTACAGTTATATTCCTACTATGAAATTCACAGTATATACCTAACTAAAGGAACATTCTTACCCTAAAATTCACAGTATATACACTACTACAGTTATATTCTTACTCTGAAATTCACAGTATACACACTACTACAGTTATATTCTTACTCTGAAGGTCACAGTATACACACTGCTACAGGTACATTCTTACTCTGAAGGTCACAGTATATATACTACAGGTACATTCTTACTCTGAAGGTCACAGTAAACACACTGCTACAGGTATATTCTTACTCTGAAATTCACAGTACACACACTACTACACTTATATTCTTACTCTGAAATTCACAGTACACACACTACTACACTTATATTCTTACTCTGAAATTCACAGTATATAAACTACGACAGTTATATACTTACTATGAAATTCACAGTATACACACTACTACAGGTATAATCTTACACTGAAATTCTCAGTACACACACTATTACAGTTATATTCTTATTTATTTTTTTATTTTATACCACTTTATGTCACAACAGATTTCTCTGCGTGAAATTCGGGCTGCTCTCCCCGGGGAGAGCGCGTCGCCACATGTGCAGCGCCTACCCATTTTTTTTTCTTTTTCCTGCATGCAACTGTATTTGATTCCCTATCAGAGTGGCTTTTTTCTACAGAATTTTGCCAGGGTCAACCCCCTTGTTGCCGTGGGTTCTTTTACGTGCGCTAAATAGTGATGTGTAACACACGGGACCTCGGTTTATCGTCTCATCCGAAAGACTAGCGCCCAGACCACCACTCAGGGTCTAATGGATGGGGAAAAAGTTTTGGGTCCAAACGGGGTACGAACCACCGCACACTCCGACCCGGGCTTTTTGCTTTCTAGGCAAGGCGCGTTACCACCTAGACCACCGATCCACAAAATAGTAATTTTTGTATTTTTTGTATTTTGTATTTTATACCACTTTATGTCACAACAGATTTCTCTGCGTGAAATTCGGGCTGCTCTCCCCGGGGAGAGCGCGTCGCCACATGTGCAGCGCCTACCCATTTTTTTTTTCTTTTTCCTGCATGCAACTGTATTTGATTCCCTATCAGAGGGAATTCACAGTATACACACTACCACAGTTATATTCTTACTCTGAAATTTACAGTATACACACTTCTAAAGGTACATTCTTACTCTGAAGGTCACAGTATACACGCCACTAGCCGTGCATCGTTATTCTATCAGTCGTGACTCGCAATCTATCAAAGAAGAAGGATCACTGTCATGGGGCAGATAAAACAGGCCACATCAGACTCCATTGTAAATTTAAAAAAAAATCTTTTATATCGAGGATAATGGGATAAGCAATCGTGTCCTTTTTTTTACATCCAGTCTCCGTGTGTATGCAGTTTTGTCAATTTTGTCATCTGTTCCCACCATCACACGATGGCCTACTCTTTCGAAAAGCGGAACAGGATTTAACATATGTGCCAAGATGTTCTGCCTGCGTTCGCACACGGCCTCGGTTATAGTCTCATCCTGACTTTGGGGGAGAGTGGAGTCTGCGCTGATGTTAACTCCAGGAGAAAAATCCCCTTGAACAGGAATCAAACCCAGGTCGTAGAAGGAAGACCAGGCCTTCAAGCCACTGGGTGAAGCTGCCACCTAAACCTACATGCAGCTGTCAGCAGCAACAGCCTCACCCAGCAGCGGACTGTACACAGGACAGTGTCTCAGCTTAGCAGGCACAGTGCATGCACAAATCCAACATCACTCAGTAAGGCCTAGTCAAGAGGGCTAAATTTATCGCGCGCTCCTTCCTTTTACCGAGTCCAAGTGTGGTCAGCTGAGGCTATAAATAGCACCAGCTGGGCTGGGCTGGGAAGGCATAATTAGCAGCTGAGAGAAGCTGAAAGTGGGCTGTAGTGACAGCTGTGAGGCAGGAAGCCTCTGAAGTCACTAACACAGTCATCAGCCTTTGTAACGTACGGCTGAGGATGTCAGCTCACACCTGTAAAAGTGCATTTGTCAGTCAGTGTGACACCTTTAGATTTAGATGTGTCAGTGTGACACCTGTATAATTGTATCTGTCAGTGTGACATCTGTAGAATTGCATCTGTCAGCGTGAGGCTTGTGTAATTGTATCTGTTAGCGTGATGCTTGTACAGTTGTATCTGTCAGTGTGGCAAGCCCTTGAAATGTCAATACAGTGAAGGCTTGTTACGTTGCTCTTGAACAAATGTGCTCTTTTCCCTTGAATATACTCCAGTGGACGTGGCACGCTGGATTTGACAGACATAGCAAAAAAACCCCAACTATTCAGAACAGGATTTCATTTATTCTATCGAAAAATCTTCAGAGAATACTCAGTCACGACACACTAGTTCTACCATCTATAGATAGATAGACAGACAGATAGATAGATAGACAGACAGACAGACAGACAGACAGACAGACAGAAGACAGACAGACAGACAGACAGATAGATAGATAGATAGATAGATAGATAGATAGATAGATAGATAGATAGATAGATAGATAGATAGATAGATAGATAGATAGATAGATAGAAGAACTGCATGAATACTTAATGTACCATATTTCAGACAAAAATTTAATCCATTACAAGCAGCAATGGTACAGTGGTTAGCGCATTGGGTTAAGGACTTGGAGGTCGCAGGTTCAAATCCCATATATAAGAGTCATAGGGATTTTTCGTACACTGGCCAGCTTCTACCCAGAGTGAGTGTGCTGTGGGATCAGTGGGGAGACTGGGGCCACACAATCGAGTGTCATCCACTTCATGGATGTGAGTTTGAGAGTGTTACTCAAATTATCTCACCAACACTGCAGGTGTCTGTATCTCTCGGACCTGATCAACGACACGTTAGTACAGGCCTGTCACTAGTCTTAAGGCAAATGCACTGTCCTAGCAGTATATGCATCATCCTGATTATAATTGATAATCATGCAATAACAAAAAAAATGTCTCTGATTCGGTGGATGCATTTGCTCTGGTCTCATGGTGACCTCAGATTCAGTTTCCCCTATACACTTCTGTGCCTGTAGTGAGTTTGTGTCAAAGCCCTTGGCGTTGGAAGTTCAGGGGGCATAGTCGTTGGAGAGACGCTGTGGCAGTTGCCACTTCGGGTGGGGTGGGGTGGGGGGTGACTCACTCTGTTTGGATCCCTACTAACCTGATACTTTTGTTAGTAGGGGTCTAAGCAGGTGGTTACCTACGTATGTTAGCTCAAAACAGGCACCGCTGAACACCACCAAAGTAACCAGCAGCAGTGCAGGGCCCCTGGGTGGTGGCCCCACAGTGGCCTGATAGTGATGTGCTTACTGTAGACTTTCCATCCTGCGGATGCGACACAAGGAATCTGGGTATGGTTGTGGTGGGGAGATTAAAATGAGCAGAGTGGTAACAGGGGAAAGTGGACGTCACAGACGATGGGACAGCAGCAGCAGCAGCAGCAGCAGCAGCAGCAGCAGCAGCAGCAGCAGCTAGTAACAACAACAACAACAACAATAACAACAACAACAACAAAATCCACTTATTGAAAAAGATTGTTAACATTTCAGATGTATATGTGAAGAGCATAATTATTCTAATATTCAATTAAATCATATTTGAGCGCTAGATTGTAAAACCTTTCTCCCTACATTTTCTAAGCAAAGTCTGGAAAATGTATCTGAAAGTTCAAATTCATCCATTCACATTGCTGAATGTTTGATGCAGTCCACAAGACTAATTCTTCTAGCAACATCATTGATTTATATCAACACGTAGTTGAGCTTTAATTATGCTCATGATTTCAGAGATGTTTTTTGTGTTTTTTAATGCACGACAATACCAACACGCATGCTATATACTTAGGGATCTCTTCCGACACCCCTTCCCCTTCCTACTTTACCTTTAGTTACACTTTCCAATTCCTCGTCTAATATCACTGAGTTTTAACAGACGTTAAATTAAAGAAAACAACTTGCTATACTGACATCATTTTAATTTTGCAAACAAAAAGTGTGGTGTACCAAGACAAAGCCTTGGGAAGGGGATACAGTTTCTCAATACCACTTCCACAGAAAGTGAACTAACACAGTGCCAGAACTACAAAACAGTTAACACTACAAGCCTCCTAAACAAGCCATGATCAAAACGATTATGAATACACTTTAAATATAAAAAAAGACATATAACCTAAAAGAAAGTACCATTAGATGAATAAGCAGGCTTCACACATGGAAAGCACACAACTGGGCAGACCATTAACTGCAGGCTAATACCCGAAAAACATCTTCAACACCAGAAAGATTTGTTCCATAATTTCATTTCTTAAAGCATTTGATGAAGTGTAGGTGGCATGATAGACTGCGGCGAATCTTCGGAATTTTCCCCAATTGAGGAAGGAATGGTTCAGATCATTCAGATCAGGCACACTGATTATGCCAGCAGTGCAGTTCTATAGAGTAATCAGGTCAAAAACTTCTTCCGAAGATAAGTGGAGTCAACCAAGGCTGTACACTCTTAGCTTCTGTATCTGACCTCTCTCTTGAGAAGATCATGCAAGAAACACTCCATGAATGCTACACCACTGTAACTCTTGGTAGTAGATCCATGTGAAATCTGCCATTTGCTGGAGTAGCAACAAATTCCAATAACTTTAAACAATCCTGAAGAATGAGCTAATATCCAATGTATTGTCATCACTTAAGAGACGGGTGAGGTTATGGCAAATAGCAACAGTGGTATTACAGTTACCATTGACATGATCAGTCAGTAACATGAAGAAATGGACTCCTTCAGAATTTTAATATTGTGGTTCTTCAATGATTAAAATTACGGGCTTTTTTTTAAAGAAATTATGATCAGACTAGGCCTTGCAACCTCAGCTATGACAAAGTTGAGAAAGATTTGAAAAGACTCAATTTTCCAAGAAAGTTTAAGATGTCAAAAATACTTCTTATAGCCGCCTACTGTCCAGGTGTAAAAGCTAAACCTTGACAGCAAAAGTGGAAAAGAAATTCAAGATTAAAACAAGTTTTAAATTGTGAGACATCTCTACATCATGTGCCTAAACCATAAAACTAATGAGTCAATGCGACAAGAGGTGCTTGTGAAACCAGAGCTACAAAAGCTACTGTTTTATGTAGAGTAGGATGCTAGCGTAGTTTGATCAAATAGTACATCACAGTTTTCTAGATTTGAGGGTGCTCCCAAGGACACCTGAGACAGGATGACACAGTGGCCAACAGAAGGATTGTCTAAACAAAACATCAAAGTTTGATCCAGCCTTTACATGACTGTATTACTGCAAAAAGCATAGACAAACATGCCAAGAGAAAACTGTTGACTAACGCATCCCTGATGTTCCCCAAGCAACCATCTTGGGTAAGGGAATAATGACAAATGGACACCACAGTTACTGCAATAAATTCAGCAGTGCACTATAGCACTAGTCCTCCAAGCTGCCATAGATCTTCTTGGCCACAAGGATTGCATGAGGCCACAATTTCTTTTGGATCCCCTCGTGTAGCATTCAGGCCTGCAGCACACGTTCTGTTGTCTGGGTGTCTGTCTTACAAAGATACCGCGTTGTATCTGGCTAGTAACTGCTGATTGGGAAATAGAAATATTGGTCAAAATTTGATTGATATTCATGCCCCTCTTCTCCACTCACCTATTGTTCTTGAGCATGTAATACCTCTTACATTTGTTTGAGCTGTAGGCAGTGCTGACCAGTATTTCAGGAATGGGGCTCTCTCCTGAAATGGGGATGGTACAGGCTGCTGCAGTACCTCTGCAATGGTCACGTGCTGGTGGCCTCAGTTTGGACACGCCCAAGTGTCCTTGTAATGCGCCTATGTCTTCTCGAACAGTGCAGCTTTGCCTGGTTGTGTGCCTGTCTAAACAGACATTTCCTTAACTGTTCAATCCTGTTTGTCATGTGGAGGTGCATAGTTAGGTTCCTTGTGACGTGTTTTGTCATCATCCCTCCTGTAGATACCCAAGAGATGATTAACACGCACTCTTCAAATTGCTCTAGATCACAAATGTGATGTTGTTACAGCAATCCTTGTCTTTACCATATAAGTTATAGCTTTGATGAGATCACGCAAAGAAAGACGGATTTGAAACTGAAGTGAAATCTACAGACTGAGGGTAAACAAGCTTAGTTCCTGTTCTGGCTGTGCTGTCTGACCATCTCATGGAATGTCAAATGGATCACAATGGAGTGGTGTCCAAATCTGTCACTGGTCAGTTTCTAGTGTGTAGACTGAGAATGAAGTCATTTGGACAGTGGACTGTTTCCAGGATGTTTGTGTCTTTCTCCCCTTGATGCCTCTGAAGCTGTCTCATGGACAGATAGAGCAGAGGGACTCTGAGCACCACATCGGATCCAGCTGATAAACTCCCTTCTGAATTTGGTTCCAGTCAGGCAGTAGAGGTAAAAGTTGATGGCACTGTTGGTGAACCATAAAAGCTGCGTCACTGCATATACAAGATTTACTATGGGAACTGTTAGTGGATGCCGTCCTATGTTTTTGAAAATGAAGCTTGACCAAATCAGGTACACACAGTTAGGCAGAGTCAAAACCAGAAAAGCACAGGATATTGCCAGAATCATGACTGTTGTCCTGTAATAGGTTTTTCGACGGCTGTCTGTATTAAGTCCAGAACTGACATGTGGGTCACCTTGTGTGGATATAGAAGATGAAGAAATGCTTTGATCAGTGTGAAAGACAGTACAATGTCACAGACAAATAAACAGACACTGGGGAAAACAGAGGTTATACACAAATACACCCAAGAAAAGATAACAAAAGGGAGAGGGTGTGTGTGTGTGTGTGTGTGTGTGTGTGTGTGTGTGTGTGTGTGTGTGTGTGTGTGTGTGTGTGTGTGTGTGTTAGATAGATAGATAGATAGAGAAGAGAGAGAGAGAGAGAGAGAGAGAGAGAGAGAGAGAGAGAGAGAGAGAGAGAGAGAGAGAGAGAGAGAGAGGAGAGAGAGAGAGAGAGAGAGGTTACAATTTATAGCTTTTGTTTAGCAATTACCCTCATGAAAATAATCATAGAAGAAATAAGAGCTACCACCAATACAAAAGAGACAGAGAGAGACAGAGACAGAGAGACGGACAGACAGACAGACAGAGAGAGAATACAGAGAGACACAGAGAGAGACAGAGACAGAGAGAGAGAGAGATTTTCTAGACTTTATTTGGCAATCACCTTCATAAAAATGAAGTGTATAATAGAAGAAATCAGATGTACCACCAAATTAAAAGATCTTTGCACAATTTGCTGGTGTGTCCAATTTTTGTAACACCTAGTGTTGGGCTTCTACTCCTTCCTAAAGGGAGACAATGAGATCCAATAAATTACAGCTAAACGAACCAAGGATTGTCAAACCTGAAAAGCATTACCTGGTAGCCAGCAGGACAAGCATCCTCCAACAATTCCTTAATCATTACAGTCTCCAAAAAACTTGTCCCTGGCAGCTTTGGACCTGAGGATATTAGCATAATCTGCTTCAACAATTTGAGAGATGTATCATTGTATTAGATTCCATGTTAATGTGAGCTTTTGAGTGGGTTAAGCTGTTGCCTAACATGAAGCTTTGTATAGCACCCACTGACAGATCTTTAGGTAGTAGTTTCATCCAGTGGCTGACAGATCTTTAGGTAGCATTCATCAGGGCTGAAGATCTTTAGTAGCAGTTTCATCAGTGGCTGACAGATCTTTAGGTAGCAGTTTCATCAGTGGCTGACAGATCTTTAGGTAGCAGTTTCATCAGTGGACTGACAGAATACTTCGTTTCCCTCTTTCCACAGTGTCCTCTCTCTGTTCTCACATCCTTTATCAGTAACAAAGGCCACACTCCAGCATTAACTGTGTGGACTCTGTAGAGAAATCTTCTGTTGCTTTGACATCATTGAGCATGAGTGCTGTATCATCAGCGTACTTGAGGTGAGTGATGTTTCTGCCTCCTGTACTAATGTTCGTGTTATATGTGTCTGCCTTTCTTATGGTACACATATTACTACTGGTAACAATTTACCATTGAATTACAGCAGGCACGGTTTTACTGGTAAATCTTCACTGTGCGAGTTGCACTGTACCCCATGCTATTGGTAAATATTTACCCTGTGAGCCATTGTGTATAGCCAACTACTGGTGAATCTGTATTCTGGGTGGCATAGTATTTAATCTGCCAATGGCACATGTTTACTTCGTGAGTCACACTATACACCCGTACCATTAGTAAATGTTTACTCTTTGAGTCATAATATTTACTCTACCAATCCTACATCTTTACCTTTGAGTCACATTATATAACTGTACTATAGTGAAGATTGACATTGTGGGTCATAGTATTTACTTTACCAATGGTTAATCTCTCTCACTCTGTGTGTGTGTGTGTGTGTGTGTGTGTGTGTGTGTGTGTGTGTGTGTGTGTGTGTGTGTGTGTGTGTGTGTGTGTATCTGTCTGTCTGTCTGTCTGTCTGTCTGTCTGTCTGTCTGTCTCTGTCTCTGTCTCTGCTCTCTGTCTCTCTGTCTCTGTCTCTGTCTCTGTCTCTGTCTCTCTCTCTTCTCTCTCTCTCTCTCTCTCTCTCTCTCTCTCTCTCTCTCTCTCTCTCTCTCTCTCTCTCTCTCTCTCTCTCTCTCTCTCTCTCTCTCTCAAAGTATGTAATGCTTACTCTGTAAGCCGTGAAAAATAAAGATTATTCATTCATTCATTATATACACACACACAGACACACACACACACACACACACACACACACACACACACAACACTATATATATATATATATATATATATATATATATATATATATATATAATATACATAATTATAAATCAACACACACACACACACACACATACAAAATCACAACTATATTAATATATATATATATATATATATATATATATATATATATATATATATATATATATATATATATATATTATATATATATATATTATATAATTACATATATACATATATAATACGCTTTGCTTAACAAAATCTTGTTAAACCAATACTCACTTCCAGCTAGTGATGTTGGCTAGCAACACTATATCATCAAGCACAGCGCAGATTTTTAAAATATATTTTTCCCGACCATCTTGAAACCCATATTTCAGTATTGAACTCTCTTTATAGATATGTTCAAAAGGTGAGGTAAGAGGACACATCCATGTCTAACTCTTTTTGAGATGTCACAAACTCACATTCTTGATTGTCCCATTTGACACTTTTCTTTTGGTCTTCATAAAGTGGGGAAAATAAATTATTAGGGAGGTGCTGTTTTTCAAAACAGTCCTTTAATTTTATACACTGTGGTAAGAAAGATGCAGGGGATCCTCAAGCTGAACTGTCAAAGGCTTTGCTGTAGTCAATGAAATTGATATAAATCATATTTTCGTACTTTTCATCTTGTTCATGCTTTGAAGCGCAAACAACACGTAGATTGTTCCTCTGTTTGTTTTGTCACATGCCTAGCAGTCTGAATGTTCAAAGTCCTGTTTAAGATTATAACCTGTAGGATCTTGCTTAAACAACTTTCAATACCTACTATGTTTGAATCTTACTCTGTCGGTCACTATGTACACTCTACAACAAGTAAACCTGGATTTTGTCAGTCACAGTATACACACAATTGCAGGTAGATTCTGACTTTGAAATTCACAGTGTTCACACTACTACAGGCACATTTTTACTCTTAAAAGTCACAGTCTACACACTACTACAGGTACATTTTTACTCTTAAAAAGTGTGTGTGTATATTTGAATTTGTTAAAACTGTAAATTGTTGTTGACTGCGTGTTGTGTAGGTCGAATGAAAGCGCTTTGATTTGTTTTTTTTACAAGAGATAGCGCTATACAAATTCCATGTATTATCATTATTATTATTATTATTATTATTATTATTATTATTATTATTATTATTATTATATTATTATTATATTATTTATTATTATTATTATTATTATTATTATTATTATTAAAGTCACAGTCTACACACTACTACAGGTACATTTTTACTCTGAAAGTCATAGTTTAGCCCTACTACAAGTACCTCTAACTCTGAAGGTCGCAGTTTACACACAGATACAGGTACATTCTTACTCTAAAGGTAAAAATATACACACTACTGCAGGCACATTCTCACTGTGAAGGCCACAGTATACACAACTACTAGACATGCATCTTTATTCTCTCAGTCATAGTTCGCACACTATCAAAGGACAGTGATCACTGCCATGGTGCAGACAGAACACTCCACTTTATCAGACTGCACTGCAGAAGGAGGACCAGTTGTACAACCACTGGGTGAAGCTGCTACCTAAACCTGCATGCAGTGGTCAGCAGCAACAGCCTCACCAGAAGTGGACTGTACACAGATGGACAGAATACTGCTCCGACCTGTATAACTACAAAACCACAGGAGATCCAGAAGTTCTCAATGTCCCCACAAGCACAGATACAGACAGTCACCCTATCCTCTGAGAAGAAGTGGAAACAGCAGTCAGATCGCTGAAAAAAGGGAAGTCAGCAGGGGCTGACTACATTCCAGCTGAGTTGGATCAGGCTGGAGGGGAAGCCATGATCAACGCCGTACTAAACATTTGCAACAAGATCTGGCAGACAGAAAAATGGCTAACACCATGGACACAGTCAATCATCATCACCCTCCCCAAGAAAGGAAATCTTCAGCAATGCCAGAATTACAACACTATCAGCTTCATATGCCACCCAAGCAAGGTCATGTTTAAGATTATTTTGAACAGACAGAAGCCGCAAGCAGATACCATTATTGCTGAGGAACAAGCAGGTTTCAGAGCAGGGTGTAGCACAATTGAGCAGATATTCAACCTCAGAATACTCTGTGAATGGTACCTTCAACAGCAACAAGATCTCTACCCCATATTTATGGATTATAAGAAGGCATTCGACAGGGTGTGGTATGCAGCTTTGTAGGCGACCATGAATTTGTACAGCATCAATGCAAACCTGTCAGGAGTCATCAAAGAGCTGTACAACAAGGCCACCAGTGCAGTGTAACACAACAGCAACATTGGAGAGTGGTTTTGAGCAACAGTTGGAGTAAGACAGGGCTGTCTACTCTCACCCCTCTCTTCAACATCTTCCTTGAGAGAATCACGGCTGATGCACTGGAACACCATAAAGGATCAGTCAGCATTGGTGGCAGAACGATCACAAACCTCCACTTCACAGATGACATTGATGGGCTAGCAGGATCAGAACAGGAGCTTACCAGCCTAACAGAACACCTGAACAATGCTTCAAAAAGATACGGCATGGAAATCGGTGCAGAGAAGACTAAACTGATGACCAATAACACCAAGGGCATCAGAACTGATGTCAGGGTCAATAACCAGAAGCTTGAAGCAGTTGAAAGCTTCACGTACTTGGGAGCCATTGTATTAGACCTGGGGTCCAAGCCAGAGGTAGTATGCAAGATTGCACAGACAATAACAGCAATGTCAAAACTTAACACCATCTGGAAAGGTAAAACTAGTTCACTCAACTCCAAGATCAGACTAATGCACTCCTTTGTCATATTCATATTCTTGTATGCCTGTGAATCATGGAACCAGAATCAGAATCAGAAAACTTTATTGCCATTAAGTCAAAACGAGACATATTTGACACCAAACGTAAACGTATTTAACATTTCTAAAATATGTAGATTCTTAGATAATTTTTATTATATGTAATGTATCTATGTTCTTGCTCTTCTGGAAAAAAAATCATGCACATATTTGATCATGTCTAGCAGACAGTCCTCGTTGTTGAACTTACTCACATTAATGTTTTTGTTGTTAGACATATTATTCATTTCTTTAATTTAACATTAGATAGAAAGTTCTTTTTAAAGCACCATATGGTATACAGACATCAGTTAAGTAATACTCGTCTTCTACTTCATTACAACATTTGCATTTTCTTTTTTACTTTCAGTATATTTATATATCTACTTGCTCTATCATTAAATCATGGGAGCTGGTGCGAAATCTGCTGAATATGCGCCTATAATTTTCATTCCTGCATATCAGTAGATATGGCTCCAATCTGTAAACATGTGAAACAAAGTTTTAAAATATCAGGTTAGGAAAGAACTTTTTTTCTTGATTCCAAAACAGTCTGTGCAGTTCTTCAAGTTTTGTTTTTAAAGAACGGCATTCTTTTCATATTTAATATATTATGTTTATTCTACACGTTTGAATCAAATCTTATGAATTATACTTTTGATTATAATTATAAATCCAGTGATCGTTTTCATTGGTTTGATGCATTTCGTTACATAACAATTGTAAATAGCTATTTTCCTTTGAGTCTGTAATGTGGATCCTAAAATTGATTAAATGACTAATAACTTCCAACCTTAATGGGTATCTGCCTAAGTCTCCGAAATTGGCAAGGCCATTGGTTTTTGTGAACTCCTCATATCTATCTGCAACATTTTGCGTGGATGTTTTCAAAAGGAAACTGACAGGTTAAGCACATTTTAAAAAATCACCTATTTTGAAGTTATATTTTACATTACAACACTAAGAAAGCCATTTTTGGGGGAGGCTGCTTTTTGTTTTGAATTTTAAAAAAAATCGTAGCCTCCCACTCCCTTCCCACCACCACCTCTCCTTCTACCCTCTCCTTCCCCCCTCTACCCCCTCCGCATTCCCCCCTACCCCCTCCCCCCCACCTTCCTGTCCCCCACTCCTTGCCCCCATCCCCTCCTCCCTCCCCCCACCCCTCCTCCCTCCCCCCACTACCTCCCCTCCCCCCTCTCCCCTTCTTCCCTCACTCCTCCCCCACCTACCCCACCCTCTCCCCTCCACCCCCTCCCTCTGCCCCTCCGCCCCTCTACCCTCTCCCCACCCTTCCCCCCACCCCCTCTCCCCTTCCACCCCACCCCTTACCCTCCCCCACCCCCCACCCTCCACTCCACCACCCCCCCTCCCTCCCCCACCCCTCCCTCCTCCCTCTCCCTCCCTCTCTCTACCCCCATCCGTCCCCCTTGAAGTTCTGAACAGTTTTAAATATTTAGGAATCAACTTCAGTGGCAGCGGTAGTTTTGCAAAATGTAAGAAAAATGCTTATCATAAAGCTACTTAAGTCATGTTTAATTGATAAGGACTGCATGGCAAAAAGAACTACGTACACATGTGACACTTGATTTATTCAGATAAAATCGTTGTACGTGTTTTGTTGTATTGATGTGAAATTATGGGCATAAGAGAATGTAATGCATGAAAAATGCTTATGATAAAGCTGCTAAAGTCATGCTTTTAGTTTGTTAGTTTGATAATGACTGCACGGCAAATAGAACTACATACACATGTGACACTTGATTTATTCGATAAATTTGTTGTACCTGTTTTGTTGTATGTACATGAAATAGCAATAGTTTCATAAGTTTCAGTTAAAGGTTTTAAAATGTAGTTTTCCTTTAACCCTCTTGCATTTGGATTCTCTGAACACAAACTGGCCCTATATTGCATTCCATCACAAAATCAGGTTAGGCTCACATGCTTGCTAGCCTTTTCCTTCTTCTAAGTACATACCAACAGCTATAATTAGTTCTGGACACTCAGCAGTGTTTCTACTTCTATCCTGATAGAGCTTTGACATGTGGTAGCAATTAGTGATGGTCACAGCGTGATGGAAATCTACTGTGTGCAAACCCTGAGAAATTGGATTCAGAGAGGGCAAATATTCAATCTCCGCAAATCTGGGTTCCGGACTAAGAGGGTTAGTATATGGAGAAACAGGCAGATATCCCTTGTCTAGTTTGGTCTCTGTTTGAATGATGCATTTCTGGATGCAGCTGCTCGACTTCCATTATGAAAAACTGTCATTAAACGTTTACCAGATAATGAAAGATTTACTTGACAAATACTTGATTCAATCAGCATGGCTAAATATGATTAAAAAAATATCTTAGTACAAGCGGATTTGACTTTATGGAAGAGACCGTTATGTTCAAGTATAAATTTTCTTCAAGCATTTAAAAGTTCACATATCAGAGTTAAAAGTTCACATGGAAGAGCCTTCTTAATAGAAAATTTTGTTAATGACTGGAGAAGTGTGCCGTTGGCTAATAGAAGACACCTATATCATAGAAATTTTAAGATTGATTTGGGTAAGAAAATGTATATAACTTGCCTACAAGATATATATGTTTACACTTTTATAAAATTTAATTGTATTTGTTACAAGCTTCCAACTGAGGATAGACATTTCCATAACATACCACAGGAATGAAAAATGTGTTCAAAATACAATATATCTGTTTTAGGGGCTGAATTTTATTTTATGATGGATTGTCCCCAATGTACACATTTGTAACAGGATTTTGATCCTCAGTAGTTCCTTCAGTCCTTGTCCAGTTATAAATTTTGAAGGCTGATGAAATGTAAATCTCGAAAAGTTCTCCTCTCTCTCAAAATTTATAAGATGTACAGGTATTTCTTGAAAACTCATTTGTTGCCATTTATATGTGTACATTGTGTATTTTAAATAAAGAAATTGATATAGTTTAAAATGTTTTGAGGTTTTAATGCTGTTTGTTGGTCATTGTTTGATGCTCGCATTTTGTGGTGGGGCCATTGGAGGTTGCAATTTCTGTCTTTTTTGCTGAGTGGTTATAAACATACACTTTGTTTTGTTTGAAATAAGAGACATATGACTGAGTTCTGTCTATTCAATAAGTTTATCGATATCTGCCTGCATCTCACTCATAAGCTGGTTTGGACCACTGCTGTTACATTGAATTGATGTATCATCAACAAATATTTGACAACCAATGCATATGCAGAGGTAGGTTGTTATTATTAGAGATAGAGAAAAGAAGTGGTCCTAGTATCAATCCCTGTAGTATTCCATTTTTCACGAGTACTGAGCTCAATCTCCTAGGCCCAATTTCAACAAGCTGTTGATGATTACTGAGAAATGGGTGTAAACTCTATGCTTGTTGGAAATCTGATGGAATTTTAATTTCTGAATGTAGAGAGAAAGTTAAGTTATACTGTAGATGAACGTTGCTCAACTGCATTTAGAATTTATGGCACATTCTCTGCGCCCGATATTGTTTGCATTTTATTTGTTTTATACCACTTTATTTTTAAGGCAATATTACCTCCCCTTCAAAGGCTACTATAAAGAGTGAGATTCTTTTTTTTATTCTTTGAAGTCACTGGGAAGTCCAGAGAAAAGTCTGTCTGTAATGGAAATGAAGCATCAGTTTTTACGTAAAATTGTAGACTATGCTGTTTAGCTATCTCAGTATCTGAAACAAGGGTGTGTTGGACCGAAATGTTTTAAAGTATGCTTCTATTTTCAAATACTGAAAAGACATAGAAAAAAAGACACCTTGAAATTGTGAATTTGTTAGTCTAATACATCTAAAACTGTGAAGACAACAAGTTAAGCTGTGAGTTAGGAACTGCAGATCCGTAGGGGAATCTGCCCCTAACTTCTAATGCTCCAAACGTTGGAGGAGATGTGTTGTCTTTCTTCCCATGTTTGTGCCAGGGAGAAGCATAGGGGAGGGGGAGGGAAGACAGGGAGCAGAAGGACGAGTAGGAAGGACGGACCCGGTGAGGGAGGGAGGAGGGTGGGTGCGAGGAGGGGGGAAGGGGAAAGAGGGTGGGGGGAGGGGGTTAAAGGGGGATAGGAGGGAGGGGGTTGAGAGAGAGGTGGTGGAGTTTGGGAGGGGTGGGGGGTAGGGGGTAGGGTAGGGGGGAAGGGTGGGGGGTAGGGTGGGGGAAAGGGGGCATAGGGTGGGGGGGTGGGGGATAGGGGGAAGGGGGGAGGGTTGAGGGGAAGGGAGAGGGGAAGGGTGGGAGAGGGGAAGGATGGGAGAGGGAGGAGTTGGGGGAGAGAGGGAGGGGAGAGGGAGGGTGGGTGGTGGAGGGGAGAAGGTGGGGGGAGGGGTGAAGGAGAGGGTGGAGAAAGGGTGGGGGAGAGCGAGGGGAGGGAGGTGGAAGGGGGGGGAGAGGGGAGAAGGAGGAGTAGGAGGGAAGGTGGGGAAGGGTGTGGGGAGGGTGAGGCTGCTGATGATCCCCATAAGAACCTGTGAATGTGTGTTAGTGTATGTTAGTGTGTTAGTGTGAGTTAGTGTGTGTTAGTGCATGTGTGGTGGGGGAGAGGGAGGGGTGGGGGAGAGGGAGGGGTGGGAAGGGGAAGGGGAGGGGGAGGATTGAGGGAAGGGTGTGGGAAGGGGGGAGGGAGGGGGGAGGTGAGAGGGAAGGGTGGAGGGGAGAGGGAGGAGTGGGTGGTGGGAAGGGGAAGAGGGGAGGAGTGGGAGAGGGAGGAGGGGGGAAGGGGAGGTGGGAAAGAGTGGGGGGAGGGGGAAGCCATTGATGATCCCCATAAGAACCTGTGAATGTGTGTTAGTGTGTTAGCGTGTGTCAGCGTGTGTTAGCGTGTGTTAATGTGTGTTAGTGTGTGTGTGTGTGTGTATGTGTGTGTTTAGTGTATGTGTGTGTGTCCGTGTGTCCGCGTGTGTGTGTGTGTGTGTGTGTGGTGTGTGTGTGTGTGTGTGTGTGTGTGTGTGTGTGTGTGTGTGTGTGTGTGTGTTCGTATGTCCACTGGTGATGTGTGTGTGTGTGTGTGTGTGTGTGTGTGTGTGGTGTGTGTGTGTGTGTGTGTGTGTTTGCGTGCGTGTGTGTGTGTATAAATTATCATACAATGTTTTTCTTCTTTTTTATGCAATGTGAGTGAAGGTGGGGGGGGGGGCTGTTTTGCTGTGTTTTGTTTCTTTTGTTTTTAATCTGGGGCATAATTATGTTTAATGTAATTTGCTACTGATAGTTAATTTTCCCTATTTTGCTATCAATTCAGCGTCTTTTATCATAATCATCATTGATGGATGATGGAGGACAAGGATGCAAAAATGGACATGAGTATTTATTCATTATCCTCGAAATAAAATAATCTAATCATTTGATTGACTGATTGTTCACAGTCTCATTCCAAAGGGCTCT
This sequence comes from Stramonita haemastoma, assembly GCA_030674155.1. Classification (NCBI taxonomy): domain Eukaryota; kingdom Metazoa; phylum Mollusca; class Gastropoda; order Neogastropoda; family Muricidae; genus Stramonita; species Stramonita haemastoma. The sequence continues at coordinate 12,087,781 of CM060343.1, forward strand.
TCTGGGAGTGCGTGTGTGCATGTGTGCGCGCGCACGCGCGCGCTCGCGCGTGTGTGTGTGAGAGTGCTGGTGTGTGTGCGTGCGTGCGAGTATGTGAGCATGTGTGCGTGTGTTTGTGCGTGAGTGCGTGTGTGTATATATGTGAGAGAATAAATGGGTGAGTATTGAATGAGTGCGTGAATTAGTGGTTGATCTTCATCTTCTTCTTTCTCATGACCAGGATGGTCGTGGAGGAGACATGAGAGACGATTCTGCAGCCAGCCGTCGCCATCCAACCCTGTCCTCCGCCTTCCGAATGAGTGTTGGACTGTCCAGGTGGGTCCACTCCTTGATGTTATCCATCCAGCTTTTGGTTTGTCTGCCTCGGCGTCTGCCACCTTCTAGCGTTCCTTGTAGGACTGTCTTGGGGAGGGTGTTGTTGCGCGTGACATGGCCGAACCATGCCAGCTTCCTTCTCTTGACAGTGGCTAATAGGGGTTCCTGAGGGCCAGCCATCAGTGCGACTTGACTTCCACATAGATATAGGTGTTTGTTTTCCTAACCTTCCAGGAAATTCCAAGCAGTCGCCTGAAGCATTTTGTCTCGAACGTCTGGATCCGCTTGGTGGTTTCAGCGGTCATTGTCCAACTTTCGCAGCCGTAGAGCAAGATGGAGATGACCAGGGATCTGAACAATTTGACTTGTTTTGAAGCTGATGTTGTCGCTTCTCCATATCTTGTTCAGTTTTGCCATAGCTGATGTTGTCATGGCTAGCCTGGTCTTGATCTATGTGGTGGAGCGTCCATCTTTCGTGAGGGTAGCACCAAGATATTTGAAAGCGTCTACTTCTTCCATCTGCTGGCCATTCATGTAGATCTAAGCTGTGCTGTGGTTGATAAGTAATCGTTAATGAAAATAAAAGAGCGATTACATCTTCAATATGAATTGGGATCAACAAAATCAAGGCAATTGAAAACTTGATTATTAACCCCTACAAAGGTAATTCGTTGCAGAGAATCACAAAGAAAACATTCTGACAAAGTCGTGAACTTACACATGTTTGCATGTCAAAATTTACAACATATAGGCTTGAGAGAGAGAGAGAGAGAGAGAGAGAGAGAGAGAGAGAGAGAGAGAGAGAGAGAGAGAGAGAGAGAGAAAAGAGAGAGACAGAGAGACAGAGAGACAGAGAGACAGAGAGAGAGACAGAGACAGAGACAGAGAGACAGAGAGACAGAGACAGAGAGGCAGAGACAGACAGACAGACAGACAGACAGACAGACAGAGAGAAAGAGAACGAACAAATAAATGAATGAACAAACGAATGAACGAATTTTATTTGACAAACGCTACAAGCCTATCAGTCAAAGGGGGCTAATTATAAACGTCATGTTAATAACGGATGGACAGGAAAGAAGACATGAGTAACAACTCGAAATCCAAACAAAATGTCAACACATATTTTTAGTTATTACTTATAGAATACGTTTTTTTTCATTGTCTGCTTGCGTTTTTGTAAAGCCCGTGTTACATATATTGCTAAAGATATCATCTCGGACATATCATCTGAAGTTAACACTTTTTTTTACACGACTAGTAGACGTGTTGGATGGGCTTGTCAAAAAAGAAACGTTTTGACGAATTTCTTGGTAAGTTCGACATGTAAACAAAAAGTGCAAATCGTCTCTTCTTCTCTACATGCTGGACATGAATTGTTGTCTGTCTCCTCTGTGCTATACAACTGTCTACAGTTCAATAGACCACATAATCTTAGCCGAAATTTCAGTAAATTGTTTCGAAGCTTTTTATTGGTTAACGATATCAAATACTGTTCTGGACCAAACGCATCTTTAAATTAGCTATACCAATGGTATTTTTCACTCGACATTAACTTTTTGTACCAGTTTTGATCGAAACATTAAGTAAGTCTATCCTTGAATTCTCTAAAAAAAAAAAAAAAAGCTTCATAACCCCCCCCCCCCCCCCCCCCTGGCATAGCCAAACAACCCTGATTCCAATTATGGTCAAATATCTTTTACTTCAGTTACCCAGAGAGAGAGAGAGAGAGAGAGAGAGAGAGAGAGAGAGAGAGAGAGAGAGAGAGAGAGAGAGAGAGAGAGAGAGAGAGAGAGAGAGAGAGAGAGAGAGAGAGAGAGAGAGAATGTTTTTTTTGGGGGGAGAAAGAGAAAAAGGGGTAAGCTAAAGATGAAGGGCATTGTCATATGGACCAGGTACTATTCCCATGATGCTTCCTGTCTCATTTCTTCGATGCCTCTGCAGCTGTCTCATGGACAGATGGAGCAGAGGAACTCTTCACACCACAGGAGATCCAGTTTATAAACTCCCTTCTGAATTTGGTTCCAGTGAGACAGTAGAGGAAAAAGTTGATGGCACTATTGGTGTACCATAACTGATATACAAGTGCTCCTAGAAGATATAACACAGCTCTTTGTTTAGGGTGATTTCCAAAGACATTACCTATAGAGTTCATTAAGTTCACATGCACAACTACAGGTGTGGTCAAAATAAGAAAAGTGATGGATATGACCAGAACCATGATGGTTGTTCTGTAAGACATGTTCTTACGGCTGTCAGTGTTTTGTGCAGAGCCGGTGTTGGATTCCACACATGCAGCAATGGATGCTGAAGAAACTGCTTTGATCAGAGTGACAGACAATATGATATCACAGATAAACTGACAGACAAAGGGAATAACAGAAAACAGAGCTCCATGTAGCAACTGGTAGATTTGGAAAAAGAAATATTCATAAGACCCTGCAATGGGACCACAATAGTACGAATTGAGAGAAATCCCCACGAATATATGACCAGTCGTAACACAAGAAATGACAGCAATAACTGATATAACAATCCACACTCTTTTCACAGTGCACATCACCCTCATCCTGTGTGGCCACAGAACCGCCATTGTTCTCTGTGCTGTCACAAAGGTCACCAGCCAGGCAGACATTATACTGGTGACATAGCCTAGCCATTTCTGAATTTTGCACAGTGCTGGATGCAGACGCAGAATATCTGTATGGAAAACGTATAGTATCCATCTGTGAGCAGCAGCTGTATACAAGAAGACTAAATCTGAAATGGCCAGAACCATGAAAATAGCATACTGAGATGAGTTCCGGTCTTTCAAACGCCGCATGACACAGATTGAGGCGATGTTTCCAAAGCCTCCCACCACAACAAGGACTGCAGGGTAAATTTTCCAGATCATCTCAGCTGCCTGGTGCTCGGGGTAATCAGTGACTGACACCCTAACCGTGGTGTTGTGTGTGAGCCCATCAGCATCAGATAAAGAGGTGTTCATGTTTGGTCTGGGTCAGGTAGATTGTATGACTTGATCTGTAAATAGTATGAATTGTAAAAAATGTAAGAAAATCCATAAGAACATCTCTCTCTCTCTCTCTCTCTCTCTCTCTCTCTCTCTCTCTCTCTCTCTCTCTCTCTCTCTCTCTCTCTCTCTCTCTCTCTCTCTCTCTCTCTCTCTCCTCTCTCTCTCTCTCTCTCTCTCTCTCACCATCATCATCATCATCATTAGTATGCACATAATCATAACCATCAACACCTTCTACATCGATGATATGAACACTAATGATGATGATCGTTATGATGTGGATAGTAACAATGATGATAATAATGATGGTGAAGAATCTGAAAGGGATAGTGGTAACAGTGACAATGATGAAGATGTTAAAGATGACAATGGAAACAATGATGTAAAAGACAAGAATTATAATTGTGACTATGATGCAGACACTGGAGATGATGATCGTGATGATGTTAATTATATAGGATGAAGAGGATGATGATAATGCAGATGATGAAGAGAATGTTATTGATAATGATGATGCAAATGAAGAAGGTAATGGTGATGGTGTTGATATACTTGCTGAAGCTGCTGATATAGAAAATGAAGATGCTAGATGGCGGTGATTATGTAAATGATAAAGATGATGATGGGGTTGATGATAACCAGAAGGCATTTAGTCCAACTTGATGTATTTGCAGAATTGGAAATGTGAAATGGATGGAACTGTTTTCTGCTATAGTGTTTACAGTCCTCCTGCCTCAAACATGTTTTGTATAGTGGCCTGAGGCCGATGCACGATAAAACTTTTCAATCTTCAGTGTGCAGTGCTTTCTCGCTCTTTCTCTGTATGTATGTATGCTAATACCACAAGTGAATGTTATTATCGTTGTGCTTGGAAGTGTTTTCAGGTACATTCTTGGAAAGGATTGAGAACGAAATTAATGTGTGGGGGGAGGGGGGGGGGATAGCGAGTGTGTGAAATTGTAATGGTCCGGTGGCCTTCTACAATAAAATCGTTCAGAGTTCAGAGTTCAGAGTTCTGTATCTCTGTCTCTCTGTCTCTCTGTCTCTGTCTCTCTCTCTTTATGTCTGTCTGTCTGTATGTCAGTCTCTGTCTCTCTCTGTCTCTCTGCCTGTCTCTGTCTCTCTGTCTCTCTCACCAAAATATGCAGCCAAATGGACACAAGTTACCAATTCATACTTTTTGTTCTTCTCCCACATTCTCTGCCTCAGAATAAAAGTTTAGTCCAGCCTGGATGATAAACTCTGCAGTCTGCTGCGGTGACCAGCCCGTCTCCAAGCTTTTTCTCTAGATGTCTGGGCTGGGCCACATCAGGTGTCTCAGAGTGTTGAAGGCAGGGCAGGACAGTAGGATATGGAAAGGATTTGTGTGGGCCTGTGCCACAGAAACACTAGTCAGCATGGAATATTTTCAACGGATGGAGATGGGATAGGAGCTAGCAGTGTTCAGTTTACAGTATATAAATGGTTACTTGAGCAGCTCTGTCTAGATGAAAGATGCAGTTCTTTTCTCCTTTTTATCTTCGGCCTGATGTCCAGGTGCTGGCACAATGCTGTTGTAAAGCTGTTTTCTCAGGATTTTCCATGCCTCACTGTAGGACACTGGTTGGGCTGGCTGCTCGAAGTCGCTACCTACCTTGAACAGGTGAACCGCCTCTTGGTTGTCTCGTATGCCACACTGGGAAGGGATCCATTGCAGCACCACTCAAGGTCTCTGGCTGAGGAACCTTAGTTCTTGTCTGATGACTCTGAGGATCTGCTGTTCTCCTTGTGCCTGAGGACTCTGCAGGATGACCTTCCAGTCAAACTTGTTCATGCAGGCTCCACCTGTTGGTCAATTTACCACAAAAAAATGATCCACATCAAATGTGCACGCAGTTGGTGATCACATCTGTGTATCTAACCAAAGCAAATCACTGGGATGTGTGTTTCAGCCTGTAGTTCCAGCAGTCATAATACAGTATGCACAATGTGGTAAAAAGGATGGAAAGATCCCAAATATGGCCATAGTCTATAATATAATGTTCTTTAAGCTAACTATAATGTTTAGGGCAATATACTCTACACTAAAGTAGTTTTATGCTCTCAGAAATATCAAGTATGACTGACCCAGGCTTGCCCGTTAAATGTGAATTTTAAAAAAAGCGTATTGAACTGTATACTCTATATGCTTTACTAAACACTATTTTGGTTAAACATGTCCACATGTCTGCAGAGTTAAACTGCCTGTAGATTTTGAATTCTTTGAAAGTTTTCTACCCCCAACTGACATAGTTTACTCATGAGACTATTGGTGTGTGTGCATGACAACTCTCAAGCTGAAATTTTGGCACAAGCTAGATATGTATTTGTACTTACATTGTAACGCAAGTTTACGTGTCTGGTCACCAGATATCTTGTCAGTGTCACCTTATTTGACACAAATATAGTTAAAAGTATGTTGTATACTATAAACTAGCAAAACATGCATAGATATCACAAAACGGTATGCATGTTAGTGTCAAATGAGGGACTGATGCCTAGTTAACGTGCTTGCCATTGTGTATGTACAACTAGACTTTAAAGATATGTCACACAATGTCCCCATTACACCTGCTGTTTATGATATGTTTTGTTGTGACAGAAGTTTTTTTCTTTGAAAAACAAGTCATTCTCAATCATTAGCTCACCTTTATACTGCAGTTGATGATTATATGTATGTTTTGCCACATGTTTGTAAAGTGCAGAGTAGTGTGTTGTTCTGCATGAGTATCATACTAACACAAGTGTCACCACACACAGGTGTGTCAAATAAGAAACAACACAGAACTTCTATAATACTGCATAATTCTGGTCTTTGTAGTTTTTAAAGAAGTCACTGTGACAGCACAGCTACACGTCACATCACAGACAGCACAAACTGCGTATGTGTCAGGGGTGTACCCATTGTTGCCACCTGTCAAACCTTAGCAGAACAGAAACCTAATTTCTTGTTTTGTTGTTGTTATTTTTGTTATTAGCACATCTATTCCTTTCTGCCATTGCAGTTTTAAAGGAAAAGTGCAGTAATAACTATAGAATAGTCAAAAGGGGTCACATTTTCAGGTGTTTATGCTGCAGACCCACTGGGAGGTCAAATTTCTCCACAGTTGTATGTGTAGCACAGGTCACCAGGCTTGTAGGAGTGTGCTTATTTTCTGGGTCATTTCTCACTAACTGTATTATTTCCTTTCCCCTCAGCTTTTACTATGTGACTTACTTAACATTTCTCATTCAAAGGTTTCTACGTCCAATACAAGCACATTCAATTCATTGTCTAGTTAATTAGATAGATGGTCTGCTACCAATGAAGACACCATATGTTTTGCCACGCAATAGGTGCAAAAATCGTATCTTTCATTTGCTGTGCTTTCTTCCTTCCCTTCCAAGTATGCACGTGTTAGTGGTCTAAATTTATCACTGGCACCCTCTGTAACACTCCCTGCATCGCCCCACCAATTTTCAGACACATTGTGTGAGAACCACGAGATATATGTGTGATGAAAAAGTACTGCCCACGTGGTAAGGACCAACTGCCGGCTAGGGCTGGATCAAAATCTAGCGGAGGTTGCCCTTACACTTGGCCTAAGCCGTCATGGGTCTGAGAGAGTTAAAGCCAAGGTTTGTAAATGGTCACCCATCCACTTGACAACCACACTCTTTCAGGTTTGCATCTTTATCCCATGCCAGGTCTGTGTGTGTGTGTGGTGTGTGTGGTGTGGTGTGTGTGTGGGTATGGTGTCTGTGTGTGGGGGTGGGTCTGGTCTGTGTGTGGGGGGTATATATCCTTTCCCCTTAAGCCCATTTCCCTTCTCCCCACTGCCAGTCCACCTTCATCCTCCTGCCTGAGGACTCAGCAGCCACACAAGCTATTCTTTGTGCCTGTGTGGGACTGTGAGGGAGGGGAGGGGAAAGTCACACACCCAACTTTGCTTCATAACTGTTGGGACTGTGAGGGCGGGAGGGAAAAGTCACTACACCCAACTTTGCTTCATAACTGTTGGGAAGTGGGAGGAGGATATAGGTATATATAGTATATAAGATATAAGAGATAAACCCAAAGTGTGTGCTTGAAAGTATATTTTGTGTGTTCAATTTTGTCATGAAATGTGAACATTAAAGTCTGAAACTTTTCCCTCCACGTTTGCTGTTGTCAGGAAGATAGAGTGGCAATGGGTGAGGGTTTATATGCTCTTCCTTAAGGAGTGTGACACACTCAATGCTGCTTAAACTTAGCTTGGGGAAAGCGAGTGCTCTGACCACTGAGGTCTCCTGTCCCATTCTTACAAAACTACAAAGCATGTTCATATGGGTCACCAGCAGCAATCTATCTATCTATCTATCTATCTATCTATTCTATCTACTACTATATCTATCTATCTATCTATCTATCTATCTATCTATCTATCTACTATCTATCTATCTATCTATCTATCTATCTATCTATCTATCTATCCCTGTCTGATCTGGCGACCGTGGTGGCACTCCCTCCATTCCTCTCTCTCCGTTCTGCCTTTATCAGGATATTGTTGAGTTCTAGGCCTGTCAATTCGCTGATGTTGTCCTCCCAACTCTTTCTTTGGTCTGTCTCTTCTTCTCCCTCCTTAGACAGCGCCTTGCAGTATTGTTTTTGCAAGTCCTATTGGTCTTGTGACATGCCCGTACTATTAACGTTAATCACCGGCAGCAGCACAACAAAAAAAAACACCTGGCAGTTCACCATGAGAAGAAACAGGCCAAAGCTGGAGCAGAGGTGGAGCAAGCCAAGCCCATCCTGATCACAGATGGTGTTTAGACTTTGTATGGGAAGATCGATGTTTCCTATTTACTTGTTTTCTTAATGGTTTGGTATTTTGCCCAAGTCCTTTTTTTTTCTTCTAGACTTATGAAACCTGTGTATGCACAGATCAGACAACTGGATTTTCTCTCTGTGTCACTCTTACTTGCAGGGTGGCACCATTCAGGAGTGTGAACAGAATACTGGTTATCCAATCAAGGGATTTTATTTGGATTGTATTATTGATGCCAATCTCTTTTGACACTTACTAGAAAATTGTCGTACCTCTTCCTACCCTCCTCTTCCATTTTCTCCACTATCTTCTCTTCCTCCTCTTCCTCCTCCTCCTCTTCCTCCTCCTCCTCCTCTTCCTCCTCCTCCTCTTCCTCCTCCTCCTCCTCTTCCTCCTCCTACCACTCCTTCTTCCCTACTATTTTCTCTTCTTCCTCATCCTCTTCTTTCTCCTCTACCTTCTCTTCCTCCTCTTCCTCATATTTCTATATCTCCACACTACTTTATGACCTCAAATGAAAATAGGCCAAGTGACCCAAGCAAAAGTGTACTGAATACAAAAATGCAATAACATTAAGCACAATGTGAAAGAACATATAGTATAATTACTATCACATTATTTCACACCAGGAACAAGCTTCTCAAATCACAGAGCAACAGACTCATGATGGCAGCCTGACATAACACAACCCTCACAGAGACCAGTTCCAGACAAACTGATGGCATCGTCCACACCCTGTCTTCCTGTTCACTCTCAACCAGACATTGAAATGCAAATACTCACTAGTGCTTATGTTCACTTCACAGTAGTGCTCCTCCTCCTCTTCCTCCTCTTCCTCCTCCGCCTCCTCCTCTCCTCCTCCTCCTCCTCCTCTTATCCTCCTCCTCCTCCTCCTCCTCCTCCTCCTCCTTCTCTTCTTCTCTTCTTCTTCTTCTTCTTCTTCTTCTTCTTCTTCTTCTTCTTCTTCTCTTCTTTCTTCTTCTTTCTTCTTCTTCTTCTTCTTCTTCTTCTTCTTCTTCTTCTTCTTCTCTTCTTCTTCTTCTCAATTCGCCTACTTCTTCTTCACTAGCTAGTTTATCACAAAGCACAGAGGCAGATTACCGCAGACTGTCGCTAATACGCTGCTACAACGTTATATAAAGTCAGAAATTATGAAATATTACACTGAGTAACCTCCCCTCCCACTTTCTCTCTCTCACATCTCCCCCCTCCCCTCTATCTCTCTCCTCTCTCTCTCTCTCTCTGTCTCTCTCTTCTCTCTGTCTCTGTCTCTGTCTCTGTCTCTGTCTCTGTTCTGTCTGTGTCTGTCTGTCTGTCTGTCTGTCTGTCTCTCTCTCTCTCTCTCTCTCTCTCTCTCTCTCTCTCTCTCTCTCTCTCTCTCTCTCCTCTCTCCTCTCTCTCTCTCTCTCTCTCTCTCTTTCTCTCTCTCTCTCCTTCGGATGAGACTTTAAACCGAGTCCCCGTGTGCAAACGAACGCAGCACATCTTGCGCACACGTTAAATCCTGTTCCGCTTTTCGTAAGAGTAGGCCATCGTGTGCCGGTGGGAACAGATGACATTTACAAAACTGCATACACACGGGACAGGATGTAAAAAAGCACAAGAGTGCTTATTCCATTGTCCTCGATATAAAAGAATAAATCAATCAAATCAAATCAAATCAAATTCAATCTCTCTCTCTCTCTCTCTCTCTCTCTCTCTCTCTCTCTCTCTCTCTCTCTCTCTCTCTCCTCTCTCCTCTCTCCTCCTCTCTTCTCTCTCTCTCTCTCTCCTCTCTCTCTCTCTCTCTCTCTCTCTTCTCTCCTGTCTGGTATTTAAATTTGTATTCCTAATATATTCTTTGTTTTGATTTTTTTTCTTCTCCGTATTCTTTAAAAAAGAAATTGTTCGTTGTTTGGTTGAGAGGTTTTTTTGTTGATTATTTGTGTTCTTTTATGCCCAGAGGGCTGGTTGTAAAAAAACATGTTTGCTTATGCCATCCCTCTAAAACACTCTTAAATTCATCTTTCAATTCAATTCAATTCAATTCAATTCTCTCTCTATCCTCTCTCTCTTCTCTCTCCTCTCTCTCTCTCTCTCTCTCTCTCTCTCTCTCTCTCTCTCTCTCCTCTCTCTCTCTCTCTCTCTCTCTCCTCTCTCTCTCTCTCTCTCTCTCTCCTCTCTTCCTCTCTCCCTCTCTCCCTCTCTCCTTCTCTCTCTCTCTCTCTCTCTCTCTCTCTCTCTCTCTCTCTCCTCTCTCCTCCCTCCTCTCCTCCTTCTGTCTGTCTGTCTCTGTCTGTCTGTCTGTCTGCTGTCCTGTCTGTCTGTCTGTCTGTCTGTCTGTCTGTCTGTCTTCTCTCTCTCTCTCTTCTTCTCTCTCTCTCTCTCTCTCCTCTCTCTCTCTCTCTCTCTCTCTCTCTCTCTCTCTCTCTCTCTCTCTCTCTCTCCTCTCCGTTACCCTTGAAAAATAAAGATTCATTCTTCAAGAGCGTTTCAAAGTATTTCTCTGTGTGTCTGTCAATTAATTGTCTTAAAAGAAAAGCATAAGCTTTACGAGAGCACCCAACAAGTGTGTGTGTATGTGTGTGTGTGTGTGTGTGTGTGTGTGTGTGTGTGTGTGTTGTTGTGTATGAGTGTGTGTTTTGCTTGTGTGTGTGTATGTGTGGTGTTTGTTTGTGTGTGTTTGTGTGTTTGTGTGTGTGTGTGTTTGTGAGTGTGTATGTGTGTGTGTGTGTATCTGTGCGTGCGTGCGTGCGTGTGTGCGTGTGTGAGAATGTGTATATTTGTGGACGCGTTTGTGTGTGCGTGCATGGGTGTGTATGAGCGTGTATGTGTGTATGCGTGTGTGAGAGTATGCATGTGTGTGTGTGTATGTGTGATGTGTGTAGGGGGTATGGATCTGTGTATTTGTGTGCCTGGGCGTATGCACGCACGCGCGCGCATGTTTGTGTGAGTGCGTCTGTCTGTGTGTGAGTTTGTGTGTTTATGTAAGATAAATTCCATGTGGGTGTATATGTGTTAGTTTGTGTGTGCGTGCTTCCATAAGCACATGCATGCTCTTGTGTCTGCAAAAGTTTGTGAGAATTCTTTATAAACTGCGCGCACATGCATGCACTTCTATGTACATGTGTGTGTGTGTGTGTGTGTGTGTGTGTGTGTGTGTGTGTGTGTGTGTGTGTGTGTGTGTTGTGTGTGTACGTGTGTGTGTGTGTGTGTGTGTGTGTGTGTGGTGTGTGTGTGTGTGTGTGCGCGTGTGTGTCGGTTTTCAGTATTTAAAAAAAAAATCTTTTGTATCGAGGCCAATGGAATAAGCACTCATGTGTTTTTATATCCAGTCCCCGTGTGCATGCAGTTTTGTAAATGTTGTCATCTGCTCCCACCGACACACAGTGGCCTACTCTTACGGAAAGCGGAACATGATTTAACCTCTCTCTCTACCCCCGTATGTTTGTGTATGTGTGTGTGTGTCTGTCTGTCCGTCTGTCTGTGTGGTGGGAAAGAGAGAGTGAGAGAAACAAACAAACAGAGAGACAGACAGACACACACACACACACACACACACACACACACAGAGAAAGAGAGAGAGAGAGGGGGGAGCAAACAGACATACAGACAGACAGGGAAAAAGAAAGGCACATAGATAAACACATTGACAAATATTCCCATGACTTTATCATTGCAAAGAAATAAACCCACAGAGCATAGCCATGCATATGTTGATAATTGTTGTGATGTGTTTTTCAGATCAATACCTCCGCCTTCACCTCACCTTCACGTTACCTGTATTTCCTCAGTATAACTATTAGGCTTGTTGGCCAGTGAGCCAACCACACACACACACACACACACACACACACACACACACACAACACACACACACAACACCACACACACAATATATATATATATAATATATATATATATATATATATATAATATATATATATATATATATATATATATATATATATATATATATACAATTAGGAAAATATAGTGGAGAAAAACAAGTGCAGGTAACCAGTTACAACTTCATTCTCATCATAGATATGATGTTATTCAAAGATTCAAAGAAACAAAAACAAAGTTACAACTATAAGATAAAAGCCTTTGAAGGCAGCATTTGGGGAATTATTGAGTAAGGACCATGTTTTGGGCCTGACCTGACTCGAGTTTCGGCTCCTGGTTGAGCACTCTTCAGAGATCCTGGCAGTGATGCCAACCTTACTCACCCTCTGTGGTAAGAGCAAGACACTTTTTAGAATTCAGAAGTTCCATTGCAGCTCTAGGAATAGGTAAATATTCCTGTGGCTTACCACTGCTGGCAGTAAAAGATGAAAATAGAAAGAGAAAGAGAATATGTTTGGAAAAAAATGTTGTAAACAAACTGAATATACAAGAAAATATGCACCTAAGGAATCTTTGTGCCCTATGTTCGGGGATCCATTATAAGAAAGGATGCAAGGGAGATCATAAAGTCTGCACCCAGCTGATAGGCTAATCCCAGCTGGATAAAATGATAACCCAAACATTACCAGTCACTTTCAGTGCTGGCACAGGCAGTAGAAGTTGAAGAAAAAAGGCCTTTACTTGGATCTCGAAAGATACTATTCTCCACTTAACCAATCATATAATTGAGAAAATATAGTGGAGAAAAACAAGTGCAGGTAACCAGTTACAACTTCATTCTCATCATAGATATGATGTTATTCAAAGATTCAAAAAACAAAACAAAACTATAAGATAAAAGTCTTTGAAGGCAGTGTGTGTGTGTGTGTGTGTGTGTGTGTGTGTGTGTGTGTGTGTGTGTGTGTGTGTGTGTGTGTGTGTGTGTGTGTGTGTGTGTTAATATGTAACAGAGTGGACATTGGCCTATGTGATGTCTCATCTCTGCACAGCTTCTCAGGTGGGTACAGCTAGACAGGAAGTGACCTCTAGGAAGAGATGGGTACAGCTAGACAGTTAGAAAGTGACCTCTTAGAAGAGGTTACATAAATTCTACCGTTCACCATGAAGGCAAAGAGTATGCAATGGAGGGCTTTCGACCACCACCCAAGGAAACAGAGCATCGCACAATCTGCCAGTGTGTCCCGATTTAGTACCACAACGCTGCGACAGGGCTCTGATCGCATGGGAGGCAATCAACTTACCACTCCATCACATCCACCACCAGCCAACTTGCACCGCGTCCCGAGGTACGCTACCTGGCCAGCATATTTGATGCTCGGAATCAGTAACTGCTACCTGGCCAGCATATTTGATGCTCGGAACCAGTAACTGCTACCTGGCCAGCATATTTGATGCTCGGAACCAGTAACTGCTACCTGGCCAGCATAGTTGATGCTCGGAACAGTAACTGCTACCTGGCCAGCATAGTTGATGCTCGGAACCAGTAACTGCTACCTGGCCAGCATAGTTGATGCTCGGAACCAGTAACTGCTACCTGGCCAGCATATTTGATGCTCGGAACCAGTAACTGCTACCTGGCCAGCATATTTGATGCTCGGAACCAGTAGCTGCTACCTGGCCAGCATATTTGATGCTCGGAACCAGTAACTGCTACCTGGCCAGCATATTTGATGCTCGGAACCAGTAACTGCTACCTGGCCAGCATATTTGATGCTCGGAACCAGTAACTGCTACCTGGCCAGCATAGTTGATGCTCGGAACCAGTAACTGCTACCTGGCCAGCATAGTTGATGCTGGGAACCAGTAACTGCTGCCTGGCCAGCATATTTGATGCTCGGAACCAGTAACTGCTACCTGGCCAGCTTATTTGATGCTCGGAGCCAGTAGCCTCTAACATCATCAGCCTGCCAGTTGCTTCCAACGCAGCCTTACCGGTGCCCAGTCGGGTGGAAAACACTGGGGAAAGTATCCCACTTCTGACACCATTGTAACAGAGTGGACATTTGCCCATGTGATGTCCCATCTCTGCACAGCTTCTCGGGTGGGTACAGCTAGTCAGTTAGGACATGACCTCTAAAAGAGGTTACATAAATTCTACCGTTCACCATAAAGGCAAAAAGTATGCAGTGGAGGGCTTTCGACCACCACCCAAGGAAACAGAGCATTGCACAATTCGCTAAATATCTTTCATTAAACTTTGGTATACCACAAGGATCAATTTTGGGACCACTTATTTTCATTTACGTAAACAATCGATCGTTGTGTATGGAAAGCTCATGTGAACTATTTACCATAGACATTTCCATTCAGTCAAACCATTCTTTCCCCAATGAATTAGTACGCAGTATACAAACAAAATATAGATAAGCTTATCAAATGGACTTGTTTTTATCATTTGTCTCTAAATTCCAATAAAACTAAATACATGTTTGTGACCACGCGTCAAAAGCGGGAAAATGGCGGGGTTCATTTCAATCTTCATACATTCTAGGTAAACAGGTCAAAGAATTCACACCACATAAAGCATTGGGAGTTGCTACTGTCAACAACCTATCGTGGTCAGACCACACCACTAACATAGAATAAGGAATTTACACAATAATTTGTAAGCTTGGAAAAGGTAAGAATTTTCTTATTTTTCATGCTAACATTTTTGTCATGGACATTATTTTATCTCCCATCAATTATTTTTTCCACTTTGTGGGATAATGCCAGCGAGTGTAACCTAAAGAATCTCTGCTGTCTTCATAAAAGAGCTGTAAAACTTATATAGCCTAAGTTTGATACATTGATGGAAGATGACTGAAAAGATTTAAACATTCTACCATCCAACGACAGACTATTTTTAATAGATGTTTATGTATATTTAATATAGTTCATGAAATAGCACCAAAAAAGTCAATGAAAAAGTTAAAATATATAAAAACAGATATAGACACATGCTCTCTTTGCCAAAACCTCGTAATAGTGTATTTAAGACCACTTTAACATATACTGGGGGAACAATGAGGAATAATTTGCCTCCCTTTCTTAAGTTAACACAATTAAAATGAAACTTCAAGAAAGCACTGAAAAAAAGTTGATGTAAGCATCGTAATGTGCCTTTTGTTGTTCAGACTTAGATCTGCATGATGTGCAGAATAGTGTTATGAGCTATTCTAATGTCTGCCATTTTGTTGTCTGAAAGTACTGGCTTTTTGCTGATGTTTTTATGCCTGTACATTTGCATGTATGATCTCTTTTTTG
>CM060343.1:12105550-12130550 GCA_030674155.1 Stramonita haemastoma
ATGTATTTTTTTAGGGGTTGTGGTGACTCTTTGCGTGTGTTTACTGTTTAGTTCCCAAAATTATCACCAAAACATTTATTCGTCCAAATTGCTACGAACTTTTTGTATTAACAAAAATGGGACGCTCCACCACATAATGAGTCGCATTGCAGCAGAGTTCAATTTTTAATTATGACATAATTATTAACCTGCAATAGAATAGCTATACAATACAAAAACAAATTGAAAATTGGTTAATTCTATGAAAAGTTATTTCAAGTTCAAATGACAAAAGAGAAATTGATAAGTTTATCATCATGATAGTTGGTCAGAATGAGGGCCTGGGTATTTATAAAACACATTTACCAGTAAAAGTATACAAAATTGTGACTTTACACTTCATTACAGGGTAGAACATTGACTCATATTTTTATAATCAATCAAAATTTCAAAATCGACAACTTGACCCCACATACCTAAATTAACTTCTAGCCGAAAAGTGGGTCAGGTACGAAGCAACTCATTTCGTGGTGGAGCGTCACAAATATTTGTCATAATAGTGCACTGTTTTCAACGGTGTGGAATTTATCCATGTATTTATGTAAGACATACAAGTACAGAGGTCTCCTTCTTCCCTAAGGGTTGTCACTGTTTCTGCAATGATAACAAAGTGGGTTCTTCTCTTGTTCTTTTATTGTCCATAATTTTTGCCCTGCCTCTTTTCCTGTACGTTCCTGCACTGCTGCTTCTACACCGCTCATTCCGAACTCTCTGCCTCAGTCATTGTTTTGCTTGTACACAGAACAGGTCAGAAGAGAGGCAGAGATAGAAAATTTCATCGTAAGACCTGGCAGGGATGTGATTCCAAACGTTAGGTATACGGATAGGATTGCTCTCATATCAAAACTGCAAGTACAATATGCATGCGATGATAGGTAAAGGTAAATGTGATCCATAACCTAAGTGGTCGTAGGGGAGTGAGGCGTTAGAGACATCAGCTTCTCCAGGGGCTAGCATATTGAGAGCAGCGCCCATCTCCCCTCCCTCGCTGCTTTACCTCCCCTGGCCCTAAAGAGGGCAGGTACCCACTTACAGCAGGGTGAACTGGGAGAACTGTACTGAAGCCAAGACGTGCAAACGGTCAACCATCCAATTGGTAACGACGCTCAAAGCTACTTAACATTGGCTGGGGGAAAGGTAGGCTCTGACACTGAGCTTTCCTGCAATGATATAGAAAGCAAATGGAACAAACTGAACTCTCAGGACTTGAACTCAATGCTAAGGTTGTGCATATTGATTGGAACATGACAAAAAAACATTCCAAGTACCTTGGGTCATAAAATCCAGCCAATTATTTTTATGTCAAAGAGTTAATCCAAGAGTTGTTAAAACAAAATAAGCAACTGTCCATCATGCCAACATTTCCAAAGGCAGATATTTAGAAAATGAACTAAAACTGAAAATACCGCTGAATCTAATCTGTCTCGTGTTAGATAGGAAAATCTCATATCTGGTACAAAAAAGTACAGTTAGGCCGCATACTACAGTTTTCCATTTGTTAAGCGACCACACTAAACATACTAAGAACTACCACTGATGTACTTGCAAATTGCATCGTATTGAACAAAACGAAAGATGAAAAGTACTGTTTTACTTTGTGTACAAAAAATATTGCACTTCCACCTTGTCACAATGAAAAAGCAAATCCATGAATGCACTGTTAAAAAAAATTGAAACAAAATTGCTTTGTAGGAACGCAGTCCATCTGCTACACCTACTAAGGTTCCCACGCTTCCGACAGGTCTTGTTATTTTCCGCATGGGTTCTGTCTTTGGAAGCTGATTACAAGTGAACTATAACCCGCTCACTGACCTGCCAGGTCTCAACTGCAACAGCATGTGTATGGCTGGTGTGTGTGTGTGTGTGTGTGTGTGTGTGTGTGTGCGTGCGTGCGTGCGTGCGTGCGTGCGTGCGTGTGTGTGTGTGTGTGTGTGTGTGCGCGCGCGTGCGTGTTTACTCATTTTGTTTTCGTTTATTCTTTCATATCGAGGATAATGGAATTAACACTCATGTGCTTTTTTACATCCAGCCCCCGTGTGTATCCAGTTTTGTAAGTCTTGTCATCTGTTCCTATCGGCACACAATGGCCTACTCTTATGAGAAGCGGAACAGGATTGAACTTATGCGCAAGATGTTTTGTATACGTTTGGACACGGGGCATCGTTTTATAGTCTCATCCGAAGGACTGTTGATGTTGATACCATTGATGTTGTCGGTCATCAGCTTGGTCTTCTGTGCATTGATCTCAATGCCATAGGCTGTTGAAGTCTTGTTGTGGTGTTCCACTAACCTAACTAACTCTTTTTCTTTCCCTGCCTGTCCATCGATGTCATCAGCAAACCACAAGTTGGTAATTGTTCTGCCTACAATACCGACTGTTCCTTTATGATCTTCCAGTGCATCAGTCATGATTATCTCAAGGAAGATGTTAAAGAGAGTAGGTGAGAGCAAGCAGCCTTGCCTCACGCCGATCGTCGTCCCGAACCAATCCCCTATACCACCACTGAAATAGACTGCACTAGCGGCCTTGTTGTAGAGCTCCTCAATGACTCTGATCAGGGTGGCATTGATGTTGTACAGCCTCATGGCAGCCCACAGAGCTGCATGCCATACCCTGTCAAAGGCCTTTTTGAAATATACAAAAACATGGTAAAGGTCTTGCTGATGCTGAAGGTACTTCTCGCATAGTATTCTTACATTAAAATCTGCTCTGTTGTACTTCGTCCTGCCCTGAAGCCTGCATGTTCTTCAGCAATGATCGTCTCTACTTGTGGCTTCAGTCGATTCAGTAGGATCTCAGCATGACTTTGCTTGGATGACATATCAAGCTGATTGTGCGATAGTTCTGGCACTGTTGTAGGTTGCCTTTCTTGGGAAGGGTGATGATTAGTGATTGTGTCCATGGTGTAGGCGAGTCTCCTGTCTGCCAGATCTTGTTGCAAATTATCAGTATCACAAACGGAAGCAACATAATGACAACATCTTCAATAGGAGTCGTAATCAACAGAATCAAGCGAATAAGAAAACTAATTACTTCCACGAAAGCATGTTTGTGTGCCTGCATGTGAGCATGTGTGCATGCATGAGTGCATGTGTGTATAAATGTGAGAGAGTAAATGTGTGAATATTGAATGAGTGAGTGAATGTGTGGGTGAGTGATTGAGTGAGTGATTGAGTGAGTGATTGAGTGAGTGAGTGAGTGAGTTAGTATCCCTAATGGAGGCAATATAATGACAACATTACAAAATGAAGACAATAGGAAAACTAATTACTTCCCTGAAAGATAATATATTGCAGAGATTAACATAAAAAACATTCTATCAAAGAAATTCGTGATTTTACCCATCTGTTAATGTCGGTTTTTTTTCTAAACATGCAGTTTAAGAGCTTGAGTGCTTGAGTACAGGGTTATGTATACAATGTCTACATGTAACTATAATGAAGGGCAAAGTCATATGGGCCTGGAACTATTCCCATGATGCTTCCTGTCTATTTCTTTGATGCCTCTGCAACTGTCTCATGGACAGATGGAGCAGAGGAACTCTTCACACCACAGGAGATCCAGTTTATAAACTCCCTTCTGAATTTGGTTCCAGTGAGACAGTAGAGGAAAAAGTTGATGGCACTGTTGGTGTACCATAACTGAAATGCAAGTGTTCCTAGGAGATTTAACACAGCTCTTTGTTTAGGGTGATTTCCAAAGACATTACCTACAGAGTTCATTAAGTTCACATGCACAACCACAGGTGTGCTCAAAATAAGAAAAGTGATGGATATGACCAGAACCATGACGGTTGTTCTGTAAGACATGTTCTTACGGCTGTCAGTGTTTTGTGCAGAGCCAGCGTTGGATTCCACACGTGTAGCAATGGATGCTGAAGAAACTGCTGTGATCAGAGTGACAGACAATATGATATCACAGATAAACTGACAGACAAAGGGAATAACAGAAAACAGAGCTCCATGTAGCCACAGGTAGATTTGGAAAAAGAAATAGCCATAAGACCCTGCAATGGGACCACAATAATACAAATTGAGTGAAATGCCCACCAATATATGACCATTCGTAACACAAGAAATGACAGCAATAACTGATATAACAATCCACACTCTTTTCACAGTGCACATCACCCTCATCCTGTGTGGCCACAGAACCGCCATTGTTCTCTGTGCTGTCACAAAGGTCACCAGCCAGGCAGACGTTATACTGGTGACATAGCCTAGCCATTTCTGAATTTTGCACAGTGCTGGATGCAGACGCTGAATATCTATATGAAAAACGTATAGTATCCATTTGTGAGCAGCAGCTGTATACAACAAGACTAAATCTGAAATGGCCAGAGCCATGAAAATAGCATACTGAGATGAGTTCGGTCTTTTAAACGCTGCATGACACAGACTGAGGCGATGTTTCCAAAGCCTCCCACCACAACAAGGACTGCAGGGTAAATTTTCCAGATCATCTCAGCTGCCTGGTGCTCGGGGTAATCAGTGACTGACACCCTAACCGTGGTGTTGTGTGTGAGCCCATCAGCATCAGATAAAGAGGTGTTCATGTTGGGTCTGGGTCAGGTAGATTGTAGTGACTTGATCTGTAAATAATATGAATTGTAAAAAATGTAAGAAAATCCATAAGGACATCTCTCTCTCTCTCTCTCCTCTCCTCTCTCTCTCTCTCTCTCTCTCTCTCTCTCTCTCTCTCTCTCTCTCTCTCTCTCTCTCTCTCTCTCTCTCTCTCTGCGGTGGCTCTTTTGAATTTGTCAAAGGTGGAGGTGTTCAAGAAAGAGATTGTGTCAAGCATCATCAGCTGCACACTAGTATCCAGCAGACTCATCTCAATCAGAGTTTCTGCAAAACCCCAGAATCTCACCATCATCCAAGTGTATGCTCCAACATCTGACTACGATGACGATCAGATAGAAGAATTCTATGAAGAACTTGAAAACGTCATCTCCAAAACGCCCAAAAAAGACATCCTTATTGTGGAAGGCGACTGGAATGCTAAGGTGGGACCTGATGCCTATGACACCTGGGCAGGAACCACAGGACGATTTGGACTGGGAGAAACAAATGACAGAGGACAGCGGCTGCTGGAATTCGCAAAGAAGCACAAACTGACTTTGGCTAACACACTCCACCCTCACAAGCCATCCAGAACATCAACCTGGCACTCACCAAATGGTCTGATTCATAATCAAATTGATTACATTCTGTCACCCCAAAGATTCAAATCCAGCATAAACAAGGCAAACACAAGGACATTCCCAGGAGCTGACATTGGCAGTGACCACGACCTTGTACTTACCACCATCAGACTGAAACTGAAAGCAAAACAACAGCCAAAAAGCCCACGCATAAGATTCGACCTGGAAAAACTGAAAGACCCAACAGTGGTTGAGATCATCCAAGCCAACATTGGAGGAAAGTTCGCCGCACTCACAGCCATCGACAATGATGTGGACACATTGGCCAACAACATCAAAGAAGTGCTAACGACAGCAGCAGAAGAAACATTAGGAAGAAGCAGAACAAAGAAACAACCTTGGGTGACAAATGAGGTTCTTGACCTCTGCGACAAAAGAAGAGAACTTAAGAAACAAAAGTTCACAAGTCAAGAAGCTTACAAGAAGTACATGGATAGCCACAGAGAAGTGAGGAAAAAGATGAGAGAAGCCAAAGAAGCGTGGATAGAAGAACAATGCAACAACATCGAAGCTGGAATGACCAAGGGAAACAGCAAAACAGCTTACGACACTTTGAAAGCACTAACGAAAACCACACAGCCTAAAGCCTCTGTTATTGAAGACAAAGAAGGAAATCTTTTAACGGAAAACAATGCCATCCTCCAACGCTGGACAGAATACTGTGAGGGATTGTACAACTACCCACTACGCCCAGATACCAACATAGTTTCTGACAAACCCCCTGAACACCAAGATAAAGACCCACCAATACTAAGGTGTGAAGTAGATGCAGCTATTAGACAATTGAAGAAGGGGAAGTCCCCTGGAATCGATAACATCCCAGCTGAACTCATAAAAAATGGAGGGAATGAAACAGCAAGGCGATTCACAGAACTTTGTCAGAAGATCCACGACACCAAAGAATGGCCAAAAGAATGGACACAGTCTCTTGTAATACCCCTGCCAAAGAAAGGAAACCTCAAACAATGCCAGAACTACAGAACCATCAGTCTCATAAGTCATCCTAGCAAGATCATGCTGCAGGTAGTCCTCAACAGACTGAAAAACCAAGCGGAAAAACTCCTGGCAGAAGAACAAGCGGGCTTTAGACCAAAACGCAGCACAATGGAACAAATTTTCAATCTGAGAATTCTGATAGAGAAGCATCTCCAACACCAAAAAGACTTGTACC
Organism: Stramonita haemastoma; assembly: GCA_030674155.1. Classification (NCBI taxonomy): domain Eukaryota; kingdom Metazoa; phylum Mollusca; class Gastropoda; order Neogastropoda; family Muricidae; genus Stramonita; species Stramonita haemastoma. The sequence goes on from CM060343.1 coordinate 12,111,965, forward strand.
ACAATTTCATAGACTTCAAAAAGGCCTTTGACAGGGTATGGCATGACGGCCTCTGGCAAGTACTCAGGCACTTCAACATTGACAGCTGTCTAATTGAAGTCATCAAAGCTCTGTACGAGAACGCAGAAAGTGCAGTTTTTATGAATAATCACGTGGGCGAGTTCTTCAAGACCACGGTTGGGGTTTGCCAGGGCTGCCTTCTCTCACCTGTACTCTTCAACCTCTTCCTCGAAAACATCATGACAGAGACACTGCAAAACCACCACACTTCCATCTCCATTGGTGGAAGACCCCTTTGCAACCTCAGATTTGCAGATGACATTGACCTCATGGGCAGCAGCAAACAAGAACTGCAAATCCTCACAGACAATTTAACAGATCGAGCGAGCGCATACGGCATGGAGGTCAGTACAGAGAAATCAAAGATCATGGTCAACAGCGCGAGTAATGACATCACGGAAATAAAGATGAATGGAGAAACACTAGAAGAGGTGAGCCAATTCAAATACTTAGGCTCCATCCTAACAAAAGATGGCACATCAAACAATGAAGTGAAAGCTCGCATTGCAACAGCAACATCTGCTCTAGTCAGACTCGAGAAGATCATCAGAAGCAACAACATCAGCTTCTGCACCAAATACCACCTTTACAAATCCCTCGTGATATCTATCCTCCTATATGGCTGTGAATCATGGACTCTGACAGCAGAGTTAGAGAGGAGAATCCAAGCATTCGAGAACAAGTGCCACAGAAGACTCCTCAAAATATCATACAAAGAACACAAGACCAATAACTATGTGAAAGAAGAAATCAAAAAGCGTGTGGGCCCCCAAGAGCCTTTGCTCTCCACCATAAAGAGGAGAAAGCTGATGTGGTTTGGTCACACCACAAGACACAACACCCTAGCAAAAACCATCCTGCAAGGAACAGTCGAGGGCAAGAGAAGAAGAGGCCGCCAAAAGAAATCATGGGTTGACAACATCAAAGACTGGACCGCCCAACCCCTGCAACACCTCCTACTAGCCACACAGGATCGTGAAGCATGGAAAAAGATCTCTGTTGCGTCTTCTCTCATGTCCCCCCTACGTCCTTTGGGACATGGGACTGAGTGAGTGAGTGAGTGAGTGAGGAGGTGTTCAAACTGCTCCTCTTAAATGTTGAAAAAATGGACTCTGTTCCTCTACAAATGTGGAGATTTTTTGCAGTAGTGTAGTTGTTTGTTGTGTGCAGCCAATGGTGGTGTCTGTTTACTAAAAAAGGTTAGTGGTTAAGGAGTTATTAACATTTTTACTAATTAATATGGCTTAAAGAAGGACATATATTCATGAATGAAAATCGAAACTGTCCTGAAATGCCACCGCGTACCACCATGTGTTGCACGTGCAGTTTGTTGTGAATTAGTGCAGGACCTGCTGCAAAGCAGGGATAGAACTCATAACATCTGTTCTCAAGAGTTGTGTCCCTTGTGACCTTTGGCCGGCACATGTATCTGATGCACGTGTCAGTGGGCACAGGTTATGGAAGTGGAAAAATAAGTTGGTGACCACAAGTGCTGTTAGAGGAGAAAATCCCAGTTATCGCCCACAGGTGTTGCGAGTAAAAAAGAAATGTCTCAGCAGGAATTCTTACCACCTCCAGCTGGTATACTGCAAATGCTTGACTGGCGTTTCACACAAATTCAACAGGGTTTCCTTATGCACACAAATGGAATAAAAAGTAGCATTGAAGAAAAATTCCAAAGTCTGGATACCAGAATCTCCAGCTTCTTTGAGGAAATCTATACATTGAAAGAATATGTTGTACAACAGACAAAAGACATTCAAGAAATACGAGAAGACAGAGAGCTCATTCTTGACAGACTTGAAGCTGTTGAAAGACAAGTGGAATTTACAGAACAAGCCACCAAAGCATGTAATGTCAAGTTCATCAATGTGCTGGAACTTGATGGTGATACTGAGTACACAACAGCAAACTGTATTGTGGGTATTCTCAATGACCATGCCCCTTACATGAACTGGCAACTAAACGATATTTCAAGAGCATATCGAGTTGGAAGACCACGCTCTTGGAGAGGGGAACCACGACCCATCATTGTCCACTTCTGCAGGTGGGCAGACAAGATGGCCGTATTGGGAGACCATGAGCTCCGAGACAACCTCAGAGGAAGTGGCATTAAAGTAGCTTCTGACCTAACTGTGCATCAGCGAGAAACTGTGGATTGGCATCGGGGGCAGGGACAAATTGCTTTCTATCGACATGGAAAGCTGCATGTCAGAGAAAAGCAGCAACCTTCAACATTCCATGGGGGAAGAAGACAGCCCAGCCAGCCTCCTAGCACCCAAGAAGAACACTGGCCTTCAGTTCAAGATGGCAGATACATCAGAAAACAAGATACAGGTTGTTTGAACAACAACCAGTCTGAGAAGCAGAGGATGCAACAAAGCAGATTGTATGCTCGCCACCACGAAGAGTACAGTCATGTCAATCCTCAGAGTCGACTGAAGTACGGCAGGTCATGGCCAAGGCAGCCCCGACGAAGCGTGTCACCACAGCCACATCAGGGGGTCCAGGCAGCAAACAGAGAGCAGCCTGCTAGCTACCCCTACACTGTGCAGAGAAATACGCCTGTCCAAGTAAACAGTCAAGAGAAGGGCAGTGTTCCAGTCAGCCCAGGACCCTACTCCTACAGTGAAGCGGCTAACCAAGGGAAAATGGCCCAGCCCAGCAGACGAATTGTCTTTGTGAAAGACAGGAGCAGAAGATCTCCAACTTCTCCTGGTCAAAGCCGCAAATCTGATGTGTGCTCCTACAGTCAACAGCAAAACAGAAAGCACAATGTAGGCACAGTCAAAGAATGTGATGTCAGTGATCATGAAGGAGACTCGCTCCAGAGAAACAGAAGACTTAGTGGGGCACGTCATCTTTCTAGTGAAGATTTGTATATGACAGGACAAAAGACTGTAGTTGATAAAACTGAAGACAGTGACAGGGATGACTCCAATGTAGCAGATGACAACAAAGAAGACAGTGACAAGGAGGATACAAATACAGTAGAGGACAACAAAGAAGACAGTGACAGGGAGGATACAAATACAGTAGAGGACAATGAAGACATACCTGACAACTATGAGAGCAGTGTCGACATTTCTGACAAAGAAGGTGAAGATGATACATATAACAGGGATGTACATAAACAGCATAAAGGGACTGATGAAGAGACAGAGGAAGATATCATACCTGACATAAACAGAGCAGAGGTTGGAATGAAGAAAGCAACTCTTTGCAGTGATTTAACTGATGACACGACAGTGGACCATACACACATTGAAGACAAAACAGACAGTACAGACATTACTGGACCAACTGGGGCTGTTACTTATGACCACAGACTCAATACTGACAACATGTCTGATTGTAACGTACATATGGGCCGATGCAGCAAGGACTCCACTGACACAGGTAACGTAGGTAAAACTGTTACAAGACCAAAGCAAATGGTAAGACAGGGAAGACCGTCTAGGTCCACAAAACAGGGTCTACGACCAAGACGAGACACAACTCAAAGTGTCTCCAGACAAAAAGGTCGAAAATTACCTGAAAGATCAAGAAGTCAGTCAAGCATCTCAGATTCTTTCAGCAAACAACATTCTTGTTGTAGCTCGAAAGAACATGCCAACTCAAACAGGCATTCTCAGGCTAAGTCTAAAGGCAATGGTGCCTCTAGTGGCACTAAATAGGGATTCGGCCAGGCCACAGTTTGTGAAAGCAATCCAGTTGATCACAGGCCTAGTATTGAATGCCCAACTTCAAGGATGTCAACATCCAATCTTAAGGTAAAAAAGTTGTGTATAAGTTTTTTAAACTATAATGTGCATGGCCTTTTGCCAAAACTAGAAAACAAAGAGTTCATTAATTTTCTTCTTGCTTATGATGTTATTTGTTTAACGGAAACTTTTATTGGAACTGAATTTGAGTCTCACATTTTTCATGATTATTCTATTTTTACTGCTAAAGCTAAGAAGTTATCTCATCAGGGGAGATACTCTGGTGGGGTAATTGTCATGGTTAAAAAGAAATTCAGCTCATATGTTGATAAAGTTCATGTTGAGACAGAAAACACTGTGATTATAAAAATGCACAAGAATTTACTTGGTACCACTGATGATATTATGTTAATTTGCATGTATATTCCTCCTTCTGATTCTACATTTTGGAAAACAACACAAGATGTCTATGGCTTAGAAGTTTTGGAGCAGTGTATATTAGATCTTCAGAATGCATATGATGATTTTGGATTGCTGATAATGGGGGATTTTAATGCACGAACCGCAGGTGAAAATTACAGTTTAGATGATGACTATGATAACTTTCAGAATTTACATCAGTATCCTAGTTCAAAATTGCCCAGAAAGTCACATGATATGTGTACAAATGTATTTGGTAATCAACTGATTGAGTTATGCAACATGTTTGACTGTGTCATATTAAATGGTCTTTGTGATCCAGGTTTTGATGAAAGCTATACATTTATATCACCTTCAGGTTCAAGTGTTGTAGATTATTTCATTGCATCTCTGGGTTTATTTAATTCGGTTAAACTTCTATCTTTGCTGGTTAAAAACCTAACAGAATCTGACCATCTACCAGTTTGTATGGAGATGGAAACTAATAGCAATTGCACAGAAGCAACATCTCAACAGAAATCAAACAAAAAAATCTGTCAGAAAGTTGTGTGGGACGAAAATAAGAAAAATGATTTTGTAACCACACTAAATAGCAAAGACATTCAAGAAAAACTTACATTTGCCACAAATGCTTTGGAAAACAATATAGAAAATGCTCTGGAAATCTTTGTCAAATGTTTAAAAGAGGCAAGCACCTGCATGTTTAGAAAAGTACCCATGCACAAGACCATAAAATCGAATGGTTTGACAATGAATGTGAATTTGCAAAAAAAGAAAGTAGAGCAAAGTTAAAATGTTTTAGAGTGACCAGAAATGAGGAAGACAGGTTGATTTATGTGGACAAAAGGAAAGAGTATAAACGATTATTGAAAACAAAAAAACAAAATTACAGGAAAAGAAAACTGAACTTTTAGCTGAAAACATTGCAGACTCTTCTCAGTTTTGGAAAGAAGTGAAAAGGATGGGATATGGCAATAGGGACATAATTTGCAACAACATCAGCAATGAAGATTGGTTTCAATACTTTAAAGAAGTTTTTTGTATGAATGGGGAGACTGTTGAGAGTGAAGATGTCAATGTTGATGTTTTGGATGATGTAGATCATTTTTTAAACAAAGATATATCTGAAGAAGAAGTAACTCATGCTATTGCAAGACTCAAATTAAGGAAGGCAAGTGGGATGGATGGTATTTCGGGTGAAATGTTAAAAAATGGGGGTAAAAGTGTGTTAGGGTTCCTAGTAAAACTGTTCAATGCTGTATTTACCTCCGGTGTATATCCGTCTGAATGGTCCAAAGCTATAATCATACCAATTTATAAAAAGGGAGATCCTGAAAAAACAGACAATTATAGAGGAGTTTCTTTACTGAGTATAGTATCAAAGTGTTATACCACAGTGTTAAATACAAGATTGTACAGTTGGTTGGAAGAAAATGAAATAATTTCTGAGAGTCAGGCAGGTTTTCGTAGGGGTTATTCCACGCTTGATCAAATATATAACTTATATGCAATTGTACAAAAGTGTATGCTAAAGAAAGGTAAGAAATTATATGTTGCTTTTGTAGACTTCAAAAAGCATTTGATTCTGTACATCATGATAAACTTTTAAAATGCATGAAAAACCAGGGTGTTAAGGGAAAGTTTTTAGCATCTTTGAAATCTATGTATTCTTCATTGTTATCATGTGTGCGTGTAAATTATGAACTTACAGAATTTTTTGAATGCCCAGTTGGGGTCAGACAAGGCTGTGTCCTGTCTCCTACATTATTCTCTCTTTCTATAAATCAGTTAGCCAACCACATAGATACAGGGTGAAAACATGGTATCCAAATGTTACCAGGTCTAATGGAAGTGTTTATCCTACTTTTTGCTGATGATGTAGCATTATTGTCAACAACAGCAGGTGGTCTACAAAACCAGCTTAATATCCTACACAGATGTTGTGATGAAATGAAATTAAATGTAAACACTGATAAAACTAAAATAATGGTATTTAGAAAGGGAGGATATTTAGGTCGACATGAGCAATGGTATTTCAATGATAAAAAGCTAGACGTAGTTAATAGTTATTGTTATTTAGGTTTTCAGTTTACAACAATGCTTAGTATGAAGAGAGGCACAAAGCATTTAGTGACTAAGGGTAAGAAAGCGGTTGTACAATTCAATAGAGCATTTCAAAAGTATAAAGAAATGACTGCTAACACTTTCTTTAAGATTTTTGATGCAAAAATGCAGCCTATATTGCTCTATTCATCTGAAATATGGGGGTTATCAAAATTAGATCATGTGGAAAAAGTTCATATGATGGCATGCAAACGGTTCTTAGGTGTCCCAGTCAAAACACCAAACAAAATGGTATATGGTGATTTGGGACGATACCCGCTGTATGTGAATTCTTTTGTCTCTGTGTTAAGATACTGGTTTAAATTACTGCAAATGTGTACTGAAAGGTTACCATACAAGGCATACCAAATGCTGCTTGAACTAGACAGAACCGGAAAATATTGCTGGGTGTCCAAAATTAGAGAAATTTTATGTGAGACAGGGTTTAGTTTTGTTTGGTTGCAGCAAGGTGTAGGTGATGTTAAAGTGTTTTTGAGATTGTTTAAACAAAGACTTATTGATATTTCATACAGAATGGACAGGTACAATAAGAGATCGTGACAGGTATGACTGCTACCGGTCCTTCAAAATACTCTTTGAAAAAGAGAAATATGTTTGCAATGTTGATACCTATTGTTTTAGGGTTGCCATATCACAAATAAGATTCAATGTTCTCCCCACTGAATGCAAATACACACCGTTTTAGTAGTTTAATGGAGAAAAAAAGCTTGTCCTTTTTGCAGGACAGCAAGAGAAGATGAACAGCATTTTCTTTTTGTTTGCCCTACATACACTCATTTACGGGATAAATTCCTGAAAGAATTAGTTAGAACCCCACTCCACCAATTATTGCAAGTTATTACTCAACATGAAATGCATAAATTGTCCAGGTATATTTTCCATGCAATTGATCAAGGAAAAAGCGTTTGATCGTATTGTAATTTTTTTCCCGCAAAATGATGTGTTTACCATATTTATTATGTGGCAAGAATGCCTGGGATGTGCTACTGCTTAACGATGTTTATTTGTTAAAACATATTGATCGAAGTGTGCTTCAGTTTTAAACAATGGATATCTGTTTTAAACGTAGTCACGGATGTGTGCTACAGTTAAAATAATGGTTATATGTTAAAGTCACAGTATATGAAGAAAACCTGAGACGTTTGTACATATATGTGCTAATTGAAGTGAGGTAGGAAGAGTCTATGGTTATGATTATATGCATTATTATTATCATTGTTGTTCTTTTGTTTCGAGGATGAGGGAGTGAGCAGTCGTGTGCTTTTGCAGCTAGTCCACGTGTACATGCTGTGTGTGGATCTTGGCATCTGTTCCCACCTGCTCACAGTGGCCTACTCGTGCGAAGGGTGGAGTAGGATTTGACGTGTGTGCGGGGTGTTCTGCGTGTGTTCGCACACGGGGCCTTGGTTTGTAGTCTCATACCGAAGGACTTTGGGGGCATTTGGTGTGTGTGTGTGTGTGTGTGTGTGTGTGTGTGATGTGTGTGCGTGCGTGCGTGCGTGCGTGCGTGCGTGCGTGTGCCTGTGTCTGAGGGTATGCATGTGAGGTGTGTGTGGTGTGTGGTGTGTGCGTGCGTGCGTGCGCGTGTTGTGTATATATGTGAGTGCAAGTGCGCGCATAACTGTAATAATGATGAGAGGATAGAGATGTCAACGGGGTTCATGACAGTGATGATGATGCTATGTTTTGTATGTACACTACTATTTGATTATATGTACATGTTGACAGTTATTATAAGGAAATGTGTCATCACCACGCCACCACCCACCTTCTTTATTTTTGTTGCTTGTATCGTGGCCTATGGCCGAAGTACATTAAAAGCATTTCAGAGTTCAGAGTTCAGAGTTCTCTCTCTCTCTCTCCTCTCTCTCTCTCTCTCTCTCTCTCTCCTCTCTCTCTCTCTCTCTCTCTCTCTCTCCCTCTCTCTCTCTCTCTCTCTCTCTCTCTCTCTCACCTTCATCATTACATCCATCATTAGTATGCACATAATCATAACCTCAACAACCTTCTACATCGATGATATGAACACTAATGATGATGATCGTTATGATGTGGATAGTAACAATGATGAGATTAATGATGGTGAAGAATCTCAAAGGGATAGTGGTAACAGTGACAATGATGAAGATGTTAAAGATGACAATGGAAACAATGATGTAAAAAGACAAGAATTATAATTGTGACTATGATGCAGACACTGGAGTGATGATCGTGATGATGTAATTATATAGGATGATGAGGATGATGATAATGCAGATGATGAAGAGAATGTTATTGATAATGATGATGCAAATGAAGAAGGTAATGGTGATGGTGTTGATATACTTGCTGCAGCTGCTGATATAGAAAATGAAGATGCTGATGGCGGTGATTATGTAAATGATAAAGATGATGATGGGGTTGATGATAACCAGAAGGCATTTAGTCCAACTTGATGTATTTGCAGAATTGGAAATGTGAAATGGATGGAACTGTTTTCTGCTATAGTGTTTACAGTCCCCCCAGCCTCAAACATGTTTTGTATAGTGGGCCTTAGGCCGATGCACGATAAAACTTTTCAATCTTCATGTGCAGTGCTTTCTCGCTCTTTCTCTGTATCTCTGTCTTCTCTCTGTATCTGTCTCTCTCTCTTTATGTCCTGTCTGTCTGTATGTCAGTCTCTGTCTTCTCTCTGTGCCTGTCTCTGTCTCTCTGTCTCTCTGTCTCTCTCACCAAAATAGCAGCCAAATGGACACAAGTTACCAATTCATACTTTTTGTTCTTTCTCCCACATTCTCTGCCTCAGAATAAAAGTTTAGTCCACCCTGGATGATAAACTCTGCAGTCTGCTGCGGTGACCAGCCCGTCTCCACAGCTTTTTCTCTAGATGTCTGGGCTGGGCCAACATCAGGTGTCTCAGAGTGTTGAAGGCAGGGCAGGACAGTAGGATATGGAAAGGATTTGTGTGGGCCTGTGCCACAGAACACTAGTCGAGCATGGAATATTTTCAACGATGGAGATTGGATAGGAGCTAGCAGTGTTCAGTTTACAGTATATAAATGGTTACTTGAGCAGCTCTGTCTAGATGAAAGATGCAGTTCTTTTCTCCTTTTTAATCTTCCGGCCTGATGTCCAGGTGCTAGCACAATGCTGTTGTAAAGCTGTTTTCTCAGGATTTTCCTTGCTCAACTGTAGGACACTGGTTGGGTTGGCTGCTCGAAGTCGCTACCTACCTTGAACAGGTGAAACCGCCTCTGGTTGTCTCATATGCCACACTGGGAAGGGATCCATTGCGCACCACTCAAGTTCTTGCTGAAGGAGGCTTAGTTCTTGTCTGATGACTCTGAGGGATCTGCTGTTTTCCTTGTGCTGAGGACTCTGCAGGATGACCTTCCAGTCAAACCTGTTTATGCAGGCTCCACCTGTTGTCAATTAACCAAAAAAATGATCCACATCAAATGTGCACGCAGTTGGTGATCACATCTTTGTATCTCACTCCCCTCACCTCACCATCCCATGCCCCAAAGGACGTAGGGGGGAACATAAGAAGACCACCAGAGATCTTTTTCCCATGCTTCACGATCCTGTGTGGCATTAGGAAGGGGTTGCAGGGGTTGGGCGGTTCCAGTTTTTTGATTTTTGTCAACCCATGATTTCTTTTGGCGGCTTTTTCTTCCTTCCCCTCGACTGTTCCCTTGCAGGATGGTTTTTGCTAGGGTGTTGTGTCTTGTGGTTGTGACCAAAACCACATCGCTTTTCCTCTTATGGTGGAGACAAAGTCTCTTGGGGGCCCCCCAAAACCTTTTTGAAATACTTCTTTCACAAAAGTTATTGGTCTTGTGTTTTTGTATGAAAATTTTGGGAGTCCTTCTGTGGCACTTGTTCTCGAATGCTTGGATTCTCCTCTCAAACTCTCTGCCCAGATTTCCATGATTAAACACCCATATAGGAGGATAAATATCAAGAGGGATTTGTAAAGGTGGTATTTGGTGCAGAAGCTGATGTTGTTGCTTCTGATGATCTTCCGAGTCTGACTAGAGCAAAATGTTGCTGTTGCAATGCGAGCTTTCACTTCATTGTTTGATGTGCCATCTTTTGTTAGGATGGACCTAAGTATTTGAATTGGCTCACCTCTTCTAGTATTTCTCCATTCATCTTTATTTCCGTTATGTCATTACTCGCGTTTGTTGACCATGATCTTTGTTTTTCCTCTGTACTGCCTAATCCGTACCCCGCTCCCTCAAATCTGTTAAATTTGTCTGTGAGGATTTGCAGTTCTTGTTTGCTGCTGCCCATGAGGTCAAGCATCTGCAAATCGGAGGTTGCAAAGGGTCTTCCACCAATGGAGATGGAAGGGTGGTGGTTTTGCAGTGTCCTCTGTCATGATGTTTTCGAGAAGAGGTTGAAGAGAAAAGGGGAAGAAGGCAGCCCTGGCAAACCCCAACCGTGGTCTTGAAGAACTGCCCCCCGTGATTATTCATAAAAACTGCACTTTCTGCGTTCTCGTACAGGCTTTGATGACTTCAATAACATCTGCAAGTTTAAGGGGCCTGAGAACTTGCCGAGGCCGTCATGCCAAAACCCTGTCAAAGGCCTTTTTGAAATCTAAGAAATTGTGGAAAAAGTCTTTTTGGTGTTGGAGATGCTTCTCTATCAAAAAATTCTCAGATTGAAAATTTTTTCCTTGTGCCCGCGTTTTTTGGGCTAAAGCCCGCTTTGTTCTTCTGCCAGGAGTTTTTTCCGCTTGGTTTTTCAGTCTGTTGAGGACAAACCCGCACATGATCTTGCCCAGGATACTTATGAGACTGAGGTTCTGTTAGTTTTTTGGCATTGTTTGGGGGTTTCCTTTCTTTGGGCAGGATATTAGAAGAGACGTGTCCATTCTTTTGGCCATTCTTTGGTGTCGTGGATCTTCTGACAAAGTTCTGTGAATCGCCTTTCTGTTTCATTCCCTCCCCTTTTTTATTAGTTCACTGGATGTTATCGATTCCAGGGGACTTCCCCTTCTTCAATTGTCTAATAAAACTGCATCTACTTCACACCTTAGTTTTTGGTGGGGCTTTATCTTGGGGGTTTCAGGGGTTTGTCAGAAACAGTTGGTATCTGGGCGGGAAATGGGTATTGTACAATCCTTCACAGTATTTTTGTCCAGCGTTGGAAAGGGGGCATTGTTTTTCTGTTAAAAAAATTTCCTTCTTTGGTTTCAATAACAAGGCTTTGGGCTGTGTGTTTTCGTTAGTGCTTTCAGAGTGTTGTAAAACTGTTTTGCTGTTTCCCTTGGTCATTTCCAGCTTCGATGTTTGTTTGCATTGTTCTTCTATCCACGCTTCTTTGGCTTCTCTCATCTTTTTCCTCACTTCTCTGTGGCTATCCATGTACTTTTGTAAGCTTTTGGACTTGTGCTTTTGTTTTTTAAGTTCTCTTCTTTTTTGTCGCAGAGGTCAAGAAACCTCATTTGTCACCCAAGGTTTTTTTTCTTTGTTCTGCTTCTTCCTAATGTTTCTTCTGCTGCTGTCGTTAGCACTTTCTTATGTTTTTTTTGCCAATGTGTCCACATCATTGTCGATGGCTGTGAGTGCGGCAAACTTTCCTCCAATGTTGGCTTGGAAATCTCAACCACTGTTGGGTTTCTTTGAGTTTTTCCAGGTCGAATCTTATGCGTGGGCTTTTTGGCGTTGTTTTGTCTTTCAGTTTCAGCCTGATGGGGTAAGTACAAAGGTCGTGGTCACTGCCAATGTCAGCTCCTGGGAATGTTCTTGTGTTTGCCTTGTTTATGCTTGGATTTGAATCTTTGGGGTGACAGAATGTAATCAATTTGATTATGAATCATACCATTTGGTGATGCCAGGTTGATGTTTCTGGATGGCTTGTGAGGGTGGAGTGTGTTAGCCAAAGTCAGTTTGTGCTTCTTTGCAATTTCCACAGCCGCTGTCCTCTGTCATTTGTTTTTTCCCCCCAGTCCAAATCGTCCTGTGGTTCCTGCCCAGGTGGTCATAGGCATCAGGTCCCACCTTAGCATTCCAGTCGCCTTCCACAATAAGGATGTCTTTTTTGGGCGTTTTTGGAGATGACGTTTTCAAGTTCTTCATAGAATTTCTTCTATCTGATCGTCATCGTAGTCAGATGTTGGAGCTACACTTGGATGATGGTGAGATTCTGGGGTTTTGCAGAAACTCTGATTGAGATGATCGCTGGATACTGGTGTGCAGCTGATGATGCATTACACAATCTCTTTCCTGACAATAAAGCCTACTCCAAGTTGATGTAGTTTCTCTTCTCCGCTGTACCATATTTTGTGGCCGTCTTGCGTGGTTGTTTCTCCAAAGCCAATCCATCTGACTTCCGCAAGCCCTACTATGTCCCATTTATAACCTCTGTAATTCATGTGTAAGTTCCTGTACTCTTCTGTTTGGTACAGAGTTCTTACATTCCATGTACCAATGGTTTGTCCCTTTATCTGGAAGCTTTAGGGTTGGTTCTGCCCAGTAGCACACTTGTCACTCTCCCACCCTGGAGACTTGCAGGGGTAGCGCGGTCGTTGTTGATCCAGGCCTTGACCGATCCGGCATGTCTTTCTGTTTTGTTTTACTCATCATGTCCTTGCAGTGGGCTTGAGGAAGCTTGGTGTGCCCCATCTCCTCTCCAAGACTCCTACTGGTGGGTAAGAATCAAGCACCACCCTCACAACGTTTCACCCGCCAGTAGAACGGTTACCGGGGTGTGGGTGGGTTAAGGACCCGGACCCAGAAGTGAGAGTTGAGGGCCAAGTGAGGACCAGTGCTCCCGTCCATCCCGAAGGATGCTACTGCCAGGTTTACAAAGGTACCACCTCTCCTTAAGCACCCCATACACCCCTCTTTGTATCTAACCAAAGCAAATCACTGGGATGAGTTTTTTCAGCTTGTAGTTCCAGCAGTCCATAATACAGTATGCACAATGTGGTAAAAAGGATGGAAAGATACCAAACATGGCCATAGTCTATAATATAATGTTCTTTTAAGCTAACTATAATGTTTAGGGCAATATACTCTACACTAAAGATAGTTTTATGCTCTCAGAAATATCAAGTATGACTGGACCCCAGGCTTGCCCGTTTAAATGTGAATTTGAAAAAAAGCGTATTGAACTGTATACTCCTATAAGCTTTACCAAACACTATTTTGGTTTAAACATGTCCACATGTCTGCAGAGTTAAACTGCCTGTAGATTTTGAATTCTTTGAAAGTTTTCTAACCCCCCAACTGACATAGTTTACTCATGAGACTATTGTGTGTGTGCATGACAAAACATCAAGCGAAATTTTGGCCAAGCTAGATAATGTAATTTGTACTTACATTTTTAATGCAAGTTTTACGTGTCTGGTTACCAATATCTTGTCAGTGTCACCTTATTTGACACAAATCAAAGTTTTAAAAAGTATGTTATAATACTATAAATTAGCAAAACATGCGTAGATATCACAAAACGGTATGCATGTTAGTGTCAAATTTAGGGGGCTGATGCCTAGTTAACGTGCTTGCCATTGTGTATGTACAAATAGACTTGAAAGATATGTCCCACAATGTCCCCATTACACCTGTTTGTTTATGATATGTCTTGTGTTGTGACATAAGTTTTCTTTGAAAAACAAGTCATTCTCAATCATTAGCTCACCTTTTATACTGCATTGATGATTATAATGTATGTTTTGCCACATGTTTTTAAAGTGCAGAGTAGTGTATTGTTCTGCATGAGTATCACACTAACACAAGTGTCACCACACAGGCGTGTCAAATAAAAACAACACAGAACTTCTATAATCCTGCATAATTTTGTTCTTTGTATCTTTAAAGAAGTCACAGTGACAGCACAGGTACACATCACATCACAGACAGCACAAACTGCGTATGTGTCAGGGGGGTGTACCCATTGTTGCCACCCTGTCCAAACCTTAGCAGAACAGAAACCTAATTTCTTTTTTGTTGTTGTTTATTTTTGTTATTAGCACATCTATTCCTTTCTCCATTGCAGTTTTTAAAGGAAAAAGGGCATAATAACTATAGAATAGTCAAAAGGGGCACATTTTCAGGGGGCTATGCTGCAGACCCACTGGGAGGTCCAATTTCTCCACAGTTTATGTGTAGCACAAGGGGTACCAGCTTGTAGGAGTGGGGGCTTTTATTTCGGGGGTCACTACCTCAACTGTATTATTTCCTCCCCCCCTCACTTTTACTAGTGACTTACTTTAAATTTCCATTCAAATATTTCTACGTCCAATACAAGCACATTCAATTCATTGTCAGTTAATTAGAAAGATGGTCTGCTCCCAAATGAAGACACCATTATTTTTGCCACACAATAGGTAAAAATTTCGTATCTTTTTCATTTGCTGTGCTTTCTTCCTTCATTCCAAGTAAGCACGTGCTAGATTCTAAATTTATCACTGGCAACCCTCTGCAACACTCCCTGCATCCCCCACCAATTTTCAGAACATTTTTGAGAACCACTAAAGATAAGTGGTGTATGAAAAAGTCGTGCCCATGTGGCCCAGGAAAATGCCCCGGTAGGGTGGATCAAAATCAGCAAGGTTGCCCTTAATTTTGCCCCGCCGCCCATGGGCCCAGAGAGAAGTTAAAAGCCAAGGTTTGTCAAATGGTCATTACCCATCCACTTGACAACCACCCCCTTTTTTGGTTTGAAATCTTTATCCCATTCCAGGTCTCTTTTGTGTGTGTGTGTGGGTGTGTGTGTGGTGTGTGTGGTGTGGTGGTGTGTGGGTGTGGGGTCTGTGTGTGTGTGATGGGTAGTCTGTTGTGGGGGGTGGGTCTTTTGGGGTTGGGGGGGTGGGTGGGTCTGTGTTGGTATATATCCTTTCCCCTTAAGCCCAATTTCCCTTCTCCCCACTGCCAGTCCACCTTCATCCCCTGCCTGAAACCTCACACCCACAAGCTTTTCTTTGGTGCCGGTGTGGGGACTGTGAGGGAGGGGAGGGAAAGTCACCCAAAACCCAACTTTGCTTCATAACGTTGGGACGTGAGGGCGGGGAGGGGAAAGTCACTACACCCCAACTTTGCTTCTAACTGTTGGGAGAGTGGGGGGAGGGGTATAGGTAAATATAATATAATAAGAATAAAGAGATAAACCCAAATGGTCTTGAAAGTATATTTTTGTGTGTTCAGTTTGTCATGAAATGTGAACATTAAGTCTGAAACTTTTCCCTCCCGTTTTGCTGTTTGTCAGGAAGATAGAGGGCAATGGGTGAGGGTTTATGTGCCTTCCTTAAGGATGTGACACACTCAATGCTGCTTAAACTTAGCTTGGGGGGAAAAGCGAGTGCTCTGACCACTGAGGCCCCCTGCCCATTCTTACAAAACTACAAGCATGTTCATATGGGTCACCAGCAGCAATCCTATCTATCTAACTATCTATCTATCTATCTATCAATCTATCTATCTATCTATCTGTCTGTCTGTCTGTCCTGTCTGTCTGTCTGTCTGTCTGTCTGTCTGTCTGTCTGTCTGTCTGTCTGTCTGTCTTGTCTGTCTGTCTATCTATCTATCTATCTGTCTGTCTGGTCTGTCTGTCTGTCTGTCTGTCTGTCTGTCCTGTCTGTCTGTCTGTCTGTCCTGTCTGTCTATCTATCTATCTATCTATCTATCTATCTATCTACTATCTATCTATCTATCTACTACTATCTAACTATCTATCTATCTACTATCATCTATCTATCTATATCTATCTATCTATCTATCTATCTATCCCTGTCGGATCTTGCGACCGTGGTGGCACTCTCTCTATTCCCTCTCTCCGTTCTGGCCTTTATCAGGGTTTTGTTGATTCTAGGCCGTCCATTCGCTGATGTTTGTCCTCCCAACTCTTCTTTGGTCTGCCTCTTTTTCTTCCTCCTTAGACAGCGCCTTGCAGTATTGTTTTTGCAAGTCCATCTGGTCTTGTGACATGCCCCTACTATTAACGTTTAATCACCGGCAGCAGCACAACAAAAAAACCCTGGCAGGTTCACCATGAGAAGAAACAGGCCAAAAGCTGGAGCAGATGTGGAGCAAGCCACGCCCATCCTGATCACAGATGTGTTTAGAATTTGTATGGGAAATCGATGTTTTCCTATTTACTTGTTTTTCTTAATGGTTTGGTATTTTGCCCAGGTCTTTTTTTTTTCTTCTAGACTTATGAAACCTGTGTATGCACAGATCAGACAACTGGATTTTCTCTCTGTGTCACTCTTACTTGCAGGGTGGCACCATTCGGAGTGTGAACAAATACTGGTTATCCAATCATGGGATTTTATTTGGATTGTATTATTGATGCCCAATCTCTTTTGACACTTACTAGAAAATTGTCGTACCTCTTCCTACCCTCCTCTTCCATTCTCTCCCTATCTTCTCTTCCTCCTCCTCTTCCTCCTCCTCTTCCCCTCCTCCTCCTCCTCCTCCTCTTCCTCCTCCTCCTCTTCCTCCTCCTCCTAACCACTCCTTCTTCCCTACTATTTCTCTTCTTCATCATCCTCTTCTTTCTCCTCTATCTTCTCTTCCTCCTCTTCCCCTCATATTTCTATATCTCCACACTACTTTAGACCTCAAATGAAAATAGGCCAAGTGACCCAAGCAAAAGTGTACTAAAATACAAAAATGCAATAACATTAACCACAATTGTCAACATAATATAATCATGTCACAATTACTTTACACCAGGAGCAAGCTTCTCAAACCACATAGCAACAGACTCATGATGGCAGCCTGACATAACACAACCCTCACAGAGACCAGTTCCAGACAAACTAATGACATCGTCCACGCCCTGTCTTCCTTCCACTCTCAACCAGACATTGAAATACAAATACTCACTAGTGCTTATTTACTTCACAGTAGTGCTCCTCCTCCTCTTCCTCCTCCGCCTCCTCCTCTTCTCCTCTCCTCCTCCTCCCCTCCTCCTCCTCCTCCTATCCTTCTTTCTTCTTCTTCTTCTTTCCTTCTCCTTCTTCTCTTCTTCTTCTTCTCTTCTTCCCTTTTTCTTTTCTTCTCTTCTTTCGTTTTCTTTTTCCCAAATTCCCTACTTTTTCGCACACTATTTATCACAAAAACAGACGGTTAACGCAGACTTTCTAACACCTGCAAAAAACGTTAATAAATCAAAAATAAGAAATATTACACTGAGTAACCCCCCTTCCCACTTTCTCTCTCTCACATCCCCCCTCCCCCCCCCCCCCCCTCTCCTCTCTCTTCTTTCCCCCCCCCCCTTTTTCTCTCTCCCCTCTCTCCCCTCCCCCATCCTTTTTCCTCCCCTTCCCTCCCCCTTTCTTTTTCCTCTCTCTCTCCTCTCTCCCCCTCTCTCTCTCTCCTCTCCCCTCTGTGTCTCTTTCATGTGCTAGCTGCGTCTCGCGTCTGTCTGTCGTCTGTCTGTCTTCTTCTCTGCTCGTCTCTCTTTTTTCTTTTCCTCTTCTCTCCCCTTTTTCTCTCCTCTCCCCCTCTCCTCTCTCTCTCCTCTTCCTCCCTCTCCTCCCTTCTCCCCTTCTCTCTCTCTACTTCGTTGAGACTTAAAACCGGGGGGCCCCGTTCGAACGCCGCAGAAATTTGGGTTTTTTTTTCCCCTTTTTTTTAGGGTTTTCCGGGGGGAAAAGATGTCCCTTACAAAACTGCATACACACAGGGGCTGGATGTAAAAAAGCACAAGGTTTCTTATTCCATTATCCTCGATATAAAAAAAAATAAAAAAAATCAAACCCAAAAAAAATTTTTTCTTCTCCCTCCTCCTCCCCTCACCTCTCTCCCCCCCTCTCTCTCCTTTCCCCCTTCCCCCTCCCCTTCTCTCTTCCTCTCTCTCTCCTCCCTCTCTCTCCCCCTCTCTCTCTCTTCTCTCCTCTCCTCTTCTCTCCCGGCTGGTATTTTTAAATTTGTATTCCCAATATATTCTTTGTTTGATTTTTTTTCTTCCCGTATTTTTAAAAAAGAAATTGTTCGTTGTTTTGGTTGAGAGGTTTTTTTTTTTTATTTGTGTTTTTTTTATGCCCAGAGGCTGGGTTTTAAAAAAGCATGTTTGCTTATGCCATTTCCCCCTTTAAAAAACATTTATTTTTATTTAAATTTAATTCATTTTAGTTCAATTCAATTTAATTCAATTCAATTCAATAAACAATTCAATTCAAATTCAATTCCTCTCTCCCCCCTCTCTCCTCTCTTTTTCTCTGACCCCCCCTCTCCTCTCTCCCCTCTCCTCCTTCCCCTCTCTCTCTCTCCCCCCTCTCTTCCTCTCTCTCTCTCCCCCTCCCCCTCCCCCTCTCTCTCTCTCCTCTCCTCTCTCCCCCT
>CM060343.1:12135550-12153050 GCA_030674155.1 Stramonita haemastoma
TCTTTTCCTTTGATTTAATTTGTTAAAATTGTTTCGTGTGCTTTATGAGGCTCTGAAAAAATTACCTTTTAATTGAATATGTGTTAGTTAGTTCTTCAGTTTAACGTCCGTCCACTAATTAGTGATATCAAGCGTGTGTGCGTGTGTGTGTGTGTGTGTGTGTGTGTGTGTGTGTGTGTGTGTGTGTGTGTGTGTGTGTGTGTGTGTGTGTGTGTGTGTGTGTGTGTGTGTGTGTGTTAGTGTGTGTGTGTGTGTGTCTGTTAGTGTGTGTGTGTGTGTGGTGTGTGTGTGTGTGTGTGTGTGTGTGTGTGTGTGTGTGTGTTGTGTGTGTGTGTGTGTGTGTGTGTGTGTGTGTGTGTGTGTGTGTGTGTGTGTGTGTGTGTGTGTGTGTGAAGAAGCAAAAATAGAAGCAAGTAAATTTAAGTCAGATAAACGCTACAATACCTCTGTGTGTGTATGTGAGCGCACACGCTTGTGTGTATGTGTGTGTATGTGAATATTTGCGTGTGAGCGTGTGTGTGTGTGCGCGCGCGCTCGCGCGCGCGCGCGTGCATGTGTGTGTGTGGGGGGGGGGGGGGGGGGGGGGGGGATGGCAGCATTGAAAAATAGCTTGTTAGCTTACTCTGTTACCCTGAATAAAAATCATTTTGACTTGACTTGACTTGACTTGACTTGACTTCACACACACACACATACACACACACACACAAACACACACACACACACACACACACACACACACACACACACACACACACACACACACACACACACACACACACCACGCACACGCACGCGCTCGTACGCGCACACACAAACAAGCACACACGCACACACAAATGCACTTACACACACAAGCACACACACGCACACAAACACACATATATACACACGCACACGCACGCGCGCGTACGCACACACACACATACACAAGGGGGGGCGGATAGCCTAGTGGTCAGAACATTGCGCTGGCAATTTGAAGACCCGGGTTCGAGTCCGGTCGAGGAAATTTTCTTCCTGGAGTTAACATCAGTGCTGACTCCACTCTCCCCAAAAGTCCTTCGGATGAGACTTAAAGCCGAGGCCCCGTGTGCGAACGCACGCAGAACAACTTGCGCACACGTTAAATTCTGTTCCGCTTTTCGTAAGAGTAGGCCATCGTGTTCTGGTGGGAACAGATGACAATATTTACAAAACTGCATACACACGGGGACCGGATGAAAAAAAAGCACATGATTGCTTATTCTGTTATCCTCGATATAAAAGAATAAATAAAATAAATAAAATAAAATGAATAAATAAATAAATAAACAATCACACACACACACACACACACACACACACACACACACCACACACACACACACACACACACACACACACACACACACACACACACACACACACGCACTCACACACAATGCTTTAGAAGTCAACTTTCATAATTTTGTTTTTTAGTGAGGGCAGGATGAAAACAAGTTGTGTAAACTTAATCTTTTACCCTCAATAAAGATCATTTTGACTTGACTTGACTTGACTTGACTTGACTTGACTTGACTTGACTTGACTTCACACACACACACACACACACCACACACACACACACACACACACACACACACACACACACACACACACAACACACACACACACACACACACCACACACACAAGCATAAACGATTTTTTTTAGATGAATGGCTTGATGAAAAAAACAACTGCACTGCTTATTCAATCTACCATCTGGAAATTAAAGTTTGACTTGACTTGACTTGACTTGACTTGAAGCACATATATTGGAAATAAAACAAGACTGACTGTTGTCAGAAGATTATTAGCAAATCATTCATCAAGGAGCGGTTAAAGAACTAATCAACACTGTCCAATTTGAATCAATGTGTGCTTTTAGGTCAGGTCAAAGAAAGGTCGTTTCAGACATGTATTTTTTTAGGGGTTGTGGTGACTCTTTGCGTGTGTTTATTGTTTAGTTCCCAAAATTATCACCAAAACATTTATTTGTCCAAATTGTTACGAACTTTTTTTATTAACAAAAATGTGACGCTCCACCACACATAATGAGTCGCATTGCAGCAGAGTTCAATTTTTAATTATGACATAATTATTAACCTGCAATAGAATAGCTATACAATACAAAAACAAATTGAAAATTGGTTAATTCTATGAAAAGTTGTTTCAAGTTCAAATGACAAAATAGAAATTTATAAGTTTATCATCATGATAGTTGGTCAGAATGAGGGCTTGGGTATTTATAAAACACATTTACCAGTAAAAGTATACAAAATTGTAATTTTACACTTCATTACAGGGTAGAACATTGACTCATATTTTTATAATCAATCAAAATTTCAAAATCGACAATTTGACCCCACCTGCCTAAAATAACTCCTAGCCGAAAAGTGGGTCAGGTACGAAGCAACTCATTTCGTGGTGGAGCGTCACAAATATTTGTCATTATAGTACACTGTTTTCATCGGTGTGGAATTTATCCATGTATTTATAAAAGACATACAAGTACAGAGGTCTCCTTCTTCCCTGAGGGTTGTCACTGTTTCTGCAATAATAACAATGAGGGTTCTTCTCTTGTTCTTTTATTGTCCATAATTTTTTGCCCTGCCTCTTTTCCTGTACGTTCCTGTACTGCTGCTTCTACACCGCTCATTCCGAACTCTCTGCCTCAGCCATTGTTTTGCTTGTACACGGAACAGGTCAGGAGAGAGGCAGTGATAGAAAATTTCATCGTAAAACCTGGCATGGATGTGATCCCAAACGTTAGGTATACGGATGAGATTGCTCTCCTATCAAAACTGCCAGTACAATATGCATGCAATGATAGGTAAAGGTAAATGTTTCCCATAACCTAGTGGTCGTAGGGGAGCGAGGCGTTAGAGACATCAGCTTCTCCAGGGGCTAGCATATTGAGGGCAGCGCCCATCTCCCCTCCCTCCCTGCTTTACCTCCCCTGGCCCTAAAGAGGGCAGGTACCCACTTACAGCAGGGTGAACTGGGAGAACTGTTCTGAAGCCAAGACGTGCAAACGGTCAACCATCCAACTGGTAACGACGCTCAAAGCTACTTAACATTGGCTGGGGGAAAGGTAGGCTCTGACCACTGAGCTTTCCTGCATTGATATAGAAAGCAAATGGAACAAACTGAACTCTCAGGACTTGAACTCAATGCTAAGGTTGTGCATAATTGATTGGAACATGAAAAACAACAACATTTCAAATACCTTGGGTCATAAAATCCAGCCAATTGTTTGTATGCCAAAGAGTTAAACCAAGAGTTGTTAAAGCAAAATAAGCAACTGTCCACCATGCCAACATTTCCAAAGGCAGATATTTAGAAAATGAGCTCAAACTGAAAATACCGCTGAATCTAATCTGTCTCAGTTTTAGATAGCAAAATCTCATATCTGGTACAAAAAAGTACAGTTAGGCCGCATACTACAGTTTCCCATTAGCTATGTGACCACATTAAACATACTAAGAACTACCACTGATGTACTTGCAAATTGCATCGTATTGAACAAAACGAAAGATGAAAAATACTTTTTTACCTTGTGTACAAAAAATATTCCACTTCCACCTTGTCACAATGAAAAAGCAAATCCATGAATGCACTGTAAAAAAAAAAATTGCTTTGTAGGAACGCAGTCCATCTGCTACACCTACTAAGGTTCCCACACTTCCGACAAGTCTTGTTATTTTCCGCATGGGTTCTGTCTTTGGAAGCTGATTACAAGTGAACTATAACCTGCTCACTGACCTGCCATGTCTCAACTACAACAGCATGTGTCTGGCTGTGTGTGTGTGTGTGTGTGTGTGTGTGTGTGTGTGTGTGTGTGTGTGTGTGTGTGTGTTTGTGTGTGTGTGTGTGTGTGTGTGTGTGTGTGTGTGTGTGCGTGTGTGTGGTGTGTGTGTGTGTGTGTGTGTGTGTGTGTGTGTTTACTCTTTTTTTTTTCGTTTATTCTTTCAAATCGAGGATAATGGAATTAACACGCATGTACTTTTTTACATCCAGCTCCCGTATGTATCCAGTTTTGTAAGTCTTGTCATCTGTTCCCACCGGTACACAATGGCCTACTCTTATGAAAAGCGGAACAAGATTTAACGTGTGCGCAAGATGTTCTGTATGCGTTTGCATACAGGGCATCGGTTTATAGTCTCATCCGAAGGACTGTTGGTGTTGATGCCATTGATTTTGTTGGTCATCAGCTTGGTCTTCTGTGCACTGATCTCCATGCCATAGGCTGTTGAAGTCTTGTCGAGGCGTTCCACTAACCTAACTAACTCATCTTCTTTCCCTGCCAGTCCATCGATGTCATCAGCAAAACGCACGTTGGTAATTGTTCTGCCTCCAATACCGACTGTTCCTTTATGATCTTTCAGTGCATCAGTCATGATTCTCTCGAGGAAGAAGAGAGTAGGTGAGAGCAAGCAGCCTTGTCTGACGCCGACCGTCGTCCCAAACCAATCCCCTATACCACCACTGAAATGGACTGCACTAGCAGTCTTGTTGTAGAGCTCCTCAATGACTCTGATCAGGTTGGCATTGATGTTGCACAGCCTCATGGTAGCCCACAGAGCTGCATGCCATACCCTGTCAAAAGCATTTTTGAAATATACAAAAACATGGTAAAGGTCTTGCTGATGCTGAAGGTACTTCTCGCATAGTATTCTTAGATTAAAATCTGCTCTGTTGTACTTCGTCCTGCCCTGAAGCCTGCCTATTCTTCAGCAATGATCGTCTCTACTTGTGGCTTCAGTCACTTCGGTAGGATCTTCAGCATGACTTTGCTTCGATAACATATATCAAGCTGATTGTGCGATAGTTCTGGCATTGTTGTAGGTTGCATTTCTTGGGAAGGGTGATGATTAGTGACTGTGTCCATGGTGTAGGCCAGTTTCCTGTCTGCCAGATCTTGTTGCAAATTATCAGTATCACAAACGGAAGCAACATAATGACAACATCTTCAATAGGAGTCGTAATCAACAGAATCAAGGCAATAAGAAAACTAATTACTTCCACGAAAGCATGTTTGCGTGCCTGCATATGAGCATGTGTGCATGCATGAGTGCATGTGTGTATGAATGTGAGAAAGTAAATGTATGAATATTGAATGAGTGAGTGAATGTGTGGGTGAGTGATTGAGTGAGTGATTGAGTGAGTGAGTGAGTGAGTGAGTGAGTGAGTGAGTGAGTGAGTGAGTGAGTGAGTGAGTGAGTTAGTATCCCTAATGGAAGCAATATAATGACAACATTACAAAATCAAGACAATAGGAAAATTAATTACTTCCCTGAAAGATAATATTTTGCAGAGATTAACAAAAAACACTCTATCAAACAAATTCGTGAACTTACGCATCTGTTAATGTCGGTTTTTTTTTCTAAACACGCAGTTTAAGAGGTTGAGTGCTTAAGTACAGGGTTATGTATACAATGTCTACATGTAACTATAGATGAAGGGCAAGGTCATATGGACCAGGAACTATTCACATGATGCTTCCTGTCTCATTTCTTTGATGCCTCTGCAGCTGTCTCATGGACAGATGGAACAGAGGAACTCTGGGGCTGTTTTGCTGTGTTTTGTTTCTTTTGTTTTTAATCTGGGGCATAATTATGTTTAATGTAATTTGCTACTGATAGTTAATTTTCTCTTTTTTGCTATCAATTCAGCGTCTTTTATCATAATCATCATTGATGGATGATGGAGGACAAGGATGCAAAAATGGACATGAGTATTTATTCATTATCCTCGAAATAAAATAATCTAATCATTTGATTGACTGATTGTTCACAGTCTCATTCCAAAGGGCTCTTCTGGGAGTGCGTGTGTGCGTGTGTGCGCGCGCACGCGCGCGCTCGCGCGTGTGTGTGTGTGTGTGAGTGCTGGTGTGTGTGCGTGCGTGCGAATATGTGAGCATGTGTGCGTGTGTTTGTGCGTGAGTGCGTGTGTGTATATATGTGAGAGAATAAATGGGTGAGTATTGAATGAGTGCGTGAATTAGTGGTTGATCTTCATCTTCTTCTTTCTCATGACCAGGATGGTCGTGGAGGAGACATGAGAGACGATTCTGCAGCCAGCCGTCGCCATCCAGCCCTGTCCTCCGCCCTCCGAATGAGTGTTGGACTGTCCAGGCGGGTCCACTCCTTGATGTTATCCATCCAGCTTTTGGTTTGTCTGCCTCGGCGTCTGCCACCTTCTAGCGTTCCTTGTAGGACTGTCTTGGGGAGGGTGTTGTGGCGTGTGACATGGCCGAACCATGCCAGCTTCCTTTTCTTGACAGTGGCTAGTAGGGATTCGATTCCTGAGGGCCAGCCATCAGTGCGACTTGACTTCGCACAAAGGTGTTTGTTTTCCTATCCTTCCAGGAAATTCCAAGCAGTCGCCTGAAGCATTTTGTCTCGAACGTCTGGATCCGCTTGGTGGTTTCAGCGGTCATTGTCCAACTTTCGCAGCCGTAGAGCAAGATGGAGATGACCAGGGATCTGAACAATTTGATTTTTGTTTTGAAGCTGATGTTGTCGCTTCTCCATATCTTGTTCAGTTTTGCCATGGCTGATGCTGTCATGGCTAGCCTGGTCTTGATCTATGTGGTGGAGCGTCCATCTTTCGTGAGGGTAGCGCCAAGATATTTGAAAGCGTCTACTTCTTCCAGCTGCTGGCCATTCATGTAGATCTAAGCTGTGCTGTGGTTGATAAGTAATCGTTAATGAAAATAAAAGAGCGATTACATCTTCAATATGAATTGGGATCAACAAAATCAAGGCAATTGAAAAATTGATAATTAACCCCTACAAAGGTAATACGTTGCAGAGAATCACAAAGAAAACATTCTTAGACAAAGTCGTGAACTTACACATGTTTGCATGTCAAAATTTACAACATACAGGCTTGAGATACAGACAGACAGACAGACAGACAGACAGACAGAGACAGAGAGACAGAGAGACAGAGAGACAGAGAGAAAGAGAACGAACAAATAAATGAATGAACAAACGAATGAACGAATTTTATTTGACAAAAAATACAAGCCTATCAGTCAAAGGGGGCTAATTATAAACGTCATGTTAATAATGGATGGACAGGAAAGAAGACATGAGTAACAACTGAAAATCCGGACAAATGTCAACACATATTTTTTAGTTATTACTTATACAATATGTTTGGTTCTTTGTCTGATTGCGTTTTTGTAAAGCCCGTGTTACATATATTGCTAAAGATATCATATCGGACATATCATCTGAAGTTAACACTTTTTGAACACGACTAGTGGACGTGTTGGATGGACTTGTCAAAAAAGGAACGTTTTGACGAATTTCTTGGTAAGTTCGACATGTACACAAAAAGTGCCAATCGTCTTCTTCTTCTCCACATGCTGGACATGAATTGTTGTCTGTCTCCTCTGTGCCTTACAACTGTCTACAGTTCAATAGACCACATAATCTTAGCCGAAATTTCAGTAAATTGTTTCGAAGCTTTTTATTGGTTAACGATATCAAATACTGTTCTGGACCAAACACATCTTTGAATGAGCTATACCAATGGTATTTTTCACTCGACATTAACTTTCTGTACCAGTTTTGATCGAAGCATTAAGTCTATCCTTGAATTCTCTATAAAAAAAAAAATGCTTCATACCCCCCCCCCCCCCCCCCCCCCTTGGCATAGCCAAACAACCCTGATTCCAATTATGGTCAAATATCTTTTACTTCAGTTACCCAGAGATAGAAGAGAGAGAGAGAGAGAGAGAGAGAGAGAGAGAGAGAGAGAGAGAGAGAGAGAGAGAGAGAGAGAGAGAGAGAGAGAGAGAGGGGGGGGATTTTTTTTTGGGGGGAAGAGAAAAAGGGGTAAGCTAAAGATAAAGGGCATTGTCATATGGACCAGGTACTATTCCCATGATTCTTCCTGTCTCATTTCTTTGATGCCTCTGCAGCTGTCTCATGGACAGATGGAGCAGAGGAACTCTTCACACCACAGGAGATCCAGTTGATAAACTCCCTTCTGAATTTGGTTCCAGTGAGGCAGTAGAGAAAAAAGTTGATGGCACTGTTGGTGTACCATAACTGAAATGCAAGTGCTCGTAGGAGATTTAACACAGCTCTTTGTTTAGGGTGGTTTCCAAAGACATTACCTATAGAGTTAATTAAGTTCACAAGCACAACCACAGGTGTGCTCAAAATAAGAAAAGTGATGGATATGACCAGAACCATGATGGTTGTTCTGTAAGACATGTTCTTACGGCTGTAAGTGTTTTGTGCAGGGCCAGTGTTGGATTCCACACGTGTAGCAATGGATGCTGAAGAAACTGCTTTGATCAGAGTGACAGACAATATGATATCACAGATAAACTGACAGACAAAGGGAATGGCAGAAAACAGAGCTCCATGTAGCCACAGGTAGATTTGGAAAAAGAAATAGCTATAAGACCCTGCCATGGGACCACAATAATACGAATTGAGTGAAATGCCCACCAACATATGACCATTCATAACACATGAAATGACAGCAATGACTGATATAACAATCCACACTCTTTTCACAGTGCACATCACCCTCATCCTGTGTGGCCACAGAACCGCCATTGTTCTCTGTGCTGTCACAAAGGTCACCAGCCAGGCAGAAGTAATACTGGCAACATAGAGTAGCCATTTCTGAATTACGCACATTGCTGGATGCAGACGCTCAATATCTGTATGAAAAACGTATAGTATCCATTTGTGAGCAGCAGTTGTATGCAACAAGACTAAATCTGAAATGGCCAGTGCCATGAAAATAGCATACTGAGATGAGTTCCGGTCTTTGATACGTTGCATCACACAGACTGAGGCGATGTTTCCAAAACCTCCCACCACAAGAACGACTGCAGGGTAAATTTTCCAGATCATCTCTGCTGCCTGGTACTCGGGGTAATCAGTGACTGACACCCTAACCGTGGTGTTGTGTGTGAGCCCATCCGCATCAGATAAAGAGGTGTTCATGCTGGGTCTGTGTCAGGTAGACTTAATCTGTAAATAATATGAATTTAAAAAAATGTAAGAAAATCGATAAGGATCTCTCTCTCTCTCTCTCTCTCTCTCTCTCTCTCTCTCTCTCTCTCTCTCTCTCTCTCTCTCTCTCTCTCTCTCTCTCTCTCTCTCTCTCTCTCTCTCTCCCCCGACACACCCAGTGACCAGTCAACGCGGGAACGGTACAGCCTCATCGATAGTGACATTTTGTGACAATTCCTGTTGGATACCTACGGCTGTGGAAATAGCGAGTAATACCAGCTCAAGCATTTTGTGTAACTGCATAAACTATACATTTCCGTGTTTCGGTTTTCATTCGCGAAGATAACTATTTGTACAATGTTCCATTTTGTTTGTGTACTTTTCGATTTCGGTCCCTACCCCCAAACTCCTATTGTAAATGGGTTGTAATAACCTCACACAATAAACCTTTTTGTCATTGTCATTGTCATTGTCTCTCTCTCTCCATCATCATCATTAGTATGAACATAATCATAACCATCAACACCTTCTACATCGATGATATGAACACTAATGATGATGATGGTAATGATGTGGATAGTAACAATGATGATAATAATGATGGTGAAGAATCTGAAAGGGATAGTGGTAACAGTGACAATGATGAAGATGTTAAAGATGACAATGGAAACAATGATGTAAAAGACAAGAATTATAATTGTGACTATGATGCAGACACTGGAGATGATGATCGTGATGATGTTAATTATATAGGATGAAGAGGATGATGATAATGCAGATGATGAAGAGAATGTTATTGATAATGATGATGCAAATGAAGAAGGTAATGGTGATGGTGTTGATATACTTGCTGCAGCTGCTGATATAGATAATGAACATACTGATGGCAGTGATTATGTAAATGTTAAAGATGATGATGGGGTTGATGATAACTAGAAGGCATTTAGTCCAACTTGTATTTGCAGAATTGGAAATGTGAAATGGATGGAACTGTTTTCTGCTATAGTGTTTACAGTCCTCCTGCCTCAAACATGTTTTGTATAGTGGCCTGAGGCCGATGCACGATAAAACTTTTCAATCTTCAGTGTGCAGTGTTTTCTAGCTCTTTCTCTGTCTGTCTCTGTCTCTCTGTCTCTCTGTCTCTGTCTCTCTCTTTATGTCTGTCTGTCTGTATGTCAGTCTCTGTCTGTCTGTCTGTCTGTCTGTCTGTCTGTTTGTCTGTTGTCTGTCTGTCTGTCTGTCTGTCTGTCTGTCTGTCTGTCTGTCTGTCTGTCTGTCTGTCTGTCTGTCTGTCTGTCTGTCTGTCTGTCTGTCTGTCTGTCTGTCTCTCTCTCTCTCTCTCTCTCTCTCTCTCTCTCTCTCTCTCTCTCTCTCTCTCTCTCTCTCTCTCTCTCTCTCTCTCTCTCTCTCTCTCGCCAAAATATGCAGCCAAATGGACACAAGTTACCAATTCATACTTTTTGTTCTTCTCCCACATTCTCTGCCTCAGAATAAAAGTTTAGTCCAGCCTGGATGATAAACTCTGCAGTCTGCTGCGGTGACCAGCCCGTCTCCACAGCTTTTTCTCTAGATGTCTGGGCTGGGCCACATCAGGTGTCTCAGAGTGTTGAAGGCAGGGCAGGACAGTAGGATATGGAATGGATTTGTGTGGGCCTGTGCCACAGAAACACTAGTCAGCATGGAATATTTTCAACTGACGGAGATGGGATAGGAGCTAGCAGTGTTCAGTTTACAGTATATAAATGGTTACTTGAGCAGCTCTGTCTAGATGAAAGATGCAGTTCTTTTCTCCTTTTTATCTTCCGGCCTGATGTCCAGGTGCTAGCACAATGCTGTTGTAAAGCTGTTTTCTCAGGATTTTCCTTGCTTCACTGTAGGACACTGGTTGGGCTGGCTGCTCGAAGTCGCTACCTTCCTTGAACAGGTGAACCGCCTCTTGGTTGTCTCATATGCCACACTGGGAAGGGATCCATTGCAGCACCACTCAAGTTCTCTGGCTGAGGAACCTTAGTTCTTGTCTGATGACTCTGAGGATCTGCTGTTCTCCTTGTGCCTGAGGACTCTGCAGGATGACCTTCCAGTCAAACTTGTTCATGCAGGCTGCACCTGTTGGTCAATTTACCAAAAAAAATGATCCACATCAAATGTGCACGCAATTGGTGATCACATCTTTGTATCTAACCAAAGCAAATCACTGGGATGTGTGTTTCAGCCTGTAGTTCCAGCAGTCATAATACAGTATGCACAATGTGGTAAAAAAGATGGAAAGATCCCAAATATGGCCATAGTCTATAATATAATGTTCTTTAAGCTAACTATAATGTTTAGGGCAATATACTCTACACTTAAGTAGTTTTATGCTCTCAGAAATATCAAGTATGACTGACCCAGGCTTGCCCGTTAAATGTGAATTTGAAAAAAGCGTATTGAACTGTATACTCTATATGCTTTACTAAACACTATTTTGGTTAAACATGTCCACATGTCTGCAGAGTTAAACTGCCTGTAGATTTTGAATTCTTTGAAAGTTTTCTACCCCCAACTGACATAGTTTTCCCCGTGGGACTCCCGGGGAATGCTTGCAAAGCGAGCATAACAAGAATAGGGTCCCTGCCCGCCAGCCAGGCATGTCGTAAGAGGCGACTAAGGTGGCACCACTCCCCCAGGTAGGGGGTTGGACACAGGGCTAACAACCCCGTTCTGTAAAAAAAAGATTGTTACAGAAACAGCAACAAAGAAATTCTACACTACTGGGTGCGACGGGCTTCCAGAGTCATCGAAAGATACTCGTATGAATGGCAGTGGTGAAAGCCGAGAGGAAGCCACTGGCAGGAAGATGGAAGTCTTGAGCGCCAAAACCAAAACCAGAATTGGATTCTGGAATGTTAGAACGATGTACGAGACAGGAAAACTGGCGCAAGTTACAGCAGAAATGAAACGCAACAACCTACACATCCTAGGAGTCAGCGAGAGCCGATGGACAGGATCAGGCAGATGCAAAACCAACACAGGAGAGACAGTGCTGTACAGCGGCAGAAGGGACAACCAGCACCGTGAAGGAGTAGCCATCATCATGAAGAAAGGAATAGAGAAGTGCCTGATGGAGTGGAAACCTATCAACAACAGGTTGATGAAGATAAGAATGAAGGGGAGACACATTAACACCACTATCATCCAATGCTATGCACCAACTAACGACAGTGCAGAAGAAGACAAAGACGAATTCTATGCACAACTACAAGCAGAACTGGAAGATATCCCAAGCCATGACATGAAGATTGTAATGGGCGACCTGAACGCAAAAGTTGGAAATAACAACATAGGCCAAGAAAGAGCCATGGGAAAGGAAGGATGTGGCACCATGAATGACAACGAAGAGAGACTGGTGGAACTCTGCATGACAAACAGCCTCATTATTGGAGGGACACTGTTTACACACCCTGAAATCCACAAGCTTACCTGGTGCTCCCCCAATGGAAGAGACAAGAACCAGATTGACCACCTGATGATCAGTGGGACATGGAGAAGATCGCTGCTAGATGTAAGAGTAAAGAGGGGAGCTGATGTTGGCAGTGACCACCACCTTGTCACTGCCATCCTCAAAGTAAAGCTGAGGAAAAATATATCTAGGAAACTGAGACAACAACAGTTTGATGTGGAGAAGCTGCGTGACACCAAAGCAAAGAGTGCTTTCATCCTTCAGCTGAAAAACAAGTTCCAAGCACTGGTGGATGCTGAAAATTACGCACAACCAGACATGTCTGGTATTAACACCATGTGGGAACAAGTCAAAACAGCCTACACACAAGCCAGCGAAACATGCTTAGGACAGAGACAGAGGAAGAGGAAAAAGTGGATCACAACAGACACCTGGCAGGCCATTGAGAACAGGAGAGAACTGAAGAAGAAAATTTTGGAAACCAAGTCCGAGAGAATAAGAGAGAGGTTCAAACAACAGTATAGAGAGGCAGACCAAACTGTGAAGAAGATGGCAAGAGCAGACAAACGAGCCTACTTGGATGATATTGCAAGCCAAGCAGAAGAGGCCGCCGCCAAAGGAGAACAAGGACAGGTGTTTAAGATCACCAAAATTGTCAGTGGCAAATACCGGGGAAACACCGAGACGCCGATTGAAGACAAACAGGGCCGACTCCTTACCACAGAAGCAGAACAAGATGCTAGATGGGCAGAACATTTCAACGAAGTTCTCAACAGACCGCCACCAACTGAAGAGGCGGATGTACAAGACCCTGATGCCGACCTCAGTGTTAACACCACTCCACCAGAGAAGAAAGAAATTATAACAGCCATCAGATCTCTCAAGAACGGAAAAGCCCCTGGCCAGGACAACCTAAATGCAGAGCTCTTCAAAGCAGACACAGAGTTTGCAGCCACGGTTCTACAACCACTCTTTACTGCTATATGGAGGAGAAACAGCTACCAGAAGACTGGACAAAAGGAGTCATCGTGAAGATCCCAAAGAAAGGAGCCCTGAGCAACTGCAACAATTGGAGAGGAATCACTCTGCTATCTATTCCCAGCAAGATCCTAGCAAAAATAATAATTAAACGAATCTCAGAAGCAGTGGACCAACAACTCAGAAAAGAACAGGCAGGTTTTCGACCAGGAAGAGGATGCACAGATCAGATCTTTACCCTGCGCAACATCATCGAACAGTGCACGGAATGGCAGAGACAGCTGTACATCAACTTTGTAGACTTTGAGAAAGCCTTTGACAGCATACATCGAAAAAGTCTATGGTGCATACTCCGAGCATATGGAATACCGCAGGAGATTGTACAAGTCATTAAGAGCTTCTACAAAAACTTCACATGCAGAGTAGGAAACAGTGAAACCAGCTTCAGTGTAAAGACCGGCGTCAGACAAGGCTGCCCCATGTCGGCACCGCTCTTCAACCTGACAATCGACTGGGTGATGAGACAGACAACAGCTGACCAGCCGCGGGGCATCAGATGGACCCCTTTCACAACACTTGAAGACCTAGATTTTGCTGACGATCTGGCACTGCTCTCACACACCCACCATCATATCCAGGAGAAGACATCCCGTCTCAACACTTTTGCCCAGCAAGTAGGCCTGAAAATCAGCCAGAAGAAGACAGAGGTGATGATGCTAAACGTTCAGAATCCCTCTCCTGTCACAGTGAACGGAGAAGATCTGCCAACAACTGAAGAGTTCACATACCTTGGGAGTATTGTCAGGCATGATGGCGGAGCAAGCAGTGACATCAAAAACCGCATCAACAAAGCAAGAGCTGCTTACAGAAATCTGAACAATGTGTGAAAGTCATCCCAATACAGCACAAAGACCAAACTAAGACTGTATCAGAGCTGCATACTTTCCACCCTCCTGTATGGCTCAGAATGCTGGAGAATGACTGAGAATGACATTAACAAACTGTCTACATTCCACACGAAGAATCTCAGGAGAATACTGCGCATCTTCTGGCCTGAGACCATCTCCAACCAAGAACTCCTGGCCCGCTGCGACCAAGAAAACATAGATACCATCATTATGCAAAGACGATGGAGATGGATAGGACACATCAGCCGACGAGAACAAGGGAACATCGCCCGAACAGCCCTCCACTGGACACCAGACGGAAAACGCAGGCGAGGACGACCCAAAAACACCTGGCGTCGGACAATAGAAACAGAGCTGAAGACCCTCCAACACTCCTGGGGAACCATTCAGAAACTGGCCCAAGACAGGCAGGAGTGGAGAACCTTTGTTGCTGCCCTACATGCCAAGAAGGCATAAAAAGGCTTTGGATGGATGGATGGAACTGACATAGTTTACTCATGAGACTATTGTGTGTGTGCATGACAAACTAGCAAGCTGAAAATTTGGCACAAGCTAGATATGTATTTGTACTTACATTTTAACGCAAGTTTACGTGTCTGGTCACCAGATATCTTGTCAGTGTCACCTTATTTGACACAAATCATAGTTAAAAGTATGTTATATACTATAAATTAGCAAAACATGCGTAGATATCACAAAACGGTATGCATGTTAGTGTCAAATAAGGAACTGATGCCTAGTTAACGTGCTTGCCATTGTGTATGTACAAATAGACTTGAAAGATATGTCACACAATGTCCCCATTACACCTGTTGTTTATGATATGTTTTGTTGTGACAGAAGTTTTTCTTTGAAAAACAAATCATTCTAAATCATTAGCTCACCTTTATACTGCAGTTGATGATTATATGTATGTTTTGCCACATGTTTGTAAAGTGCAGAGTAGTGTGTTGTTCTACATGAGTATCATACTAACACAAGTGTCACCACACAGGCGTGTCAAATAAGAAACAACACAGAACTCCTATAATCCTGCATAATTTCGGTCTTTGTAGTCCTCAAAGAAGTCACAGTGACAGCACAGGTACACATCACATCACAGAAAGCACAAATTGCTATGTGTCAGGGGTGTACCCATTGCTGTCACCTGTCAAACCTTAGCAGAACAGAAACCTAATTTCTTTTGTTGATGTTGCTAATTTTGTTATTAGCACAGCTATTCCTTTCTGTCGTTGCAGTTTTAAAGGAAAAGTGCAGTAATAACTATAGAATAGTCAAAAGGCATAATTTTGTTCAGGCGTCTATGCTGCAGACCCACTAGGAGGTAAGATTTCTCCATAGTTGTATGTGTAGCACAGGTCACCAGGCTTGTAGGAGTGTGCTTATTTTCTGGGTCATTTCTCACTAACTGTATTATTTCCTTCCCCCTCAGCTTTTACTATGTGACTTACTTAACATTTCTCATTCAAAGGTTTCTACGTCCAATACAAGCACATTCAATTCAGTGTCTAGTTAATTAGATAGATGGTCTGCTACCAATGAAGGCACCATACGTTTTGCCTCGCAATAGGTGCAAAAATCGTATCTTTCATTTGCCATGCTTTCTTCCTTCCCTTCCAAGTATACACGTGTAAGTTTTCTAAATTTATCACTGGCACCCTCTGTAACACTCCCTGCATCGCCCCACCAATTTTCAGACACATTGTGTGAGAACCACCAATATGTGTGTGATGAAAAAGTACTGCCCACGTGGTAAAGACCAACTGCCGGCTAGGGCTGGATCAAAATCTAGCAGCGGTTGCCCTTACACTTGGCCTCCGCCGTCATGGGTCTAAGAGAGTTAAAGCCAAGGTGTGCAAATGGTCACTCATCCACTTGACAACCACACTCTTTCAGGTTTGCATCTTTATCCCATGCCAGGTCTGTGTGTGTGTGTGTGTGTGTGTGTGTGTGTTGTGTGTGTGTGTGTGTGTGTGTGTAGGTCTGTGTGTGTGTGTGTGTGTATGGGTAGGTCTGTGTGTGGGGGGTGGGTCTGTGTGTGTGTGTGTGTGGGGGGGGGGGTCTGTGTGTGTATATATCCTTTCCCCTTAAGCCCATTTCCCTTCTCCCCACTGCCAGTCCACCTTCATCCTCCTGCCTGAGGACCTCAGCAGCCCACAAGCTATTCTTTGGTGCCGTGTGTGGGGACTGTGAGGGAGGGAGGGGAAGTCACCACACCCAACTTTGCTTCATAACTGTGGGGACTGTGATTGAGGGGAGGGGAAAGTCACCACACCCAACTTTGCTTCATAACTGTTGGGACAGGGAGGGAGGGGAGGGGAAAGTCACCACACCCAACTTTGCTTCATAACTGTTGGGACTGTGAGGGAGGGGAGGGGAAAGTCACCACACCCAACTTTGCTTCATAACTGTGGGGACTGTGAGGAAGGGAGGAGAAAGTCTCAACACCCAAGTTTGCTTCATAACTGTTGGAACTGTGAGGGAGGGGAGGGGAAAGTCACCACACCCAACTTTGCTTCATAACTGTGGGGACTGTGAGGGGGGAGGGGAGGGGAAAGTCACCACACCCAAGTTTGCTTCATAACTGTTGGAACTGTGAGGGAGGGGAGGGAAAGTCACCACACCCAACTTTGCCTCATAACTGTTGGGACTGTGAGGGAGGGGAGGGGAGGGGAAAGTCACCACACCCAACTTTGCTTCATAACTGTTGGGACTGTGAGGGAGGAGGATATAGGATTACAGTATATAAGATATAAGAGATAAACCCAAAGTGTGTGTTTGAAAGTAGAGTTTTGTGTGTTCAATTTTGTCATGAAATGTGAACATTAAAGTCTGAAACTGTTCCCTCCGTGCTCTGCGTTTGCTGTTGTCAGGAAGATAGAGTTGCAATGGGTGAGGGTTTATGTGGTTTTCCTTAAGGAGTGTGACACACTCAATGCTGCTTAAACTTACCTTGTGGAAAGAGAGTGCTCTGACCACTGAGGTCTCCTGTCCTATCTTACAAAACTACAAAGCATGTTCATATGGGTCACCAACGGCAATCTATCTATATATCTATCTATCTATCTATCTAGCTATCTAGCTATCTAGCTATCTAGCTATCTAGCTATCTAGCTATCTAGCTATCTATCCCTAAGTCTTATCTGGCGACCGTGGTGGCACTCC
>CM060343.1:12158050-12178050 GCA_030674155.1 Stramonita haemastoma
TCTACCATTCACCATGAAGGCAAAGAGTATGCAATGGAGGGCTTTCGACCACCACCCAAGGAAACAGAGCATTGCACAATTCGCTAAATATCTTTCATTAAACTTTGGTATACCACAAGGATCAATTTTGGGACCACTTATTTTTATTTACGTAAACAATCTATCGTTGTGTATAGAAAGCTCATGTGAACTATTTACCAATGACACTTTAATTCAGTCAAACCATACTTACCCCAATGAATTAGTACGCAATATACAAAAAAAATATAGATAAGCTTATCAAATGGACTTGTTTTTATCATTTGTCTCTAAATTCCAATAAAACTAAATACATGTTTGTGACCACGCGTCAAAAGCGAGAAAATGGCGGGGTTCATTTCAATCTTCATACATTCTTGGTAAACAGGTCAAAGAATTCACACCACATAAAGCATTCGGAGTTGCTACTGTCAACAACCTATCGTGGTCAGACCACACTACTAACATAGAATAAGGAATTTACACAAGAATTTGTAAGCTTAGAAAAGGTAAGAATTTTCTTAGTTTTCATGCTAACTTTTTGGTCATGGACATTAATTTATCTCCCGTCATATATATTTTTCCACTTTGTGGGATAATGACAGTGAAAGTAACCTAAAGAATCTCTGCTGTCAACATAAAAGAGCTGTACAACTTATAAAGCCAAAGTTTGATACATTGATGGAAGATGACTGTAAAGATTTAAACATTCTACCATCCAACAACAGACTATTTTTAATAAATGTTTATGTGTATTTAATATAGCTCATGGAATAGCACCAAAAAGGTAATTGAAAATGTTAAAATATATAAAAACAGATATAGACACATGCTCTCTTTTCCAAAACCTTGTACTAGTGTTATTTAGGACCACTTTAACATAATTATACAGGGGGAAACAATAAGGAATAATTTGCCTCCCTTTCTTAAGTTAACACAATTAAAATGAAACTTCAAGAAAGCACTGAAAAAAAAAGTTGATGGAAGCATTGTAAATTGCTTTTTGTTGTTCAGACTTAAGTCTGCATGATGTGCAGAATAGTGTTATGAGCTATTATAATGTCTGCCATTTTGTTTTCGAAAAGTGCTGGCTTTTTGCTGATGTTTTTATGCTTGTACATTTGCATTTATGATCTCTTTTTAAATGGATATTTTATACTAGGTCTTGTCATCATGTTTGAGATGAAATTTTATGGACTTCTATATGTGATGACAGTTGCTTTGTTCTTTTCCTTTGATTGAATTTGTTAAAAATAATTCGTGTGCTTTATGAGGCTCTGAAAAAATTACCTTTTAATTGAATATGTGTTAGTTAGTTCTTCAGTTTAACATCCGTCCACTGATTAGTGATATCAGACGTGTGTGTGTGTGTGTGTGTGTGTGTGTGTGTGTGTGTGTGTGTGTGTGTGTGTGTGTGTGTGTGTGTGTGCTGTGTGTGTGTGTGTGTGTGTGTGTGTGTGTGTGTGTGTTTCTTTTCTTTTATATATTCTTTTATATCGAGGATAATGGAATAAGCACTTATGTGCTTTTTTACATCCAGTCCCCGTGTGTATGCAGTTTTTTGTAAATCGTGTCGTGTGTGTGTGTGTGAGTGCGTGTGTGTGTGTGTGTGTGTGTGTGTGTGTGTGTGTGTGTGTGTGTGTGTGTGTGTGTGTGTGTGTGTGTGTGTGTGTGAGTGTACGTGTATGAGTGTGAGTGTAAGTGTGTGTGTGTGTGAGTGTGTGTGTGTGTGTGTGTGTGTGTGTGTGTGTGTGTGTGTGTGTGTGTGTGTGTGTGAGTGTGTTTGTGTCTGTGTGGGAGTGTGTGTGTGTGTGTATGCGTGCGCACACGCGCGCACGCGCGTGTGTGTGCATGTGGGAGAGTGTGTGTATGAGTGTGTGTGTGTGCGCGTGCGTGCACGTGAGTGTGTGTGTGTGTGTGTGTGTGTGTGTGTGTGTGTGTGTGTGTGTGTGTGTGTGTGTGTGTGTGTGTGTGAAGAAGCAAAAATAGAAGCAAGTAAATTTAAGTCAGATAAACGCTACAATACCTCTGTGTGTGTATGTGAGCGCACACGCTTGTGTGTATGTGTGTGTATGAGAATATTTGCGTGTGAGCGTGTGTGTGTGCGCACGTACGCGCATATGTGTGTGTGTGTGTGTGTGTGTGTGTGTGTGTGTGTGTGTGTGATGGCAGCATTAAAACATAGCTTGTTAGCTTACTCTGTTACCCTGAATAAAGATCATTTTGACTTGACTTGACTTGACTTGACTTGACTTGACTTCACACACACACACACACACACACACACACACACCACGCACACGCACGCGCTCGTACGCACACACACAAACAAGCACACACGCACACACAAATGCATTCACACACACACACACACAAGCACAAGCACACACACGCACACAAACACACACAAATATACACACGCACACGCACGCTCGCGTACGCACACACACACGTACACACACACACACACACACACAACACACAAGCACACACACACACACACACACACACACACACACACACACACACACACACCTCACACAAACGCACTCACACACAATGCTTTAGAAGTCAACTTTCATGATTTTGTTTTTAGTGAGGGCAGGATGAAAAAAAGTTGTGTAAACTTAATCTTTTACCCTCAATAAAGATCATTTTGACTTGACTTGACTTGACTTGACTTGACTTGACTTGACACACACACACACACACACACACACACACACACACACACACCACGCACACGCACGCGCTCGTACCGCACACACGCACACACAAAGCATTCACACACACACACAAGCACACAGCACACAACGCACACAAACACACCACACATAACACACGCACACGCACGCTCGCGTGCGCACACACACACGTACACACACACACACACACACACACACACACACACACACACACACACACACACACACACACACACACACACACCACACACACACACACACACACACACACACACAACACACACACACACACAAACGCACTCACACACAATGCTTTAGAAGTCAACTTTCATGATTTTGTTTTTAGTGAGGGCAGGATGAAAAAAAGTTGTGTAAACTTAATCTTTTACCCTCAATAAAGATCATTTTGACTTGACTTGACTTGACTTGACTTGACTTGACTTGACTTGACACACACACACACACACACACAACACACACCACACACACACACACACACACACACACAAACACACAAACACACACACACACACACACACACACACACACACACACACACACACAAGCATATTATGATTTTTTTAGATGGATGGCTTGATGAAAAAAAGCAACTGCACTGCTTATCCAACATACCATCTGGAAATGACTTGACTTGACTTGACTTGACTTGAATGACATGTATTGAAAAAAAAACAAGACTGACTGTTGTCAGAACAAGATTATTAGCAAATCATTCATCAAGGAGCGGTTAAAGAACTAATCAACATTGTCCAACTTGAATCAATGTGTGCTTTTAGGTCAGGTCAAAGAAAGGTCGTTTCGGACATATATTTTTTTAGGGGTTGTGGTGACTCTTTGCGTGTGTTTACTGTTTAGTTCCCAAAATTATCACCAAAACATTTGTTTGTCCAAATTGTTACGAACTTTTTTTATTAACAAAAATGTGTCGCTCCACCACATTATGAGTCGCATTGCAGCAGAGTTCATTTTTTTTATTATGACATAATTATTAACCTGCAATAGAATAGCTATACAATACAAAAACAGATTGAAAATTGGTTAATTCTATGAAAAGTCATTTCAAGTTCAAATGACAAAAGAGAAATTGATAAGTTTATCATCATGATAGTTGGTCAGAATGAGGGCCTGGGTATTTATAAAACACATTTACCAGTAAAAGTATACAAAATTGTGACTTTACACTTCATTACAGGGTAGAACAGTGACTCTAG
Organism: Stramonita haemastoma; assembly: GCA_030674155.1. Taxonomy (NCBI): domain Eukaryota; kingdom Metazoa; phylum Mollusca; class Gastropoda; order Neogastropoda; family Muricidae; genus Stramonita; species Stramonita haemastoma. The sequence goes on from CM060343.1 coordinate 12,162,006, forward strand.
TTTTATAATCAATCAAAATCTCAAAATCTACAACTTGACCCCACCTGCCTAAAATAACTCCTAGCCGAAAAGTGGGTCAGGTACTAAGCAACTCATTTCGTGGTGGAGCGTCACAAATATTTGTCATACTAGTGCACTGTTTTCATCGGTGTGGAATTTACCCATATATTTATGTAAGACATACAAGTACAGAGGTCTCCTTCTTCCCTGAGGGTTGTCACTGTTTCTGCAATAATAACAAAGTGAGTTCTTCTCTTGTTCTTTTATTGTATATAATTTTTGCCCTGCCTCTTTTCCTGTACGTTCCTGCACTGCTGCTTCTACACCGCTCTTTCCGAACTCTCTGCCTCAGCCAATGTTTTGCTTGTACACGGAACAGGTCAGGAGAGAGGCAGTGATATAAAATTTCATCGTAAAACCTGGCATGGATGTGATCCCAAACGTTAGGTTATACGGATGAGATTGCTCTCATATCAAAACTGCAAGTACAATATGCATGCAATGATAGGTAAAGGTAAATGTTTCCCATAACCTACGTGGCCGTAGGGGAGCGAGGCGTTAGAGACATCAGCTTATCCAGGGCTAGCATATTGAAGGCAGCGCCCATCTCCTCTCCCTCGCTGCTTTACCTCCCCTGGCCCTAAAGAGGGCAGGTACCCACTTACAGCAGGGTGAACTGGGAGAACTGTTCTGAAGCCAAGACGTGCAAACGGTCAACCATCCAATTAACAGTGGCTGGGGGAAAGGTAGGCTTTGACCACTGAGCTTTCCTGCAATGATATTGAAAGCAAATGGAACAAACTGAACTCTCAGGACTTGAACTCAATGCTAAGGTTGTGCATATTGATTGGAACATGAAAAACCACAACATTTCAAATACCTTGGGTCATAAAATCCAGCCAATTATTTTTATGACAAAGAGTTAAACCAAGAGTTGTTAAAGCAAAATAAGCAACTGTCCATCATGCCAACATTTCCAAAGGCAGATATTTAGAAAATAAACTCAAACTGACAATACTGCTGAATCTAATCTGTCTCATTTTTAGATAGCAAAAATCTCATATCTGGTACAAAAAAAAGTACAGTTAGGCCGTATACTACAGTTTCCGTTAGTTATCTGACCACACTAAACATACTAAGAACTACCATTGATGTACTTGCAAATTGCATCGTATTGAACAAAACGAAAGATGAAAAATACTTTTTTACTTTGTGTACAAAAATATTGCGCTTCCACCTTGTCACAATGAAAAGGCAAATCTATTAATGCACTATAAAAAAAAAAGAAACAAACAAAATTGCTTTGTAGGAACGCAGTCCATCTGCTAAACCTACTAAGGTTCCCACACTTCCGACAGGTCTTGTTATTTTCCGCATGGGTTCTGTCTTTGGAAGCTGATTACAAGTGAACTATAACCTGCTCACTGACCTGCCATGTCTCAGCTACAACAGCATGTGTCTGGCTGTGTGTGTGTGTGTGTGTGTGTGTGTGTGTGTGTGTGTGTGTGTGTGTGTGTGTGTGTGTGTGTGTGTGTGTGTGTGTGTGTGCGCGCGTGCGTGCGTGTTTACTCATTTTGTTTTCGTTTATTCTTTCATATCGAGGATAATGGAATTAACACTCATGTGCTTTTTTACATCCAGCCCCCGTGTGTATCCAGTTTTGTAAGTCTTGTCATCTGTTCCCATCGACACACAATGGCCTACTCTTATGAGAAGCGGAACAGGATTTAACTTATGCGCAAGATGTTTTGTATGCGTTTGCACACGGGGCATTGTTTTATAGTCTCATCCGAAGGACTGTTGATGTTGATACCATTGATGTTGTCGGTCATCAGCTTGGTCTTCTGTGCATTGATCTCAATGCCATAGGCTGTTGAAGTCTTGTTGTGGTGTTCCACTAACCTAACTAACTCATCTTCTTTCCCTGCCAGTCCATCGATGTCATCAGCAAACCGCAAGTTGGTAATTGTTCTGCCTCCAATACCGACTGTTCCTTTATGATCTTCCAGTGCATCAGTCATGATTATCTCAAGGAAGATGTTAAAGAGAGTAGGTGAGAGCAAGCAGCCTTGTCTCACGCCGATCGTCGTTCCGAACCAATCCCCTATACCACCACTGAAATAGACTGCACTAGCGGCCTTGTTGTAGAGCTCCTCAATGACTCTGATAAGGGTGGCATTGATGTTGTACAGCCTCATGGCAGCCCACAGAGCTGCATGCCATACCCTGTCAAAGGCCTTTTTGAAATCTACAAAAACATGGTAAAGGTCTTGCTGATGCTGAAGGTACTTCTCGCATAGTATTCTTACATTAAAAATCTGCTCTGTTGTACTTCGTCCTGCCCTGAAGCCTGCATGTTCTTCAGCAATGATCGTCTCTACTTGTGGCTTCAGTCGATTCAGTAGGATCTTCAGCATGACTTTGCTTGGATGACATATCAAGCGGATTGTGCGATAGTTCTTGCACTGTTGTAGGTTGCCTTTCTTGGGAAGGGTGATGATTAGTGATTGTGTCCACGGTGTAGGCCAGTCTCCTGTCTGCCAGATCTTGTTGCAAATTATCAGTATCACAAACGGAAGCAACATATTGACAACATCTTCAATAGGAGTCGTAATCAACAGAATCAAGGCAATAAGAAAACTAATTACTTCCACGAAAGCATGTTTGCGTGCCTGCATGTGAGCATGTGTGCATGCATGAGTGCATGTGTGTATGAATGTGAGAGATTAAATGTATGAATATTGAATGAGTGAGTGAATGTGTGGGTGAGTGATTGAGTGAGTGATTGAGTGAGTGAGTGAGTGAGTTAGTATCCCTAATGGAAGCAATATAATGACAACATTACAAAATCAAGACAATAGAAAAACTAATTACTTCCCTGAAAGATAATATTTTGCAGCGATTAACATAAAAACATTCTATCAAACAAATTCGTGAACTTACACATCTGTGTATGTCGGGTTTTTTTTTTCTAAACATGCAGTTTAAGAGCTTGAGTGCTTGAGTACAGGGTTATGTATACAATGTCTACATGTAACTATAGATGAAGGGCAAGGTCATATGGACCAGGAACTATTCACATGATGCTTCCTGTCTCATTTCTTTGATGCCTCTGCAGCTGTCTCATGGACAGATGGAGCAGAGGAACTCTTCACACCACAGGAGATCCAGTTTATAAACTCCCTTCTGAATTTGGTTCCAGTGAGACAGTAGAGGAAAAAGTTGATGGCACTGTTGGTGTACCATAACTGACGTACAAGTGCTTCTAGGAGATTTGACACAGCTCTTTGTTTAGGGTGATGTCCAAGCACAGTGTCTATGTAGTCACGCAAGTTTGCATACAAAACCACGGGTGTGGTCAAAATAAGAAAAGTGATGGATATGACCAGAACCATGATGGTGGTTCTGTAAGACATGTTCTTACGGCTGTCAGTGTTTTGTGCAGAGCCAGTGTTGGATTCCACACGTGTAGCGACGGATGCTGAAGAAACTGCTTTGATCAGAGTGACAGACAATATGATGTCACAGATAAACTGACAGACAAAGGGGATGACAGAAAACAGAGCTCCATGTATCCAATGGTAGACTTGCAGAAAGAAATATCTATAGGACCCTGCCTTGGGCTCACAAGAATAGGAATTTCCTGAAAAGACTAAGACTATCCCCACCAACGTGTGGCCATTCATAACACTGGAAATGACAGTAATAATTGCAATAACAATCCACGTTCTTCTCACAGTGCACATCACCCTCATCTTGTGCGGCAACAGAACAGCCATTGTTCTCTGCACTGTCACTAAGGTCACCAGCCAGGCAGACATAGTACTGGTTGCGAACACCATCCAAAACCCAATTTTACACAGTGCTGGATGCAGAACCTCAATATCTGTATGGAAAACGTATATCATCCATTTGTGACCAGCTGTGGTACACAGCAAAATCAAATCCGAAATGGCCAGAGCCATGAAAATAGCATATTGAGATGAGTTTTTGTCCCTCATACGCCGCATGATACAGACTGAGGCGATGTTTCCAAAGCCTCCCACCACAAGAACGACCGCAGGGTAAATTTTCCAGATCCATTTCTGCTGCCTGGTACTCGGGGTATTCAGTGGGTGACATCTGAGTTGTGTTGTTGGGTGTGAGTCCATCACTATCAGTTGAAGAGTTGTTCATGTTTGGTCTGTGTCAGGTAGGTTGTAGTGATCCTCACTCTGGAAATGATATGGAAAAAGAAATGTAACGAAATCCATAAGGACAACTTCTCTCTCTCTCTCTCTCCTCTCTCTCCCTCTCTCTCTCTCTCTCTCCTCTCTCCTTCTCTCTCCTCTCCTCCTCTCTCTCCTCCCTCTCTCTCTCTCTCTCTCTCTTCTCTCTCCTCTCTCTCTCTCTCTCTCTCTCTCTCTCCTCTCTCTCTCTCTCTCTCTCTCTCTGGCTAGAATACGCAACTGATGGACCCAGGTTACTAATTCATACTTCTCGTTCTTCTCCCACGTCCTCTGGTCATAATGTAATGTTAGTCCTGTTTGGATGGCAATGTATGCAGCCTCATGCAATGACCCAACGTGTCCACGCAGTTTTGTTGTTGTTGAAAATAAATGAAACAAATCGTCAATGGCAGATCCATCACACTGAATACAATGAGTATTTACAAGCGATTTCTTATAAAGTGGAATGTCTTTCAGTGGCAGAGTATACCTTCTTGATAAGCAAAGTATGTGGAAGTGTTCAAAGGAATCAGAAATCCAACACAGTTTTATCTACATATCTTAGGATAGTAATTCAAATAATCTGGACAAGACATTAATGACTGAACCAGTTCTGGGAATATGAATTCAAAAGTCTGTTTTCGAATTTTTTTATATGCAATAAAACATCTCCAATAGTTTTCCCAGACAAAATCAAAACTGTTTGAACATAACCCAGATCTTACATGAGTTAACCCGTTTCTTCTACCCATCTCATCATGTTTAAGCAACATGAAGTAACACTGCTTGGGATATCTGTTCTCAGCCACGGCAAAATGTCTGACCCAGTATTTAATCATTTCAGTAAATGCATCAAAAGATAACTATATTGGGTATATACCACATTCACCTGAGCAATGCTATCCTTCACATCTCACATTCACCTGAGCAATGCTATCCTCCACATCTCACATTCACCTGAGCAATGCTATCCTTCACATCTGACATTCACCTGAGCAATGCTATCCTTCACATCTCACATTCACCTGAGCAATGCTATCCTTCACATCTCACATTCACCTGAGCAATGCTATCCTTCACATTTCACATTCACCTGAGCAATGCTATCCTTCACATCTCACATTCCTCTAAGCAATGCTATCCTTCACATCTCACATTCACCTGAACAACGCTATCCTTCACATCTCACATTCATCTAAGCAATGCTATCCTTCACATCTCACATTCACCTGAGCAATGCTATCCTTCACATCTCACATTCACCTGAGCAATGCTATCCTTCACATCTCACATTCACCTGAGCAATGCTATCCTTCACATCTCACATTCACCTAAGCAATGCTATCCTTCACATCTCACATTCACCTGAGCAACGCTATCCTTCACATCTCCCATTCATCTAAGCAATGCTATCCTTCCCATCTCCCTTTTATCAAAGCAATGCTATCCTTCACACCTAAAACTATTTTTAAAATCTTGATATGCACCTTTCCAACGTTGTCAAATCTAGCGTATCTCCAAAACAACGAAAGGAACAGCGACTGGTGAGGTCCTGAAAGACAAACCTGATGCTGATAAAGGGTCCAAGAATTGTGTGGTCAGTGCACCAAGGTGAACCCAGAGGTGAGCAGTGGGATCTCATGGACCATGCGGCCAGCCAAGGGTGCTGACCTCAAAGCATTAAGGTTATAGAAGAACCTGCTCAAAGCAGTATTCACCATGACAAAGGCTTGTGATGATCACAATAAAAGATAAAAAAACCCGAAAATCGTGATCAATGACATGGGGTTGTGTTAAAGTGGACTTGTTAAAGTGGCCCCGTGTGCGAACGCACGCAGAACATCTTGCGCACACGTTAAATCCTGTTCCGCTTTTCGTAAGAGTAGGCCATCGTGTGCCGGTGGGAACAGATGACAATATTTACAAAACTGCATACACACGGGGACCGGATGAAAAAAAGCACATGATTGCTTATTCTGTTATCCTCGATATAAAAGAATAAAATATAAAAAAAAAAAAATAAGGATAATGTGCCTGCCTAGAAAAGAAAAGTCTGGGTTGGAAGTGTGCAGTATTTCGAACTCTGTTTTAGCCCCCAAAATTTCTCCCATCCATTGAACCATAAGTGTTGGTCTGGTGCTAGTCTTTTAGAGAAGATGACAAACAGAGGTCTCCTGTGTTGCAGAAAATTATATACCACACGTAAAAGACCCCACAGCAACAAGACAGTTGTCCCTGGAAAAATTCTGTAGAAAAAGTCCACTCTGATAGGGAAAAATACAGTTGCAGACAGGAAAAGGACGAAACAAATAATGGGTGTTGCTGCTCTTGTGGCAACACCGGCCGGATTCTCATCCAAGGGGATTTTTCTCCTGGAGTTAACATCAGTGCTTACTTCACTCTCCCCAAAAGTCCTTCGGATGAAACTATAAACCGAGGCCCCGTGTGCGAACGCACGAAGAACATCTTGCCTACACGTTAAATCCTGTTCCACTTTTCGCAAGAGCAGGCCATTGTGTGCCTTTGGGAACAGATGACAAGATTTACAGCACTGCATACATACGGGGACTGGATGTAAAAAAGCACATGAGTGCTTATTCCATTATCTTCGATATAAAAGAATAGATTAAACACGCTTTTCCTGCGGAGAGCAGCTCAAATTTCATGTAGCTAGGTCCGTGGTGACTTGTCTTGTTGTTGGATTCTACAGAGCGAAACTGCCAGTAGATTTTGATTTCTTTGAAAATCTTCTACCCCTAACTGACATAGTTTACCCCTGAGACAATTGTGTGTCTGCATGCCAAGCTATCAAGCTAAAATTTTGTCACAAGCTAGATATGTCTTCGTACTTGCATTTCAACGCAAGTTTATATGCCTGTTTTCAAAATCTCGTGTCATTGTCACCTTATTTGTCACCAATCACAGGTAAAAGTATGTTGTATAGGATAAACCAGCAAAATATGCATGAAATAGACAAAACAATCATGCATGTAAGTGTTGAATAAAGAACTGATGCCTAGCTGACGTGTTTATTAATGTTTGTGTGCAATTATACTTCAATGATGTGTAACACAATGTCCTCATAACACCTGCTATTCAATCAATATCTCACCTGTATACTGCATTTCAAAACTCTTATGTGTTACCACATGTCTGTTAAGTGCACAGAAGTATACTATTGTACATAAGTGTCACAGTGTCACCAGCGTCACCATACAGATGTGACAAATATGAAACAACACAAAACTTCTGTAATTCTACAAAAGTTTTAATCTTGGTAGCCTTTAAAGTAGTCATAGTGATGGCACAGGGATACATCACATCACAGAAAGCACAAATTGGGGATGTTTCGGGGGTGTACCCATTGCTGTCCCATGTCAACCTTGGCAGACTGTTTACCTATTTTCTTTTCCTTCTTGCTATTTTCATCATCAGCATATCTGTTCTTGAGCTTCAAGTAAAAAGTGTGGTAACTAGAAAATACTCAAAAGACGTCACATTTTCAGGCGTTTATGCTGCGACCCCCCCCCCCCCCCCCCCCCCCCCCAATCAAATTTCTCCACAGTTGTGTGAGTAGCACAGGTCACCACGCTTGCAGGAATGTAGTGTAGTGCTTTATTTTCAGGGTCACTCTTCTCTCTAACTAAGTCATTTCCTTTCTCTTCTCCCTGTCAGCTTTTTTATTTCTGACTCATTTAACATTTGTGACGCTCCACCACGAAACAAGTGACTTAGCACATAACCCACTTTCCCGCTAGAAGTCATTAAAGGCAGGTGGAATCAAGTTAGCAATTTTCAAATTTTGATTGATTATAAAACTATAGTCATTATTCTACCTGGTAATAAAATATGAAGTCATAATTTGGATCCTTTTGCTTATAAGCATGTATTAAAAATGCCCAAGCCCTCATTCTGACCATTTATTATGACGCTAAACTTGTCCATTTCTCGTTTTGTCATTTCCTGCAGTCTATCATTTCAACCTTTAATAACTTTCATAGAACTGTCCGAATTTTAATCTGTTTTTTCTATTGTATAGTCATTTTGTTGCAGAATAATAAAATGTCAATAACTAAAAATTGGCGTGTGGTGCAAAGCGACTCCTTATGTTGTGGAGCGTCACATTTATCATTCATTTTTTTTTTATACTTCTAATGCAAAAACATTCAGATTATTGTCTAGTTAGTTAGATGAATCTCTGCCTCAAACGAAGACGCCTTTTTTTTCGCCACGCGCTAGGAACAAAAGGCGTTTCTATCACTAGCTATGCTTTCTTCCTTCCCTCCCAAGTACACAGGTGTTAGTGGTCTAAATTTATCACTGACACCCTCTGAAACACTCCCTGCATGGCGGGACCATATTTCAGACACATTGTGTGAGAACTATGCGATGTGTGTGGGATGGAAAAGTACTGCCCACACCGTCAGGACTAACCTCCGGCTACGGCCGGATCGGAATCTAGTAGCCGGTGCAGTTAAGGGCAGTTGAGGCCGCTAAGAGGTTAGCTAAGACTGTCAAAGTGGTATAAAATGTAACCAAAAAACCCAAAAGTAAAAGGCATCTACATGAAATCACCCTTGACAGTCTGCAAACTTTAAAGAATTTACAAAACTGCCCTCTGAAACTATAGCTGGTACCCACATACTTTTTTGGTGATATTCTGAAGGCTTTAATGTCAGCCCCGTTGATAGTCTTCAAACTAGGACAGACCCTGTCATATCGTGAGACAAGGTAAAGATGCTCCCATAACCTATGTGGTCATTGGAGAGTGAAGTGTCGGGGACCTCAGTTCTCCAGGGGCCAGCATATTGAGGGCGGCGCCCATCTCCTCTCCCTCGCTGCTTTACTTTCCCTGATCCTCAAGAGGCCAGGTCCCATTTACAGCTAGGTGAACTGGAGGACTGTACTGGCCAAGGCGTGCAAACAGTCAGCCATCCATTTGGCATTCACACTCAAGACTGTTTAACTTAAGATTGGGGAAAAGGAGTGCTCTGACCACTGAACCATCCCGTCTCATTCTTACAAGCCTACAAAACATGTTCACATGGGTCACCAACAGCAGCCAAAGCAAAAATGACTGGCAGTCCCCCATAAGAGGAAACAGTCCAAGGCTGTAGCAGAGGTGGAACAAACCACGCCCATCACTAGACCCAGGGCTGTCATGATCAGCAGTAGAAATCTGATCACCAGTAACTAGAGTCAGCCCCTCTGAATGACAATAGGCAACAACGCAAACAGTAATGCTGTGTCTCGGAATGTCATTCACAGCTGCTAGATTCACATATCTTTTCTACTAGAATGAAAAATCTGATGTCAGAGGCATTCATATAAGAAGAGGCTTTCATATAATTGCATGATGATCAATGGTGTTGAGGATGACATAATGAGCCAGGGGTTGCTTCCAATGGTGGGAAAGATCCTACGGTTTCACTGGACAGCTACTACCCACCTCAAGCTGGGCAGACCCCAGGACCCCAGTCAATAAGATGTTGTCCCGCCACAGTCTGCCTTCCTCAATGGGTGCTTGTGAATTAGGATCAAACCGACAAGCAGACTGCAAGACCCGCACCAGGCAAGAAAACAAGAAGCATGAGAAACAGGTGCCCAGTCCTAAAACTGGGAAGCTGGAACGTCCGAACATTGACATCCGGACTGTCCCAAGACCTCCAAGGCATCAGTGATGCAAGAAAGTCAGCTGTCATCAACAGCGAGCTGCTGAGACTGAAGGTGGACATAACTGCTCTACAAGAGACCTGCCTCACAGACTCAGGAACCCTCAAAGAGAGATGACTTTACTTTTAACTAGCACGAGAAGAGTGCAGAGGACCAAAGAGAGCATGGAGTGGGCTTTGCGGTCAGGAACACCATACTGAAGATGGTTGAATCAGGAGACAAGGGATCCAAATGCCTGATGACAGTCCGTCTCCATACCTCCGAGGGCTTCGTCACTCTTGTCAGCGCCTACGCTCCCACCCTTACATCCACAGCAAAAGCAAAAGACAATTTTAATGCCAACATCAGCAACGTCATCACGAAAATACCCCCAAGGAACATGTCATCATCCTGGGAGACGTTAATGCTTGAATGGGTGCAATCGCGATGCATGGCCTTCCTGTCATGGACACTTTGCAGTTGGCAAAATTAATGAAAATGGGCGGCGCCTGCTGGAGTTCTGCTCCTACAATGGCCTCTGCGTGACCAACTCCTACTTCCATACCAAGCCACAGCACAAGGCTTCATGGCGCCTTCCCTGCTCAAAGCATTGTCATCAGCTGGACATGATCCTGACCTGACGTACCAACATCAAGTCTGTGCTCATCACCCGCACATACCACAGTGCAGACTGTGACACTGACCACTCTCTCATCTGCTGCAAGATCAGGCTTCATCCAAAGAAACTCCAGAGCTCCAAACAGAAAGGCAAACCTCGCATCAATACCACCAGCATGTATCTTCCAGAGAAAGTCAAAGAATTTACCATGTCTCTCCAAGAAACTCTGTCTGATGAACACAGGCACTGCTCAGCCTCTCAGAAATAGAACCACCTCCAGGAAGCCATTTACAAAACAGCCTTTGCAACCTCTGGAAAAAAACGTCCAAGAACAATGACTGGTTTGATGCCAAGTCTAGCGAGCTGTCCCCCGTCATTGACGCAAAGCGTCTGCCCTTGCCGAATACAAGCGCCCCCCTAGTGAGAAATCCCTGCAAGCATTCAGAGCAGCCAGAAACAAAGTGCAACAGACTGCAAGACGTTGTGCCAACGAATACTGGCAACAGCTCAGGTCTCCATCCAGTCTCCCGCTGCCTCAGGCAACATCAGAGGAATGTACGAAGGCATCAAGACAGCTCTAGGACCAACACAGAGCAAAACCACCCCACTCAAGACCTCCAATGGGGAGATGATCACCGACAAGAGCAGACAGATGGACAGGTGGGTGGAGCATTACTCTGAGCTCTACTCTAGAGAGAACATAGTCTCCGACTCAGCCCTCGATGCTATTTAGCCTCTGCCCATCATGCAGGAACTAGATACTGAACCAACCCTTGCTGAACTCCGCAAAGCAATTGAAAGCTTAGCTAGCAGCAAAGCACTTGGCACTGATGGCATTCCACCAGACCTCATCAAAAGCTGTAAAGACACCTTACCACAGCCCCTTCACGACGTCCTATGCCAGTGTTGGAGGGAGGGAGCCGTGCCTCAAGACTGAGAGATGCCAAGATCGTCACTCTCTACAAGAATAAAGGTGACAGGAGTGATTGTGATAACTACAGAAGTATATATCTCCTGAGTATCGTAGGAAAACTCTTCGCTGGTGTCACGCTTGTGCGCCTCCAGAAACTTGCTGAGTGTGTTCACCCTGAGTCACAATGTGGCTTCCGAACTGAATGCTCCAGGTGGACTGATATTTCCCTACGCCAGCTTCAGGAGAAATGCAGAGAACAACACAAACCCCTCTACATAGCCTTCATAGACCTGACCAAGGCCTTTGACCTAGTCAGCAGGGAAGGGTTATTCAATATCCTTCCAAAAATTGGTTGCCCCCCAAAACTCCATAGTCTCATCAGATCCTTTCATGATGACATGAAGGCAACAATCCAGTATGAGGGCGGCATGTCCAACCCATTTGACATTATTTGCCCATCTTCTTTGCCCCTGCTCCTAAAGCACGCTTTTGGAACTGCAACATAAGGAGCATACCTACGCACCAGATCCAGCGGTCGACTATTCAACCTGACTCGGCTGAAAGCAAAACCAAAGTGACCGAGAAAACAATTAGGGACATGCTTTTTGCTGCTGCTGCGCTCACTTCGCACACTGAGCAAGAACTCCAATGCTTCATGGGCAGGTTTTCCCAGGCCTGCAAAGACTTCAGACTTGACATTCAGCCTGAAAAAGACCAACGTGCTGAGCCAGGACGTGGTTAATACATCAGCCATCTACATTGATAACTACCAGCTTAAAGTTGTACACCAGTTTACATACCTGGGATCCACCATCAGTGACAACCTGTCCCTTGATGCCGAGATCAACAAGCACATCGGCAAGGCTGCTACAACCTTAGGACGCCTCACCACCCGCTTCTGGGATAACCCAAAACTGACAATTTCAATAAAGATGGCATTGTACAACGCCTTAATCGTCAGAACTCTCCTTTATGGCAGCGAAACATGGACAACATACTCCAAACAGGAGCGCAAACTAAACCACCTTCCACCTGCGCTCTCTCCGTCGCATTCTTGGCATCCACTGGAGTGACAAAGTTACCAACGCTCAGGTCCACGAGGTTGCAGGTCTCCCCACCATGTACACACTCCTCAGACAATGCAGACTTAGATGGCTGGTAACGTGTGAAGGATGGAGGATGGACGCATTCCTAAAGATCTCCCCTATGGTGAACTTGCCTTCAGCAAGAGAAGCATTCGCCGCACCCAACGGCGCTACAAAGACATCTGAGAGCGTGACATGAAAGCCTCTGGACATCAACACAGAGAACTGGGAGGAGGTAGCAGCTGCCACAGCAAATGCCTAGTGCTCTCCACTAACAGTGAAGTGTGGTGAAGAAAAGATCCACACTGCAGCAAATGAAAAGAGAGCCAAGGTGAAGGCATGTACTCCCAGCCACCTCAACAGGCCACATCTGCATCAGATGCAACAGAGACTGCCACTCCCGCATTGGACTGACCAGCCAAGTCGGTGCTGTCGCTAAACAAATAATCTTTTCTGGCGCGAATTCCATAGTCCACACCGACTGACGGAGGCCTACTACATATTAGAAATGGTTCAAAGAGCCAGAGTGCCTTTTGTAGATTATGGCTAGTCATACTACAACCAATCCAAAAATTCAAACCTTCAGAAAAAAAAATATTTGGGGGACAATAACGCAGCACTTGACACATTTTTATCAATGAATGTGTCTGAAAAATTTCAAGACATGAAACTGGCCAAGGTATTTATCCTGTTTTCATAGTACTGAAACCTGGTGGCACATTCGGATTGAACTTAAACAAGTTTGATGTGCATGAAGAATACCATTATGTCAATACGGAAATTTTACAGTCTGCTTCTGTGATGAATAGAGAAGGCGTTACACAGCATCAACTAGCTTACACCGTGTTATTACTCTGTCCCTATAGCTTCTGTTCACAGAAAGTGTTTAGATTTTGTATGGAGACATCAACTTTACCATTTTATTTCTTTTTCTAATGGTTTGGCATCTTGCCCAAGGGTTTTTTTTTTCCGCTAGACTTATGAAACCTGTGTATGCACAGATCAGACAATTAGATTTTCTCTCTGTGTCACTCTTACTTGCAGGGTGGCACCATACAGGAGTGTGAACAGAATACTGATTATCCAGTCAAAGGTTTTCTGTCATCAAATTGTATTTTTGATACTAAACAATCTGTTTTGACCCTTACTAGAAAATTGACTTACCTTGGTTATACATCTTCCTTCTCTCCACTTCCTCTTTCTTCATTATCTTCTCCCTCATCTTCTTCCTCTGCCCCTTCTTCCTCCTCCTCCTAACCCCCCTCCTTCTCTATCTTCTCTTCCTCCTCCTCCTATTTTTTCTCCTCTGCCTCCTCGTCTTCTTCCTCCTAATATTCCGCCTTCACCACACTATGATATCAAATGAAAAAAATGCCATGTGACTCAAGTAAAAGTGTACTGAATACAAGGTACAATAACATTAAGCACAATGTGAAAGAACATATAGTATAATTACTATCACATTATTTTACACCAGGAGCAAGCTTCTCAAACCACAAAGCAACAGACTCATGAGGGCAGCCTGACATAACACAACCCTCACAGAGACCAGTTCCAGACAAACTGATGGCATCGTCCACACCCTGTCTTCCAGTCCACACAACAAGACTTTGAAATACAATAACTCATATGTGCTTATACATACTCCACAGTAGTTATCATCCCAATGTATTTTTTAAATTTTATTTTATACCACTTTATGCCATACTTTTTCGCCGCCTCTTCTTCTTCTTCTTCTTCTTCTTCTTCTTCTTCTTTTTCTTCTTCTTCTTCTTCTTCTTCTTCTTCTTCTTCTTCTTCTTCTCTCTTCTTCTTCTCTTCTCTTCTTCTTCTCTTCTCTTCTTCTGCTTCTGCTTCTGCTTTTGCCTCTTCTCTCTATCTTTCTCTCTTTCTCTGTATCTTCAAGTTTCAAGCCTTTTTCGAAGTGCATATCTGTGTCTCGATTTTTTTCGATTTTTGACATTCAGTTCGATTTTTTTCGTCAAACTAGGAAGAAAGGGCGAGGCTGGGTACGAACCCAGAAACTAATGGTTTACATATTGGCAGGCAAACGTCTTAACCATCCTGCCACCGTAATTCGGACGAGACTATAACCGAGGCCCCGTGTGCGAACGCACGCAGAACATCTTGCGCACACGTTAAAATCCCGTTCCACCTTTTGGAAGAGCAGGCCATCGTGTGCCGGTAGGAACGGATGACAAAATTATTATATAAAAAAACCAGCATGCACACAGGTGTCGTGTTTAGACACGATCCCTAAGGAAAAATCGGGGGTTGGAGTCCCAGGGCGGCTCGGGGCTGTAGGCTATATGGCAACGTTCTGGTGGCTCCTGCGACGGTACTGGAACCATTGGTATCGGTCATTGCCTTTCCAATGGATCATTCCAGTGGCGTGGAGAGGGGGGGGGGGGGGGTCTGCTGCATGGGTAACAGCTTGCCCTCCATACTTACCTACCCAGGCTTTGCGCTCTAAAGACTAGAGCGAAACTCCAGTCTTCCGAGACTGATGGGTGCCTGCTATATATACTATACTATCTGTGTCTCATGTCTATTGCTTGTGTTCCAAGAAAAGCATAGTTGTGAGGTAATGATCCAGCAAGTGTGTATGTGTATGTGTATGTGTATGTGTGTGTGCATGTGTATATGTGTGTGTGTTTGTGTGCATGTGTATATGTGTGTGTGTTTGTGTGTTTGTGTGTGTGTGTGTGTGTGTGTGTGTTTGCATGCTTGTAGGCGTGAGTAGGAGCGTGAATGCGTGCTTACGCGTACGTGCGTCTGTGTGTGTGTGTGTGTGTGTGTGTGTGTGTGTGTGTGTGTGTGTGTGTGTGTGAGAGGAGAGAGAGAGAGAGAGAGAGAGAGAGAGAGAGAGAGAGAGAGAGAGAGAGAGAGAGAGAGAGAGAGAGAGAGAGAGAGAGAGAGAGAGAGAGACAATGACAATGACAATATTTTATTGTGTCAAGCTTTTTAAGCCCATACACAAGGGGACAGTGGGAAGGGGACTGGGCACAAGACACATATTTTCAGAAACGAAAAAAAAACCGTATTATTTCTACAACCCAGATGATCGGCATGGCATGGATTCCACGACATGGTGAAGTGGTTTACATTCAGATTACAATGCATTGTTGTCTAACACTTTTGCCCTTTGCAAATTGGGGAAAATGGGGGGAGTGGCACAACAAACATAAACATTGCATAAACAAGTCTGTAACAAGGCTTCCATAACGCTACGTTCTGTCAGGTCCGTTGGCTTGTGCACTTTCAAACACGTGAAAAAGCTAACTCACAATGTGCGTAACCCTCCTGTTTTGCTTTCTCTGTGTCTCTGTCTGTCACACACACACACACACACACACACACACACACACACACACACACACACACACACACACACACACACGCACGCACACACGCACGCACACACGCACGCATATACGCACACATACACACACGCGCTACACACACGCACACACACACTCACGCACGCATATACGCACACATATACATGCACGCGCTCGCGCGCGCGTGCACGCACACACACACACACACACACACACACGCACACACA
>CM060343.1:12183050-12188050 GCA_030674155.1 Stramonita haemastoma
TCACATGTTTCTGAGAATAACCCATATATATATATATATATATATATATATATATATATATATATATATATATATATTATATATATATATATATATATATATATATATATATATATATGCATACATACATACATAAACACACACACACACAAAACCCACAACACACACACACACACACACACACACACACACACACACACACACACACACACACACACACACACACACACACACACACACACTTACACACACACACACCCCATATATCTATTTATATGTATGTATATGGCAACGTTCTGATGGCTCCTGCTACGGCACTGGAACCATTGGTATCGGTCATTGCCTTTCCAATGGATCAATCCAGTGCCGTGGAGAGGAGGGGTCTGCTGCATGGGTAACAGCTTTCCCTCCATACTTACTTACCCAGGCTTTGCGCTCTAAAGACTCGAGCGCAACTCCATAGTCTTCCGAGACTGATGGATGCCTATATATATATATAGATATGTCCCTTAGTCTGACGACCATGGGGGCACCCCTGAAGACTTAACAACAAATCCCTCCATTCCTCTCTCTGTTCTGCCTTTCTCGAAATTGTGTTGAATTCTAGGCCTGCTCATTCCCTGATGTTGTCCTCTCATCTCTTCCTTGGTCTGCCTCTTTTTCTTCCTCCTTGGACAGTGCCTCGCTATATTGTTTTTGAAGGTCCTTTTGATCTTGTGATATGCCCGTACCATTTAAGTTTACGCTTCTTTATGACTCATAGGAGATTTTTTAGGGCCCAATCGTATGCTGGAATCTCTTATGCATCTTTTGTTGCTTATGTGGTCTCTGTATGAGATGCCAAGGTGTCTCCGGAAGCATCTCATCTCTACTGCCTGTACTCTTCTCTCCAAATCAGCAGTCCGGGTCCACGATTCACAGGCATAAAAGAATAAGGATATGAAAAGAGAGTGCATAAGTCTTAACTTGGAGTTGAGCGAATTTTTTTTTTACCTTTCCAGATGGTGTTCAGTTTTGACAGTGCTGTTATTGTCTGTGCAATCCTACATACTACCCTAGGCTTGGACCCTAGGCTTCGAAGGACGGTGGCAGGCTGGTTAAGACGTTCGCCTGCCAATATGTAAACCGGGAGTTTCTGGGTTCGTACCCAGCCTCGCCCTTTCTTCCCAGTTTGACGAAAAAATCGAACTGAATGTCAAAGTCATTCGGATGAGACTATAAACTGAGGCCCCGTGTGCGAACGCACGCAGAACATCTCGCGCACACGTTAAAACCCCATTCCGCCTTTCGGAAGAGCAGACCATCGTGTGCCGGTAGGAGCGGATGACAAAATTGTAAAAAAACAAACCAGCATGCACACAGGTGTCGTGTTTAGACACCATCCGTGATGAAAAAGAAATGGGTAGGCGCTGCACTTGTGGCGACACGCTCTCCCTGGGGAGAGCAGCCCGAATTTGACGCAGAGAAATCTGCTGTGACTTAAAGTGGTATAAAATAAAATGAATTTTTTTAAAACCTTGTCTGATACGACGTACAATTGCTTTCATGTACTTGAAGCTTTGAACCGTTTAAAGCTTTTGATCATTGACCCTGGTATCAGTGCTGATGCTCTGATGCTCTTGGTGTTATTGGTGAGAGATGGACATATTTTATCTATCAATCATTTATCAAATTTATCAAAGTCCTCTGCTTTGGGGGATAATGCTAGTGAAAGTAGCTTGAAGCATCTCTGTTGTCTGCATAAAGAGCTATAAAACTTATAAAGCTATACTTTAATACATTGATGGGAGCTGACTGCAAATATTAATTTTAAACATGCTACCATTCAAAGAGAGACGTTTTTTTTCTGATAAATGTTTGTGCAGGTTAACATAGTTCATGGAATAGCACAAAAATGAGCATTTTGGAATAAGCAAAACAGATATAGAATAAACTCTCTTTGTCAAAACCTTGTAATAATGTATCTAAGACCAGTTTAACATATTCGAGAGACCATAAGGAACACCTCGCCCCACTTTCTCTCAAGTCAGCACAGTCAAAGCAAAGCTTCAAGAAAGCACTGAAAAAATATTTGATGGACACATTGTAAATTATCTTTTCCTGTTCAGAACTGAGTCTGCATCATGTGCGAACTAATTTTACGGACTATTTCTGTGTCTGCGGTTTTCTTGTCTAAATCTGGTGGGGGGTTTTTCATGCCTATGAATTTTGCATCTATGATTTATTTGGTAATAGCTACTTCATTTTAGGTCTTGTTATCATGTCTCAGTTAGGATTTTCTGAACTTGTATATTATGTTAACAGTTGCTTCGTTTCTCTTGCTTTGATTTTGTTTCTTAAAAATGTTTCGTGTTCTTTATAAGGCTAAAAGAAAACTTACCTTTTGATTGAATGTGTGTGTGTGTGTGTGTGTGTGTGTGTGTGTGTGTGTGTGTGTGTGTGTGTGTGTGTGTGTGTGTGTGTGTGTGTGTGTGTGTAAGGGCAGGATAAAAGTAAAGCTTGTAAGCTTACCTTTTTTTAGCCCGAATGAAGATCATCTTGACTTGACTTGACTAAACACACACAAACACACATGCACGCATACACACACACACACACACACACACACACACACACACACACACACACACACACACACACACACACACACCACACACACACACACACACACACACCACACACACACACAACACACACACCACACCACGCAGCACGCACGCAATCACGCACAAGCACATGTATTGAAAATAAAGCAAGAATGACAGTTGTCAGAAGAAGAATATTAGCAAATCATTCATCACGGAGCGGGTTAAAGTATAAACCAACACTGTCCATTTTGAATCAATGTGTGCTTTAAAGGTCAGGTCAGAGAAGATCGTTTGGACATTTTTTGTCGTTGTTTTTTCTTTTTTCTTTTTTTTTGGGGGTGGGACTCTTTTCGTGTGTTTATTGACTTCGCAGAACTCTTAATAAAACGTTTATTTCCTCCAAAATGTTACAAACTTCTTTGTTTATTTCAAAAGAGATTATTGTTATTGTGCATTTGATGCTATGAGTATGAAGTTTTCCATTATATCCATTTAAGACACACAAGTACAGAGGTCCACGTCTTCCCTAATGGTTATTTTTTCAGCAATAATAACAATGTGGGTTTTTCTCTTATTGTTTTTTATTGTCGATAATTTTTTCCAGACCTCATTTTCTGTGACCTTCCTGTACTGCTGCTTCTACACCGCTCATACGAACTCTCTGCCTCAGCATTGTTTTGCTTGTACCCTGAACAGGCGAGAGAGGTAGGATATAGAAAATTTCATCGTAAACCTGGCGGGGTATGTAATCCCAAGCGTTAGGTATACGGATGAAATTGCTCTCATATCAAACTGCAAGTACAATATGCATGCAGTGATAGAGAAAGCAAATGGAACAGAAAAACTCTCAGGACTTGAACTGAATGCTAAGGTTGTGCATGTTGATGATTTCGTGGATGGAAATATATTCTTTTCTAATCTCAAACACCTGGGACATACATTCCAGCCAATGATTCACGTGACAAAGACATTAAACCAAGAATCGTTCAAGATGAACAAATCCATCATGCAAACATTTCCAAAGACAGATATTAGAAAATGTATAGTAGTAGTTAGTAGTAGTAGTAGTAGTAGTAGTAGTAGTAGTAGTAGTAGTAGTAGTAGTAGTAGTAGTAGTAGTATGTAGTAGGCACCCATCAGTCTCAGAAGACTATGGAGTTGCGCTCTAGTCTTTAGAGCGCAAAGCCTGGGCAAGTATGCATGGAGGGCAAGCTTTTACCCATGCAGCAGGTCCCCCCCCCCCTCTCCACGCCACTGGAATGATCCATTGGAAAGGCAATGACCGATACGAATGGTTCCAGTACCGTCGCAGGAGCCACCAGAACGTTACCATATACCTACAGCCCCGAGCTGCTCTGGGACTCCTACTCCCCGATTTTTCCCCAGGGAAGGTGTCTAAACACGACACCTGTGTGCATGCTGGTTTGTTATAATTTTGTCATTGGCTCCTACCGGCACACGATGGCCTACTCTTCCGAAAGGCGAACGGGGTTTTAACGTGTTTGCAAGATGTTCTGCGTGCATCCGCACACGGGGCCTCGGTTTATAGTCTCATCCGAAGGAATTTGACATTCAGTTCGATTTTTTCGTCAAACTGGGAAGAAAGGGCGAGGCTGGGTACGAACCCAGAAACTCACGGTTTAAATAGTTATTGGCAGGCGAACGTCTTAACCATCCTGCCACCGTCCTTCAGAAAATGAACCCACCTGGAAATACAGCTAGCCTAATCTGGTCTGTTGTTTTCATATGGACGTTTGAAGATGGACTCTTAAAGCTGCAGAGAAAGCTGAATAAAGTGCAGAGATGTGGTTCTAAGGATCCCTTTCATTAATTTCTGCATCCGGTTTTTTTTTCAGAGGTTGTGAGCATTGCACATAATTATTTCTATGGTGTTTTCAGAAGCTGGAGTCGACTTTGTACTTGACACAATCAATCAATTTGGTTTAAAGAGAGACTCGATACCTGTTCTTCTTTATGCTTGAAAAACAAACCAACTTTGTTAGCCGTGAAATTTGTTCTTTTTCAGATATTTTTTCAGCCCATATTATTTTCTACAGTACCTGATCCTATTCATAAAATCAATAAATCGAGCATGAAAAATCCACAACACAGCAGAATTTGCACTGAAGAGTTACTGTTTGTGGTTATTGTTGTTGTGCGTGCCCCAGCTTAACACTCTAGGGAACACCCAGAATGTGCACTCTGACTCACTTCTCTTGCTTTGGAATCACTGTGATATTGAAATTCCACACTGAAATTAGTTTTCGTGGATGACTGTTTTCAACTATCTCGCCATATTTACAGGCAATCATACTCGGACTTCAGAGGGTGTTTCTCCTTTAAAAGAGAGTGCAGGTTGTTATGTTAAGAGCGTGTCATGGCTGAAGGCAATCTCAACACAATATTATACAA
>CM060343.1:12193050-12203050 GCA_030674155.1 Stramonita haemastoma
ATAAAAAAAAACTTTGGAGTTCTGCATAGAATTTCGTTTATTGATTGTAAGTGGTAGAACTAAAAGTGACAGTGAAGGGGAGATTACCTGTACAGCTAATAGAGGGAAAAGTGTAGTAGACAATTTTATCTGCTCAATGTCACTCTGTCAATATATAACAGACATGTATGTTGCTGACAGAACAGAATCTGACCATTTTCCCATCATTTTTTCATTCCCCTCTCATCTCACTCAGGCTGTATGTGAAGAAATGGATGGTATGATTTTAGAAGAAACTACATCATTTTTGTGGAAAGAAAAGTATGCTGAGTCATTCAGCGATTCCTGTCGTGAGAATGCCAAGGAATTTGAAAAAAAAAAATTATGTCAGCATTAGTAAATAGCACTGAGGAAGGGTGTCACTGTTTTATTTCCTTCCTTCACAGTGCAGCAGACAAAATGAAATTAAGGCAGAGTAAGCCGCAAACACTGCACAGCCACTCTGGTGGGATGCAGAATGTGAGTATGCAAAACAAGAGAAATACAGGCACTTGAAAATGTTTCGACACTCAAACACGCAAGATGATTTAAACAATTACATTGACAGCAAGAAAGACCTTGAAAATATAAGCTAAAAGAAACAGTCAGAGTATAACAAACAATTGCTAAAAGAATTAAACAAGACTTGCAAGGACAAAAACTCTAGATCTTTCTGGCAAAAACTGAGGAGACTTACCTCTAACAAACAAAGTAGAGCAGAAGACATCACCCCCAGGGCATGGTATGACTATTTCAATGCTCTGTTTAATGTGAAACAGTCAGCAGATGACTTAGAATTTTCTGAAGATGTACAGACATGTCTAAACTCACACAGTTTTGATAGCTGTGAAAATTGTGGTAAAGCACATCTAGATGATGACATATCAGAAGCAGAAATCTGTAGGGCATTGTGGAAACTGAAAAGTGGTAAAGCCTCAGGTCCTGATGGCTTGTCCTCTGATTTCTTTTTGCATGCCCTTTATGTTCTCATAAAGTTTCTACACCCTTTATTTAATAAAGTCTTCTTATCTGGACAGTAGCCCAAGAGTTGGACACAAAGACTGATTTTTCCTTTGCATAAGAAAGGGGATGCCCAAAACGTTGATAATTACAGAGGAATATCCCTCTTAAACGTTGTCAGTAAATTGTACAGTATGGTTATAAATGAAAGACTGTGCTTTTTTTGTCAGGATCATGACGTAATTCCAGAGGCACAAACTGCCTTCCGAAAGGGATATAGAACAACTGATAATGTCTTTACTCTTCAGTCTTGTTCAGAACTAACTCATAAAACAAGGAGGCTGATTCTATATTCTTTTTGTAGACTTCTCTAAAGCATTTGATTTTGTAGGCAGAGAAGAGTTGCTGTTTTTTTCTATTGCATAAAGGTTTTCATGGAAAAATCTTTTTAAACGATACAAAGTATGTATGAAAGGGTGAAAGCAGCTGTTAAAGTGGGTAGCAAAATTACATAATATTTTGATTGTTTATCTGGAGTGAAACCGGGGTGTATTCTAAGCCCTTCGTTGTTTTCAATATCTCTTTCCGAACTAGAAGTTCAAATGAATTTGTGTTGTGCCCATGGCATAGATTTATTAAACAGCCACCTTAGTGTATTTCTTTTAATGCATGCTGATGACATTGCTTTGGTGTCAGATTCTGTTGGCGATCAGAATTTTTGTTAAGAATTTTTGACACCAGAGTCAAACCAATTCTGTTGTACGGTTCTAATATTTGAGGGTATTATAGATTTGACAACATTAAAAAGGTGCATATCAAAATTTGTAAAATGATTTTAGGTGTGGGATAAGAAGCAAAGAATAGCATTGCTTTGGGTGAGTGTAGTACATATCCAATATACATTGATACTCTTTACACAAATGATTAAATACTGGATCAGAATTCTAGCGATAACTGAGAACAGATATCCCAAGCAGAGCTAATTCATGCTGCTCAAGCATGATCAGATGGGTACAAGAAACTGACTAACTCACGTAAGATCTACGTTATGTTCAAATGGTTTTGGATATGTCTGGGAAATGCAAACTATTGGAGATGTTTCTCTGTTTATCAGAACTTTCAAAACTAGACTTGTGGACACATATCGCCAGAACTGGCACGACTCATTGATGTCCTATCCAGATTACCTTAATTACCATCCCGAGATATGTAGAGCAAATTAGGTTTCTTTTGAACACCACTGTGCACTTTGCTTGTTAAGAAATAACACACTGCCACTAAAAGGAATTCCACATTATAAGAAAACACCTCAAAATTCTTATTGTGTTCAGTGTAATGGGTCTGCCATTGAAGATTTGTGTCTTCTTTTTTTTTCTCGTTTGCCCAAGATATGCAGCTTTGGGCAAGCGTTATATACCACTTTATTATCATATGTTTCCATCAGGCTTTAACATTCAGATTTTGTACTCAAATCCTTCTGAAAAACTAATTGCGAACTTGACAGTTTATGTAATTCAATATTCAATGATCAGAAACATGCAGATAATTTGGTGCCTGCAACAAAAAACTGCGGTGCTCACTGTACTATATCACCTCGACTGCTCCATGGATACCTTTCTTATTCTGTATTCATATGCGTCTTATGGCCTGCAAGAACTGAATAAAATTGATGGATTGATTAATTAATTGATTGATTGATTGATTGATTGATTGATTGATTGACTGATTGATTCACACACACAATGCTACAGACAATCAAGACAGACAGACAGACAGACAGATAGACAGAGACAGAAACCGAGAACCAGATACACAGGCAGTAATGGCTACTAAAAGATTAACTAAATGATTAGATTAGGGCTATCAAAGCCTCTTAGTCCTGGAATTAATACAATATTAGGCAAAACCTGCAAATGAGATGGACAGAATACTTCTTGGTATACACATGCTTTAGTTTAGACGCTTCTCTACCATACTGACATGGAAAAAAATATATTGTCTATCTGTTTCCCACTTAATTTGGAACTGAAATATATAGATAAACTGCTCACTTATCAAAGACCATGACAAATGTAAACCATCCTTTAACCTACCCCCTCCCTTCTCTCCCCTATTCTGTCCCCTCCTCCTTCCCCATAACTTACCCCAATACCTATCACAGGTTATCATAAACAGTTGTATTCCTTCCTATTGTTTGAAATTGTTCAAAGTCCAAATAAATTCTGTATCTGATGAAATTGAAGCTGCAATTTTTTTATATAATTATACACACTACAGTTCATTGGTCTGAAACAAGGACAAAGTGAAACTGAATGATTAGAATCAGCTTGTTTTTCTATTTCACAACTGATAAATGGAAAAGACAACCTTAAAGTTTGGAAGTGTTTGTTTAATAATATGTTGGTCAGGTCAGAGGATATTCCTCTGCTACTGGTAACCAGGTAACCCAGTACTACCTGCCATAAGTGGCAAGTAAACCTAACACAAAAACCTGACTTGGAGAGGAATGGACTCTGCCAGGTTCAATTTGCCCAAGATACACTCATGAAGACAGCTATCAGAATCTCCATACCCCATCGGTCGTCGCCTGGGTTACCAAGGACCATGCCTTCTGTTGCACATCAGGACAGAGGTAGAAAGTATGCTACTGGTGTACAATGGAGCAAAATCCGTGCAAGAAATTACACCACAACTGGCACTTGGAATGTACAAACACTAAAAGCCACAGGCAAAGTGGAAGAACTGACACCTGAGATGGCCAGATACCAATGGCACATCCTTGGGCTCTGTGAAGTAAGGTGGAAAAATAGGGTAGAAACAATGACCCAGGAAGACCATAAAAATATACTTCAGTGAAAAAACACGATAAGCATGAACAGGGCGTGGGGTTTCTTATTCACAAGGACATTGTGAACACCATCATAAGCTGTCTGCCAGTGTCCAGCAGACATATTACCATCCGCTTGAGAGCAACCCCCTTCAACATCACAGTAGTTTTGGAATACGCCCCTACATCAGACAGTACAGATGAAGAAATAGAAGAATTCTACGACCAACTACAAGGGGTTCTAAATCAAACTTCCAAGAAAAACATCCTTGCTGTACAAGGTGACTGGAATGCCAAGGTAGGAGAAAATACCCACAAAGACTGGGAGAGTGTGTGTGGACCACACTGCAACAAAGAAACAAATCAAAGAGGCTTGAGACTCCTGGAGTTTGCCAGCAATAACAATCTTGAGCTAGTGAATACACTTGGCCCACATCCAAATTCCAGAAGATGGACATGGCATAGTACAAATGGTGAACACTACAACCAAAGAGATTACATCATGAAGAAGAAACGGTTTAGGAAAAGTGTAAACATTGCAGGGACCCAAAGCATTCCAGGAGGGGACACAGGGGGTGACCATGATCTTGTATTGATGACATTCTGCTCTGAAACCTGCTGGTTTCTCAGCAATGATGGTCTCTGCTTGTGGCTTCAGTCTGTCCAAGATAATCTTCAACATGACCTTTCTTAGGTGGCACATGAGGCTGATTGTGCAGTAATTCTAGCACTGCTGAAGATTTCCTTTATTTGGGAGGGTGATAAGAGTGACTGTGTCCATGGTGTTGGCCATTTTCTTGTCTGCCAGATCTTGTTGCAGATTTTTAGTAGAGCGTTGTTCATAGCTTGTAATAATGACATTCCCGTTCTGTCTCAAAAACAAGCCTCACAAGCAGAAGAACATCAGGATCTAGTTTGATCTCCAGAAGCTGAAGTATCCAGAGGTAGCAGACATTTTTTTAGGCAAGGATAGGTGGGATGTTTGCAGCACTCATCTGATAGACTAAGAGGATATGGACATAGATACTTTGATGGATGGTTTCAACACAGCAGTGACTGAAACAGCAAGTGAATTTTTTGGCAAACATTGACCAGTCAACAACCCTTGGGTCACACCTAACATCCTACAACTATGTGACAAACGTAGAGAGTTGAAGAAAAAGAAAAATGAAACAGAAGAAAGAACAGAACACTATAGGGCAGTCAACAAAAAAATCAAGAAGTCCATGACAGTAGCATAGGCGAAATGGATTGGTGAACAGTGCCAGGACATTGAGGAAAATATCAAGAAAAACAACCGAAAGAAAGCACATTAATGGTGAAAGACCTGACTGGCACAAAACAGGATAGAAGCTCAACAATCCAGAGACAAGAATGGGAAGTGCCTCACTGATAACCAGAATATTCTGAACTGATGGACAGAACACTGCTCCGACCTGTATAACTACAAAACCACAGGAGATCCGAAGTCCTCAATATCCCCACAAGCACAGATACAGACAGCCACCCTATGCTCCGAGAAGAAGTGGAAACAGCAATCAGATTGCTGAAAAAGGGGAAGTCAGCAGGGGCTGACAACATTCTTGCAGAATTGTTTCAATCTGAAGGGGAAGCCATGATCAACAATCTACTAAAAACAAATGTCCAAAAAGAACTTGGATCATACATAACATCTTACAACTATCTGACAAATGTAAAAACATTCCAGATAAAGAAAAATGAAACAGAAGAAAATGAATAGCAGAGTAAAAATATAGGGCAATCAACAAATGAATCAGGAAGTCCATGACAGAAGCAAAGGAGAACAGTGCCAGGATTTTGAAGATTACATCAAGAAAAACAACAGCAAGAAAGTACAGAAACTGGTAAAAAGACCTGACTGGCACAAAACAGGGAAGAAGCTCAACAATCCAACAGTAAAAGGGAAGTGTCTTACTGATGACCAAGATATTCTGAGCAGATGGACAAAATACTGCTCCGACCTGTATAAACTACAAAACCACAGGAGGTCAAGAAGTCCTCAATGTCCCCACAAGCACAGATACAGACAGCCACCCTATGCTCCGAGAAGAAGTGGAAATCTTCAACAGTGCCAGAATTACTGCACAATCAGCCTCATATGCCACCCATGAAAGGTCATGTTGAAGATTATATTGAACAGACTGAAGCCACAAGCAGAAAACATCACTGCTGAGGAACCAGCAGGTTTCAGAGCAGGGCGTAGCACAACTGAACAGATATTCAACCTCAGAATACTCTGTGAGTGGTATCTCAACTCCAACAAGACCTCTACCACGTAGTTATTGATTTTAAAAAGATATTCGACAGGGTGTGGCATTGCAGCTTTGAGGGCAACCATGAATTCATACAGCATCAATGCTAGCTGATCAGAGTCATCAAAGAGCTGTACAAGAAGGCCACCAGTGCAGTGTACTAGAACAGTAACATAGGAGAGTAGTTTCGAACACCAGTTTTTAGTAAGGCAGGGCTATCTACTCTCACCCACTCTTTTCAACATCTTCCTTGAAATATTCATGGCTGATGCACTGGAACACAATAAAAGATCAGTCAGCATTGGTGGCAGAACAATCACAAAGCTCCTCTTCGCAGATGACGTTGACGGACTAGCAGGATCAGAACAAGAGTTTGCCAGCCTAACAGAACACTTGAATAAGGCCTCTAAAACATACGGCATGGAAATCAGTGCAGAGAAGACCAATAACGCCAAGGGCATCATCACTGATACCAGTGTCAACGACCATAAGCTGGAAATGGTTCAAAGCTTCAAGTACTTGGGAGCCGTTGTATCAAGCCAGAGGTAGTATGCAGGATTCCAAAGAAAACAGTGTCAAAACTGAACACCATCTGGGAAGATAAAAGTATTTCACTCAACTCCAAGATCAGACTAATGCGCTCTCTTGCCATATCCATATTCCTGTATGCCTGTGAATCGTGGACCCTGACTGCAGATTTGGAGAGGAGAGTACAGGCAGTAGAGATGAGATGTTTCCGGAGACTCCTTGGCATGTCCTACAATACCACATAAGCAACGAAGACATGCGTAACAGAATCCAGCAAACCATTGGCCCCTACGAAAACCTTCTATCAATCTAAAGAAGCACAAACTAAATGGTCCAGGCATGTCACAAGATCAACAGGACTAGCAAAAATAATACTGCAAGGCCCTTTCCAAGGAGAAAGAAAAAGAGGCAGATCAAGGAAGAGATGGGAAAACTACATCAGCGAGCAGACAGGCCTAGAACTCAACAAAATTTTGAGAAAGACAGAACAGAGAGAAGAGTGGGGGAACTGATTGTCAAGTCTTCAGGGGTGCCCCCAATGTCGTCAGACTAAGAGATAGATAGATAAATTTCCATCCATGATTTCATCAATATGCACAACCTCAGCATTGACTTCAAGTCCTGAAGATCTGTCTGTTACATTTGCTTTCTGTCATTGCATGAATACTGTGTTTGCAGTTTGATATGAGAGAAATTTCATCCGTATACCTAACGCTTGGGATTGCATCCCCGTCAGGTTTTAGGATGAAAATTTCTATCTGTTCCTCTCTCCTGACCTGTTCTGTGTACAGGCAAAACAATGGCTGGGCAGAAAGTTCGGAATGAGCGGTGTAGAAGCAGCAGCAGAGACCGTCACAGAAAATGAGTTAGGACAAAAAGTTATTCACAATGAAAACAACAAGAGAAAAACCACATTGTTATTATTGCTGAAACAATGACAACCATTAGGGAAGAAGTGAACCTCTGTACTTGTATGTTTTAAATAAATACAAGGGTAAAATTAACACTGATAGAAACAGTGCACATTAATGACAAATATTTTCTAAATAAACAAGGATGTCTGTAGCACTGTGGACGAAAAAAAATGTTTTGGTGATACTTTTTAGAACTCCACAGTAAACACGCTCGAAGAAAACAGAAAAAATACATATCCGAAACGACCGTCCTTTGACCTGACCTGAAAGCACACTTGGATTCAAAATTGATGAGGATGATTTACACTTCTTCCTTTGACCTGACCTGAAAGCACATTTGGATTCAAAATTGATGAGGATGATTTACACTTCCACCCGTTGCTTGAGGGTAGATTTTTAAATTGATAAATATTCTTCTTCTGACCACAATCATTCATGTTTTATTTTCAGTACATGTGTATGTTCTTGAATGTAACGTCTTTTCACTTGAAGTGATATTGAACACAAAGAAAGAAAGATGAAGATTAATAAAAGTGTGTCACATTCAGAAAACGTGTGTGTGTGTGCGTGCGTGCGTGCGTGCGTGTGTGTGTTGAGTGTGTAGGCGGGGGTGTGTGTGTGTGTGTGTGTGTGTGTGTGTGTGTGTGTGCGTGTGTGTGTGTGTGTGTGTGTGTGTGTGTGTGTGTATTTGCGTGCGTGCCTGCGTGTGTGTGTATGTGTGTATGTGTGTGCGCGCGCGTGCGTGCGTGCGTGCGTGCGTGCGTGTGTGTGTGTGTGTGTGTGTGAGTGTATGCGTTTACTTTTTTCTTGTTTTATTGTTTTATATCGAGGATGATGGAATAAGCAGTCATGTGCTTTTTTGCATCTAGTCCCCATATGTATGCAATTTTTGTAAATATTGTCATCTGTCTCTACTGGCACACAATGGCCTACTCTTACGAAAAATTGAACAGGATTTAACGTGTGCGCAAGATGTTCTGCATGCATCCGCACACGGGGCCTTAGTTTACAGTCTCATCCAAAAGACTTTTGGGGAGAGTGGAGTCAGCACTGATGTTAACTCAAGTGGAAAAATCCTATCGACCGGAAATCAACCTGGGTCGTCAAATTGCGAGCGCAATGCTCTGACCCCCCTCCCCGCGCGTGTGAGTGTGTGTGTGTGTGTGCGCGCACGCAAGCACGCACGCACGCACGCGCACACACACACACACACACACACACACACACACACACACACACACACACACACACACAGGTCGGGATAGTCTAGTGGTCAGAACATTGCGTTCGCAATTTGACCACCCGGGTTCGATTCCGGTAGAGAGGATATTTCCCCTGGAGTTAGCATCAGTGCTGACTCCACTCTCCCCAGAAGTCCTTCGGATGAGACTATAAACCGAGGCCCCGTGTGCGAACCCATGCAGAACATCTTTCGCACACGTTAAATCCTGTTCCACTTTTCGTAAGAGTAGGCATTGTGTGCCGGTGGGAACAGATGACAAGATTTACAAAATTGTATGCACACGGGGACTGGATGTAAAAAAGCATATGAGTGCTTTTCCATTATCCTCGATACAAAAGAAGACAATGAAATGACGATGGAAAGCACTCACAAATTCGCTCAAAATGCAAGTTTTAAAAACCCCAATCAAGTACACGAAACAATTTTAACAGATCAATTCAAAGCAAAAGAAAGAGGGACTTGTCAAAAGATAAACAAGTCCAGAAAATGAATAATATATCAGCAAAAATATCATAAAATACTAGATTCACATACATAACCTAAATAAACAACAACAAAAAACTCTCCTTAAAAAGCCAGCAAATTCAGACTACAAAACGGCAGACATGAGAATAGTTGATAAAAATCATTTTGCACATCATGCACACTTAGTTCTGAACAACAAAAGACAATTGACAATGCGTCCATCAAATGTTTTTTCAGTGCTTTCTTAAAGCTTTGTTTTAATTGTGGTGACTTTGGAAAGGGATGCTTATAGTTGCCCCAGAATATGTTAACTGGTTTAAATGCAATATTTCGAGGTTTAGGCATAGAGAGTGTATGTCTATATCTGTTTTATTTATTTCAGATTTTTCAAAAATTTTCTCTGGGGCTATTCTATAAACAATGTCAAATACAAATAAACATTTATCCAAAAATAGTTTGTCTTTAAATCTTTTTATTCAGCTCTGATCAATATAAGTGTTCAGCTTTATAATTCTTATAGCTTAATATAGGCATGGAAACTATTTTATCTAGCATACAGATTAAGAAAGTCCTTAATTTGTTGAATTGCTAAAACTCTGCAAAAGTACATTTTTGTTGTCAGTAATGTGGTCTGACTACGATAGGCTATTTGTGGTCAATAGTAACTCCTAATTCTGTATGTGAGGTGACTTTGTTCTTTTACCCGTTTAGCTACAATATCGAAAAATTGAAATGAACACCGCTATTTTTACCACTTTTGACGCGTATTCAG
>CM060343.1:12205550-12213050 GCA_030674155.1 Stramonita haemastoma
CACACATCCACATTTTGTGCTTTCTGTGATGTGATGTGTCCCTGTGCCATCCCAATAACTACTTTCAAGACTACCCAGAATAAAAATGTTGTAGGATTACAAAGTTGCGTATTGTTTTGTATTTGTCACACCTGTGTAGTGATACTGGTGTTTGTGTGACACTCATGTACAAGATTACACTTCTCTGCAATTAACAATATATAATAGCACATACAGATTGAACTGCGGTATAAAGGTAAGATATTGATTGAATATAACCTATTTTCTAAAGAAAAAATAGTCAAACAAAACTTCTGTCACATCAAGACCCAATCCAATCCAGTTGTTTTTAGCCCCGCCAACCACACAGGCCATATGGGGCCATCACCTTGTCACATTTTAAAACTCATATTAAAACTGTGCCACTATATACAGATTAAAACGGGGTATAAAACCAATTTTACTGTCCTTGCTTGTATTGACACCCTGGTCAACCATAAGGGTCAGCCCAGGATGACCACAACATTGTGGGAAAACCCACATCAATCACACATAAAATGAGATAAAATCAAAATCAGATTCCAAAAACACCTCCTCAAGGAGGAGGCCCCTCAAAGATGACTTTTTGCTTCCCTAAAGGGGGGAATGCTCATTCAAGTCCCCCAACAACCAAAAGGGGGAAGGCAACTGCTGCACCAGTGACACCAAATCTGCCTTTCTTACTGTCACTGACGGAGACAGATAGATACTGCACACTGTGAGGGTCTTGTGCAGCGTGACCCTAGCAGCTACCACCTGGAGAGGAGTGTCCAGGACCACACGCCTGTGCAGCAAGGAATTTCTGATGAGCAAACTCACCCTGCCAGAGGTTCCATGCTTGGTAGGCTTTGCCCTTTCATGGATGGAGCTATACCCAGACAAGGTGAAATCTTTCTCCTCCCTCAACTGCGTCTCCTGGAGTGCCACCACAGCCGGTCTCTGGTCTCTGCAGAGAAGCTGCAGCTCCTCCCTATTGGACGCCAGATCAAGAATATTCCATTGTAAAATGTTTAGCATAACATGCCGTCCTGATGTCCTCCCTTACTCCATCTCAGACGTATCCTCTGAAAGCAGGAAAAACAGCTCTTGTGCATAAAGTCTCTCTCGGCTTTCTTCTGTCTGTCGGAAAGGGGCTGGACACCTTTTTTCTAGGGGGGGGGGGAACTTTGCTCCCCCATCACCACCACCACCTCTGAGCCACTGGAAGAGCTGGAGGAGACCATTCTCCAGCCCTCTGCTGGTTTTGGGGGAGGAGCTGGTTTTTCTTTAGATTCGGGGGTTGGTAGTTTGGACACCCTGACGGGAGCTGGAGTTTTCTGACCACCAATAGGGCACACAGGAGGGTTTGTAGGCCCCCCTGAAAGAGGCCTTCTTCACTGGGGTAGGTTGCAGTCTGCTGGCTCTAGCCATCCCAGAGCCAGGCGACCCCCTGTCGAAATCTGTCTGACAGTCCACTGAAACAGACTTTTTCACCACCGCTGCTAAGACTGACCACTGCTACTGCTGCTTCCTTGCACCTTTCTCCTGACCTCAAAGAAGGAGACCCTCTTCTCCACATTTACTCTCTGGATCTCCGTCTCAAAAACCAAGTAGGGCAATGCCTGGACGAGGAGGCATGGGCGCCTCCACAGTTCACACACAGAGCGGGGTCCTGACATTCCCTGTCCCTGTCCTATACTGCCTTCACACAAATACCAAACACCTCCTGTTCAGGGCACCTGTCTCTCATGTGGCCTAACTTTAGACATTTGAAGCACCTCAGTGGACAAGGGACATATGGTGAGACCTTGATGCCAAGAAATCCCACCTTGATGCTCTGAGGCAGCACGGTTGTGCAAAATGTCAGAAAGAAGGTGTTTGTGGGTACCCTGTCACCCCCTTTCCTGATCTGCACTGATACATGTCCACAACTACCTGAGACACCAGCTCGGTCTTAATTTCTGCCTCAGACACCCCCTGCAGGTCCCTGCACCTGATGACC
Organism: Stramonita haemastoma; assembly: GCA_030674155.1. Lineage (NCBI taxonomy): Eukaryota > Metazoa > Mollusca > Gastropoda > Neogastropoda > Muricidae > Stramonita > Stramonita haemastoma. The sequence goes on from CM060343.1 coordinate 12,207,550, forward strand.
CTTTGCTGTTGTTCAGGGTTTTGTGGGCAGTTACCTTGACAGGGCATGTCACCAGCGTTGTGCTCTTGAGGAGCATTTGTGTTTGTTATTTGGACTTACACTCCAACAGAAGTGCACAAATACGCAAATTTCTTAAAGTCTTGAGGTCTACTGCTGTGGCTTTCAGAAGCACAGTGCAGAAATCCAACATCACTCAGTCCAGAGTGCTATATTTAGCACGTCCTTTCCTTTTACCTAGTCCAGTGTGGTCAGTTCCTGCTATAGATAGCACCAGCTGGCCCCAACCGGTGCTGGGAAAGGATGGATTAATTAGCGGCTGAGAGGAGCTGAAAGTGGGGGAAACTGACAGCTGTGGGCCCTTAGTCACTGCAAAAGGGTTCAATTTCATCAAAGGGTGCTCCACCTTCACCCCCTCAACAACAAACCAGCTCAGCCAAAAGCTAATCCTCTCTCTAACTTCTGTCTCCAAACCACTGGACACATCCCCAAAAGAGTCAGACTCCCTCAAATTTCTTTTCCGTTTTGTGTTTGGATTTTAAGACATGGAGCGTAGAATCAGCATGGCATACATACCCAGTCACCTCAGCAGAGCTGCCTTACAGAGGAAGAGGCTAAGTCTACTCTATGGAAAACGCCCCGCATGATTCCATACGGGGCTCGTTAGTGACTGAATGATGTACAGCCAGCCATCCCCTGGCCACGTTGCTCCAGCGTGGGATTATGGGTTGCTTGTGGCAGAAACATGTCAACAGAGAAATGAAGAGCTGGACAAAAAGGTTTGATGGGGAGCTGGTGATAGAATTAAAAGTCCCATTGACAGAAGAGGACAGTCCACAGTACAAGAGTGGGTGAACATGGAGATGGGGAAGACATGAAAATGAAGATGTAACAGGAAATTCTGTGACCAAGAGTTTCTGGAAAAAAAGGCAACAGAATGGACAGACAAGGCAGAAAACAGATGAAGAGGAATAACAGGAAGAAAAGAAACAAGGCAGAGACAAAGAGAGGGACAGAGTAGAGGAGATTCCTAGCACAGAACCTCCAGAAGCTGAGGGTACTATTTATACTGAGAGCCTCCCCCTCCTCCTCCTCCTCCTCCTCCTCCTCATATCTCCAGGGGGGGGGGGGGGGGGGCAAGAACTGACTTGATTCTTTCCACTCTTGAATTATCATGTGTGAAACTTTAAAAAAGACATTAATGAGGTGATTGTAAAGTTTTTCCACATGCATGCTTTTCCATTACATTTGGACACCATGCTGGTTAGGCGTTTCTAAACTGATGTATTGCCTACCATACTGATTTTAATTCCACTTTGAAGATAACATATCTTAGAGATTTCTTTTTTCTCAGGGCCGTGGTAAGTTTCTGGTATTTCTTACTTTTTGATTTTCTCTTTGTGATAACCATGGTCTTTTTTTAAACAAACATCTGGAAGAGAACAGGCTTCTGCTAGGTCCAAAGGGAGCCAAGGTTTTATTTGAAAGGTGTTTGGTGAAACATGTAGATTTAAATTTCAATAACAGTTGGATTTTTTTTTTATTCACTTCCAATGGCCAAGTCTGTATCAGGGATACTGAATGTTTCTGTGAGTGTGGAATGACTTCAGTGCATAATCAAACACCTTGTTTTGTAAAGTTTGCCAAAGGAACAACAGATTGTGGGTTTGGGGGAATTGTTCACCTTTTTTACCAATGTGTGCACACTGCATTGTGACTGTTGGAATTACAGTTTAGAACATTAGTTGCAGCTTTTTTGTGCTTTTTTTAATTTATTTTTTACTAGATTCAAAGGTGTAACCAATAATTGCGTACATATTTCTGGTCAATGTCTTCGGTGAATGGACTATTTGGTGAAGGTGCATGAACAATTGTAACTGGAAATTCATCCTGCAGACTCCTCAAGCACAAGGAGAACAGCAGATACTAGGAGACATCAGACAAGAACTAAGGTTCCTCAGCCAGAGAACTGTAGTGGTGCTGCAATGGATCCCTTTCCATTGTGGTGTACAGGACAAAGGACAGGCAGACTACCTGTTCAAGGCAGGTAGCGGCTTTGAGCAGCCAGCCCACCCAGTGTCCTACAGTGGAGCAGGGAAATTCCTGAGAAAACAGCTTTACAACAGCATTGTGCCAGCACCTGGACATCAGGCCAGAATATGAAAAGGAGAAAAGAACTGCATCTTTCATCTAGACAGAGCTGCTCAAGTCAGCATCTCTATACTGTGAACTGGACACTGCTAGCTTCTATCCCATCTCCATCCGTTTAAAATATTCCATGCTGACTAGTGTTTCTGTGGCAAAGGCCAACACAAACCCTTTCCATATCCTACTGTCCTGCCCTGCCTTCAACACTCTGAGACACCAGACATGGCCCAGCCCAGACATCTACAGAAAAAGCTGTGGAGATGGGCTAGTCACTGCAGCATTCAGAGTGTGTCATCCAGACTGGACTGAACTTTTATCCTGAGACAGGGAACGTGGGAAAAGAACAAAAAGTATGAATTAGTAACTTGAGTCAATTTGGCTGCATATTTTGGCAAGAGAAAGAGAGAGAGAGAGCGAGCGAGAGAGAGAGAGAGAGAGAGAGAGAGAGAGAGAGAGAGAGAGAGAGAGAGAGAGAGAGAGAGAGAGAGAGAGAGAGAGAGAGAGAGAGAGAGATTTGATTGATTCATTGTTTTATATCGAGGATAATGGGATAAGCACTCTTGTGCTTTTTTTCATCCAGTCCCCATGTGTATGCAGTTTTGTAAATGTCATCTGTTCCCACCGGCACACGATAGCCTACTCTTACGAAAAAGCGGAACAGGATTTAACGTGTGCACAAGATGTTCTGCGTGCGTTCGCACACAGGGGGAGAGAGAGAGAGAGAGAGAGAGAGAGAGAGAGAGAGAGAGAGAGAGAGAGAGAGAGAGAGAGAGAGAGAGAGGGGGGGGGGAGATGTCTTCATAGATTTTTGTTCATCTCTTTATTCATACTATTTCCAGAGTAAGGATCACTACAACCTACCTAACACAGACCAAACATGAACAACTCTACACCTGATGCTGATGGACTCACACACAATGACACATTCGGGATGCTGCTCATGGCTTACCCTGAACAACAAGCATCAAGCATGATCTGGAAATATTTCCCTGCAGTCCTTGCTGTGGTGGGAGGCTTTGGAAACATCGCCTCAGTTTGCATCATGGGGCGAATGAAGGACAAGATCTCATCTCAGTATGCTATTTTCGTGGCTCTGGCCATTTCAGATCTAATTTTTCTGTTTACCATTGCCCCTTTCCGATGGATAATGGGTTTTTTTACACATATTTTCAGTTTCGTTTTCCAGGACTGGACACAATTGTGTATTGGTTGTACTTTGTCACTGGTATTACATCTGCTTGGCTGGTGACCTGTGTGACAGTACAGAGAACAATGGCGGTTCTGTGGCCACACAGGATGAAGGTGATGTGCACTGTGCGGAGAACGTGGATTGTTATTGCAATTATTACTGTCATTTCCTGTCTTATGAATGGTCATATATTGGTAGGGATTTTAGGCAGTTCGTTTGATCAAAGTGACATGGCAGAATCTTACAGATATTTCTTTTTGCATATCTACCATTGGATACATGGAGTTCTGTATTCTGTCGTCCCCTTCATCTGTCAGTTTATCTGTGATATTATGTTGTCTGTCACTCTGATCAAAGCATTTTCTCCAGCATCCATTGCTACACGTGTGGAATCCAACGCTGGCTCTGCACAAAACACTGACAGCCGTAAGAACATGTCTTGCAGAACGACTGTCATGGTTCTGGTCGTATCCATCACTTTTCTTATTTTGACCATACCCTTGGTTCTGATTCAAAACTTGACTAGGTACATATATAATGTGCATGAACTTCCCCCTAAGCAGGTGGCTGTATTAAATCTCCTGAGAACACTTGCACATCAGTTATGGTTCACCAACAGTGCCATCAACTTTTTTCTCTACTGTCTCACTGGAACCAAATTCAGAAGGGAGTTTATCAACTGGATCTCCTGTGGTGTGAAGAGTTCCTCTGCTCCATCTGTACATGAGACAGCTGCGGAGGCATCAAAGACATGAGACAGGAAGCATCATGGAAATAGTTCCTGGTCCATATGACCTTGCCATTCATCTATACTTGAGGCCTAGACATTCTGTATTGAACCCCCCCCCCCCCCCTCTCTCTCTCTCTCTCTCTCTCTCTCTCTCTCTCTCTCTCTCTCTCTCTCTCTCTCTCTCTCTCTCTCTCTGTGTCTCTCCTTCTCTCTAAATCTCCATCTCAATGCTGGTTACGACAATGGACTGTAAAATTGACATGTGTTAAAATATTAACAAAGAGGAGAAAGTAGCAAACTTTGATACAGAAAAAAATGTTTGGAAAGACAATAAGTAAAGGGGTTTTTATTAGATCGCTAAATAGAACCTGATCCGTGAAAAAATTAAAACTGCTGCGGATTTGCTCAATACTAATGTAGATAATTGCTTAGATGTGTTTTTTCCGGTCCTTAAAGGAATCAAGTGCATCCATGTTAGGAAACACTGTAAAGAGACAGAAAAAACAATCTGAATGGTTTGATACTCAGTGTAATAAAGTTTAAAAAAAAGAAAAAAAAAGAGAAACTAGAACAACCTTCAAAGCATTTAGAAAAACAAGAAATGATGATAACAGACTTGTTTATATCACAACACGAACAAAGTACAAAAAGTTATTAAAATCCAAACAGCATGCCTCCAGAAAACAAAAAGTAGAATCTCTCACTGCAAAGATTTCTAACCCATCGCTTTTCTGGAAAGAACTTAGAAGTGTGGGCTGTAATGATAAAGAAGAACTTAAAAATAACATAAAAACTTCAGACTGGGTACACATTTTTAAAATGTGTTTAAAGCACTGACACTGCACTTAATCAGCATACACATACAGATATAAATTTATTCAAAGAAGATGAACATGAACTAAACACACAAAAAATATGTAAAGAAGAAATAAGTAAAGCAATAAATAATCTGAAGTAAGGAAAAGCCAGTAAAACTGACGGAATTAATGCTGAAATGTTAAAAAATTGCAGCAGTGAGGTTAACTATTTTCTTATTAAGCTTTTCAACACCATATTTAGCAAAGGTATATACCCTCATGTTTGTTCAAAGGCCGTTATAATTCCAATTTATAAAAAGGTGAAATAAATAATGTAGACAACTACATGGGTATTTCATTACTCAGCATCTTGTCAAATGTTATACATCAATATTAAACTCAAAATCATATGGATGGCTTGAGAAAAAACATTTTATTTGTTAAAACCAAGCAGGTTTTCGGAAGAAACATTCTACTTGTGACCAGATTTCCAACTTCTATGCTATTGTACAATAATGTATGTAAAAAAAAAAAAAAAAGGTAAGAAGATATATGTTGTTTTCGTTGACTTTAAGAAAGCATTTGACAGTGTCAAACATGACAAACGTCTTGCTTGTATCAAAAGCCATGGGAGAAGAGG
>CM060343.1:12220550-12225550 GCA_030674155.1 Stramonita haemastoma
ACTGGGCGTGGTTGGTCTGTTTTGTGTCCCCCACATAAAAATACCATTTTTCAAAAGTTTTTTTTTTCTTAATTGCGTGAAGATTGAACCATCTACAGCTTTCGGTTTTTGTGTGCTTGAATTAAATGGTCATATGAATCATTCTCACACTTAAATATTTTGGAGCAATTAGTTTGAGGTCAAATGCTAATTTGACTGGACTATGTACAGGATGGGAGTTTCAGAGTATTGCTCAAATTAGGCTTCCTGACCAACACTGCAGGTGTCTGTATCTCTAAGGCCTTATTGACGCTGGAATATATTATGATAGTGATATATTATGATAGTAAGAGTAGAGTACAACGCTGTCAAGTAGTCTCAAAGCAAATGCACTGCCATAGCAGCATCATTACATAATCCTCCTCACCATTGATCATCACACAACCTCTGATTTGGTGGCCCTCTTTCGAGGGGGGCAGTCCTTAGAGGGACGTTGTGGTGATCACCAACTCAGGTGGGTGACTCACTCAGTCTGGCTCTGTGACTGGGCTAATACTGTAGTCAGTAGGGGGGCTTGGTAGGTGGTGTCCTGTATATGTTAGCTCAGAACAGGCACTGCTGAACACCACCAAAGTGACTCATCAGAAGTACAGGGCCCCTCTGGCTGGTGGCCACATGGCAGCCTAATATTGATGAGCTCCTTGTAGACTCCTGACCCTGAGGATGACACATAAGGAATCTGGGTGTGGCTGTGGCGGGGTGATTGAAATGAGCCATGTGGGAACAGCAGGATGGGGACGTTAAAGAAGATAAGAGAGCAGACAGAAAACAGGCACATCAAACAATGGATAGTGGCAATACATAGATAACTAAATAAATGCATACATAACAGTTCAAAAACTATTTTTCACATAATGTCACGCATATTTCCGTTCCAATCATTGTAAGGCATATTTATGCTTCTGACATACCTATATGCAGACACAAATTATAGTCAGGTAGGCAAAAAACCATTATACCTCACCTCACCTCACCTCATTCTCTTGACCGAATGGTCGTAGAGGAGACATGAGGATGTTGATGACGTTGTTCTCCTCCATCCAGGCGTTCCTCTGCCTTGCAGATCAGCATTGTGCTGTCCATCCCGGTCCACTCCTTGATGTTGTCCATCCAGTTCTTGGGTTGTCTTCCTCTGCGTCTGTCCCCTTCCAAGGTTCCCTGAAGAACCGTCTTGGGCAACGTGTTGTGTCGGGTGACGTGCCCAAACCAAGACATCTTCCTCCTCTTTAGTATTGACAGGAGGGGTTCCTGGGGGCCTGCCAGCTGTGTAACTTGGCCCCGCACAAAGTCGTTGGTCTTGTGATCCCTCCACGAGATCCCAAGGAGGCTTCTGAAGCATTTTGTTTCGATCGCTTGAATTGTCTTGGTGGTTTCAGCTGTCAGAGTCCAACTTTCACAGCCGTAGAGCAGTATGGACATAATTAGGGACTTGAAAATTTTCATCTTGGTATGGAAACTGATGTCTTTGCTCTTCCAGATCTTGCTGAGTTTTGCCATTGCCGATGTTGCCATGGCTAGTCTGGTCTTGATCTCTGTTGCAGAGCGGCCATCTTTGGTGAGAGTGGCACCAAGGTATTTGAAGGTGTCCACTTCTTCCAATTGTTCTCCATTCATGAAGATTTGAGCATGGATGTTATTTGTGCTGTTGACTAGGACTTTGCTCTTTTCAGTGCTCGATTCCATGCCGTATGCTCTTGCTCTGTCTGTTAGTCTGTTTGTGAGATCCTGTAGCTCGGTGTTGCTGCCGCCCATCAGATCGATGTCGTCGGGCAAAGCGTAGGTTGTTTATTGTTCTTCCTCCTAAAGAGATGGTAGATTTGAAGTCGTGGAGGGTATCTCTAATGATGTTGTGGAAGAACTGAACAAACAAATATTCAACTGCCGTATTCTGATGGAGAAACACCTACATCACCAGAGAGACTTGTTCCACAACTTCATAGACTTCAAGAAAGCCTTTGAAGGGTGTGGCACAAAGGTCTATGGCGGTCTATGACATCCAACAGTGCAGTCCTCCTCAACAGCTATATAGGCGACTACTTCAAGACAACAGTTGACGTACGACAAGGTTGCCTGCTATCCCCTATCTTGTTCAACCTCTTCCTGGAAAACATCATGAGAGATACCCTCCACGACTTCCAACCATTATACAAAAATCATTAAAATCCAGGATTAATGACCAAGACAACAAATATGTTTTTTATTAGTAATTAGAGTGAACTTGACAACACAAAACATGTTAAAAATGGTCATTGACGTACTTGCAACATGCATTATATTGAACAAAAAAGATACCAAAAATGTTTTCTTTCCTTACTGTGTTTACAGAAAAATATTGCACTTCCACCTTGTCACAATGAAAAGGTAAAATCATGAATGCACAGTAAAAAGAAAATTGAAACAAAAATCACTGTGTTGGAACCTGTTTGTTTGCCAAACTTATCAAGGTTTCTAAGATTCTGCCAAGTCCTATTTCTGCATGGGTTCTGTCTTTGGAAGCTAATTACACGTGAACTATGACCCACTCACTGACCTGTCAGGTCTGAATGGAAACAGCATGTGTCTGGCTAACTGGTGGTGTGTGAAAGTTTGGATTCTCTGTGGGAAGGAAAGCAGGAAGATTTTTTTTAATAAACAGATGTGGGCGTTGTGTGGTATCAAGCAGAGCCCCCATTACTCAGTGACAGGCAATGGGCAATAGGAAGGGAAGGGGAGGATGGTGGGGGTGCCCAATAGTGGGCGTTTAGGAAGGGAAAAGGTTAAGTAATCCGATGAATCAAACAATGTCAAAGTATTGTAAGATTCTTTTCCTAACCAGCCTAAAATTTCAGGGTGTTTGTTCATTTCGTCTACAATGCTTTGGTTTGTTCGTCTTTTGGTCCGGCTGATTACTAGTTTTCTGCAGAACCACATCTCTGCACTTTTGATTTTTTTTCATCTGCAGTTTTAAGAGTTCATCTTCCACGTCCATAGGAAACAACAGACCAGATTAGAGTCAGCAGTGTTTTCAGTTGAGTTCATTTGCTGAATATCAGTCTTTGGAAATGTTGGCATGATGGACTGTTCTTTTTTTAAGCTTTGACAATTCTTGGTTTAATGTTTATGGCACATGAAATATCATCGACTGGATTGCATGACCCAAAGTATCTGAATTTTTTTTAATCCATGAAATCATCAATATGTACACCCTTAGCATTCAGTTCAAGTCCTCAGAGTTCAGTGTGTTCCATTGGCTTTCTCTGTTATTGCATGCATATTGTGCTTGCAGTTTGACATGAGAGCAATTTCATCTGTATACCTAACGCTTAGGATTACATCCCCGCCAGGTTTTATGATGAAATGTTCTATCTCTGCCTCTCTCCTGACCTGTTCTGTGTACAAGCAAAACAACGACTGAGACAGAGAGTTCGGGATGAGCGGTGTAGAAGCAGCAGTAGAGACCCTCATAGAAAATGGGGCACGACAAAAAGTTATTCACAATGAAAACAACAAGAGAAAACCCAATTGTTATTATTGCTGAAACTGAAAACCATTAGGGAAGAAGTAGACCTCTGTACTTGTATGTCTTAAATAAATAGATGGGTAAACTTAACACTATGAGATTTGTGACACTCCACCACTAAATGAGTCGCTTAGCACCTGATCCATTTTTCTGCTAGCAGCCATTCAAGGCAGGTGGGGGTCAGGTTGTCAATTTTAAGATTCTGATTGTTTATAAAACTATAGCCTCTATTCTACCTTATAATGAAATATCAAGGCATAATTTTGTTTCCTTTTGCCTTTACACGTATTTTTAAAATACCTAAGCTGCCATTCTGACCATCTATTAGGATGCTTGATATGTCCATTTCTCATTTTGTCATTTCCTGCAGTGTGTTATATCAAGTTTTAATAACTTTTGATAGAATTGTCAGATTTTCAATCTGGGTTTTTTGGTAGTCTATGGCCCTGTTATTGCAGATTAATGACATGTCAATAACTAAAAGTTGACCTCATGTGCCATGCGACTCCTTATGTGGTGGAGCATCACATTTGTGAACAATAATGACAAATGTTTTCTAAATAAACAAGGATGTCGTAACCTTGCGGACGAAAATATAAATGTTTTGGTGAGACAGTAAACACTCTCAAAAAACCCCCAGAAAAAACATGTACGAAAGAACGTTCCTTTGACCTGGCCTGAAAGCCCACTTGGTACTCTGGGTACTTGGGCAGGTCACAGACAACCCCCAGAGAGGCGGGCTTCCATCTGAGGGTTGTCTGTGACCTGCCCAAGTACCCAGAGACGCCGATGTGGGCGGTCGAGACCCCGGCTGTTTGTTTCGAGCTTGCCTCTCACAGCAAAGACGTCACCAGCTCCACGGCGTACGGGGCCTTCTTTCGAGAGCTCTGTGCGTCGTATCCGTCCTACACCAGGGTTTTTACGGACGGGTCCAAGTCGGAGGAGGGGGTGGCCTGCGCCGCCTATTGTCCCGCCATCAAGGAGTCGGCGCTTTCGGAGTGCCTGCCTTTGGATGCCTCGGTGTACACGGCCGAACTGAGCGCTCTGGTCTTGTCCCTACGACTGATCCGGCGATCGGGAAGGAAAGACTTCTTGGTCTGTACGGACTCGCTCTCTGCACTGGAGGCTATCGCTTGCAGGAACGAAACCACCCTAGGCTTCAGGAATTCTACGAGCTGCATACTTTCTTGAGACGGGACAGGTGTGACGTGGTTTGGGTGTGGGTCCCGGGGCACGCGGGCATTCGGGGCAACGAGACGGTTGACCGACTCGCCAGGCGGGCCACGGAGCAGGAGGTTTCCGGATCCACGGTGCCGTTCACGGATCTGAAACCTAGGAGCGAGCAATACGTGCATTCCCTCTGGCAGGAGGAGTGGAACGCTCAGACGGACAACAAGCTTTTTCGGATCCGTCCCAAACTGAAAGAGGTTTTCCCTCTGGGTGTGAAAAACCGAAGGGAGGC
>CM060343.1:12233050-12238050 GCA_030674155.1 Stramonita haemastoma
CCATCCTGCTAAGGTTTGACAGGTGACAGTAATGGACCCCCCCCCCCCCCCCACACACACACACACATCCAGAATTTGTGCTTTCTGTGATGTGATGTGTCCCTGTGCCATCCCAAAAACTACTTTCAAGACTACCCAGAATAAAAATGTTGTATGATTACAATGCTGTGTATTGTTTTGTATTTGTCACACCTGTGTGGTAACACTGGTGTTAGTTTGACACTAACGTACAACAATATAATTCTCTGCACTTAAGGAATATGTGATAGCACTTATAGATATGAACTGGGGTATAAAGGTGAGATATTGATTGAATATGACTTGTTTTCTAAAGAAAAGATAGTTAAACAAAACTTTTGTCACATCAAGACCCAATCCAATCCAATCATGTTGTTTATAGCCCGACCAACTGCACAGGCCATATGGGGCCATCACCTTGGGGGGGGGGGGGGGGGACAAGAACTGACTTGATTCTTTCCACTCTTGAATTATCATGTGTGAAACTTTAAACAAGACAATAATGAAGTGATTGTAAAGTTTTTCAATGTGCATGCTTTTCCATTACATTTGGTTACCATGCTGGTTAGGCATTTCTAATTTGGTGTATTGCCTACCATACTAATTTTAATTCCACTGTAAAGATAGTCGATCTTAGAGATTTTTTTTTCACAGGGCCTGGTAAGTTTCTGGTATTTCTCACTTTTTGTTTTACCCTTTGTCATAACCATGTTCTTCTCTTTACAAACATCTGGAAGAGAACATGCTTCTTCTAGATCCTATTATTGCCAAGGGGGCGTGTTTTATTTGGAAGGTGTTTGGTGAAACATGTAGATTTAAATTTCAATAACGGTTGGTTTTTATTCACATCCAATGACCAAGTCTGTGTCAGTGATACTGAATGTTTCTGAGAGTGTGGAATGACTTCAGTGCATAATCAATGACCCTGTTTATTTAAATTTGCCAAAAGGGAAAAAATATGGGTTTTATGGAAGGTTTAGGAATTGTTCACCTTTTTTTTACCACGATGTGGCTGTTGGATTTACAGTTTAGAACATTCTTCCAGCCTTTTTTATACTAAATTCAAAGGTGTGATCAATAATTGCCTACATATTTTTTGTCAATGTCTTTGGTGAATGGACTATTTGGTGAAGGCTGTATGAACAATTTTAACTGGAAGTCCTTCCTGCAGACTCTTCAGGCACGAGGAGAACAGCAGATCCTAAGAGACATCCGACAAGAACTAAGCCTCCTCAGCCAGAGAACTGTAGTGGTGCTGCAATGGATCCCTTTCCATTGTGAAGTACCGGACAAAGGAGAGGCAGACTACCTGTTCAAGGCAGGTAGCGACTTTGAGCAGCCATTCCACCCAGTGTCCTACAGTGAAGCAAGGAAAATCCTGAGAAAACAGCTTTATCATAGCATTGTGCCAGCACCTGGACATCAGGCCAGAAGATGAAAAGGAGAAAAGAACTGTATCTTTCATCTAGATAGAGCTGCTCAAGATACCATTTCTATACTGTGAACTGGACACTGCTAGCTCCTATCCCATCTCCATCAGTTGAAAATATTCCATGCGCACCAGTGTTTCTGTGGCAAGGGCAAACACAAATCCTTTCCATATCCTACTGTCCTGCCCTGCCCTGTTTTCAACACAGTGAGACACCAGATGTGACCCAGCCCAGACATCTACAGAAAAAGCTGTGGATATGGGCTGGTCACTGCAGCAGACTGCAGAGTTTGTCATCCAGACTGGAATAAATCTTTACCCTGAGACAGGGAATGTGGGAGAAGAACAAAAATTCTGAATTGGTAGCTTGTGTTCATTGGCTGCGTATTTTGGCAAAAGATAGAGAGGGGAGAGAGAGAGAGAGAGAGAGAGAGAGGCAGGCAGATAGACAGAGAGAGAGAGAGAGAGAGAGAGAGAGAGATTTCTTTACATTTACTTTCTTCCATACTATTTCCAGAGTAAGGATCACTACAACCTACCTAACACAGACCAAACATGAACAACTCTACACCTGATGCTGATGGACTCACACACAACGACACATTCTGGATGCGGGTCATAGCTTACCCTGAGTACCAGGCATCAATGATGATCTGGAAATTTTACCCTGTAGTTCTTCTTGTGGTGGGAGGATTTGGAAACAGCGCCTCTGTTTGCATCATGTGGCGTATGAAAGACAAGATCTCATCTCAGTATGCTATTTTCATGGCTCTGGCCATTTCAGATACAACTTTTCTGTGCACCATTGCCTATCTCCGATGGATAATGGATTTTTTAAAAACATATTTTCAGTTACAATTTCCGGGACTGGAAACAATTGTGTATTGGTTGTTCTTTGTCACTAGTATTACATCTTCCTGGCTGGTGACCTTTGTGACAGTACAGAGAACAATGGCTGTTCTGTGGCCACACAGGATGAGGGTGATGTGCACTGTGCGAAGAACGTGGATTGTTATTGCAATTATTACTGTCATTTCCTGTGTTATGAATAGTCATATGTTGGTAGGGATTTCAGGCATTTCTTTTGATCAAAGTGACATGGCAGGACCTTATATGTATTTCTTTTTGCATATCTACCAATGGATACACGGACCTCTGTATTCTGTTGTCCCCTTCATCTGTCAGTTTATCTGTGACATCATATTGTCTGTCACTCTGATCAAAGCAGTTTCTTCAGCATCCATTGCTACACATGTGGACTCCAATGCTGGCTCTGCACAAAACACTGACAGCCGTAAGAACATGTCTTACAGAACGACCGTCATGGTTCTGGTCGTATCCATCACTTTTCTTATTTTGACCACACCTATGGTTGTGGAACAAAACTTAGGTAAGTACATATATACTGTACTTGAACCTCGCCATAAGCGAATGGCTGTATCATCTCTCCTGAGAGCACTTGCACATCAGTTATGGTTCACCAATAGTGCCATCAACTTTTTTCTCTACTGTCTCACTGGAACCAAATTCAGAAGGGAGTTTATCAACTGGATCTCCTGTGGTGTGAAGAGTTCCTCTGCTCCATCTGTCCATGAGACAGCTGCAGAGGCATCAAAGAAATGAGACAGGAAGCATCATGGGAATAGTTCCTTGTCCATATGACCTTGCTATTCATCTATACTTTAGGCCTAGACATTCTGTACTGAAACCCTCCTTCTCTCTCTCTCTCTCTCTCTCTCTCTCTCTCTCTCTCTCCTCTCTCTCTCTCTCTTCCTCTCTCTCTCTCTCTCTCCATCTCCATATCAATGCTGGTTACGACAATAGACTGTAAAATTGACACGTCTGAAGATATTAGCAAAGAGGATGAGGAAGGAGCAAACTTTGATACAGAAAAAATTGTTTGGAAAGACGATAAGAAAAGGGCTTTTTATTAGATTGCTAAATAGAACCTGATCCGTGAAAAAATTAAAACTGCTGCGGATTTGCTCAATAATAATGTAGATAATTGCTTAGATGTGTTTTTCCAGTCCTTAAAGGAATCAAGTGCATGCATGTTAGGAAACACTGTTAAGAGACAGAAAAAACAATCTGAATGGTTTGATACTGAGTGTAATAAAGTAAAAAAAACAAAAATAAATAAAAAAAGAAAGAAACTAGAACAGCCTTTAAAGCATTTAGAAGAACAAGAAATGATGATAACAGACTTGTTTATATCACAACACGAACAAAGTACAAAAAGTTATTAAAATCCAAACAGCATGCCTTCAGAAAGCAAAAAGTAGAATCTCTCACTGCAAAGATTTCTAACCCATCGCTTTTCTGGAAAGAACTTAGAAGTATGGGCTGTAATGATAAAGAAGAACTTAAAAATAACATAAAAAATTCAGACTGGGTAAACATTTTTAAAATGTGTTTAAAGCACTGACACTGCACTTAATCAGCATGCACATACAGATATAAATTTATCCAAAGAAGATGAACACGAACTAAACAAAAAAAAATATGTAAAGAAGAAATAAGTAAAGCTATAAATAATCTGAAGTAAGGAAAAGCCAGTAAAATTGACGGAATTAATGCTGAAATGTTAAAAAAAAATGCAGCAGTGAGCTTAACTATTTTCTTATTAAGCTTTTCAACATCATATTTAGCAAAGGTATATACCCTCATGTTTGGTCAAAGGCCATTATAATTCCAATTTATAAAAAGGTGAAATAAATAATGTGGACAACTACATGGGTATTTCATTACTCAGCATCTTGTCAAATGTTATACATCAATATTAAACACAAAATCATATGGATGGCTTGAGAAAAAACATTTTATTTGTTAAAACCAAGCAGGTTTTCGGAAGAAGCATTCTACTTGTGACCAGATTTCCAACCTCTATGCTATTGTACAATAATGTATGTAAAAAAAAAAAAAAAGGTAAGAAGATATATGTTGTTTTCGTTGACTTTAAGAAAGCATTTGACAGTGTCAAACATGACAAACGTCTTGCTTGTATCAAAAGCCATGGGATAAGAGGTAAGTGTTTTATTTTTAATGCACTCTCAGCTAAGTATATGTACGTGTTGTCGTGCATTGGAGTAAATAATAATTTATGAGAATTTTTTGAGTGCCCGATAGGCGTGAGTCAGGGCTGCGTATTAAGTCCTACATTATTTACAATGATCATTAACCAGTTAGCTAGCTAACTGAATGAATATATCAGGAATGGAATCCCAAAGTTACCTGATGTTTTTGAACAATTTATCTTACTGTTTGCAGACCATGTAGCTCTGTTTTCAGTAACACCATTTGGCTTACAACAGCAACTGAATGTTCTTCAAGCTTTTTGCAATAACATGCAGTGAACAGTAAACATTGACAAAAGTAAGGTGATGGTTTTTAGGAAAGAAGGGTTTCTCGGAAACCATGAACAATGGTTTTATTTAAGTGTTAAGTTGGATGTAGTTAACCATTATTGCTACTCAGGCTTCACTTTTACAAAAAAGATTAGTACAAAGCTGGGCACTGAACAATTAGTAAATAAAGGAAAACAAGCAGTCATTCA
>CM060343.1:12245550-12248050 GCA_030674155.1 Stramonita haemastoma
TAGTTTTTATCAGTAATTAGAGTGAATTTGACACCACCAAACACGCTAAAAATGGCCACTGACATATATGCAAAATGCATCATATTTAACAAAAAAGATGCCAAAAATGTTATATTACCTTACTGTGCTTACAGAAAAATATTGCACTTTCACCTTGTCACAATGGAAAGCTAAAATCATAAATGCACAGTAAAAATAAAGTGGAGAAAAATAAACTGTAGGAACGTGATTCATCTGCCATGCCTACCAAGGTTTCTACGATTCTGCCAAGTCTTCTTTCCACACGGGTTCTGTGTTTGGAAGCTAATTACAAGTGAACTGTGACCCGCTCTCTGACCTGTCAGATCTGAATGGAAACAGCATGTGTCTGGCTAACTGGTGGTGTGAGAAAGTTTGGATTCTCAGTAGGAAGGAAAGCAGGAGGATTTTTTACAAATAGATAGATTGCCCAAACGTGGGCGTTGCGTGGTATCAAGCAGAGTCCCCGTTACTCAGTGACAGGCAATGGGCAATATGAAGGTGGGGGTGCCCAATAGTGGGCGTTTATTTATTTGTTTATTTATTCTTTTATATCGAGGATAATGGAATAACCACCCCTGTGCTATTTTTCATCTAGTCCCCGTGTGTATTCATTTTTATCAATCTTGTCATCTGTTCACACGGGCACACAATGTCCTGCTCTTCCAAAAAGCAGAACAGGATTTAATGTTTGTGCAAGATGTTCTGTGTGCGTTGGGTTCGCACACGGGCCTCGGTTTATAGTCTCATCCGAAAGATTTCTGGGGAGAGTGGAGTCAGCACTGATGTTAACTCCACTTCGTTAGGCGTTGGGAAAGGGAAAAGGTTAAGTGATCTGATGACTTAAACTATGTCAAAATATTGTAAGATTCTTTTCCTAGCCAGCCTAAAAATTCAGGGTGTTTATTTCAGTTCTTCCACAATGCTTTGGTTTGTTCCTCTTTTGGTCCAGCTGATTATTAGTTTTCTGCAGAACCTCATCTCTGCACTTTTTTTAAAATTTTCTGCAGCTTTAAGAGTTCATCTTCCACGTCCATATGAAAAAACAGACCAGATTAGGGCTAGCTGTGTTTTCAGTTGAGTTCATTTCCTGAATACCAGTCTTTGGAAATGTTGGCATAATTTACCGTTCTTTTTTTTTAAGCTTTGACAATTCTTGGTTTAATGTCTTTGGCACTTGAATCATGGGCTGGATTGTATGACCCAAGGAATCTGAAATGTTTTGTCTGTTTTTTTAATATTTTTCTATGCATGAAATCATCAATATGCACAACCTAAACATTGAGATCAAGTCCTGAGAGTTCTGTCTGTTCCATTTGCTTTCTCTATCATGGCATGCATATTGTACTTGCAGTTTGATATGAGAGCAATTTCATCCTATACCTAACGCTTGGGATTACATCCCCGCCAGGTTTTACGATGAAAATTTCTATCTCTGCCTCTCTTGTGACCTGTTCTGTGTACAAGCAAAACAATGGCTGAGGCAGAGTTTGGAATGAGCGGCGTAGAAGCAGCAGTAGAGACCGTCACAGAAAATGAGTTAGGACAAAAAGCTATCAACAATAAAAATAACAAAAAACCCACATTGTTATTATTGCTGAAATAATGACAATCAATATGTAAGAAGTGGATCTCTGTACTTATATGTCTTAAATAAATACACAGATAAACTTCACACTTATGGGATAAGTGCACACTAATGACAAACATTTTCTATATAAACAAGGATGTCTGTAGCATTACGGACGAAAACAATCAATGTTTTGGTGATACTTTAGAGAACTCCACAGTAAACACGTTCGAAGAAAACAGAAAAAAAACATGTACAAAAGAACCTTCCTTTCACCTGACCTGAAAGCACACTTGGATTCAAAATTGATAATATTGATTTACATTTCGACCCGCTGCTTGTGGATGCATTGTTTTCAATTGATAAATATTCTTCTTCTGACAACATTCTTTCATGTTTTATTTTCAGTACGTGTGGACTTTCTTGAATGTAACGTCTTTTGACTCGAAGTGATATTAAACACAAAGAAGAAAGTTGAAGATCAATAAATGTGTGTCACATTCAGAAAACGTGTGTTGTGTGTGTGTGTGTGTGTGTGTGTGTGTGTGTGTGTGTGTGTGTGTGTGTGTGTGTGTGTGTGCGTGCGTGCGTGCGTGCGCGTGCGTGCGTGCCTGCGTGCGTGCGTGCGTGCGTGTATGTGTGAGTGCGTAGGCGGGTGTGTGTGTGTGTTCATTTTTTTTCTTCTTTTATTGTTTTATATCGAGGATGATGGAATAAGCACTCGTGTGCTTTTTTGCATCTAGTCCCCATATGTATGTAATTTTTGTAAATATTGTCATCTGTCTCTACCGGAACACAATGGCCTACTCTTACAAAAGTGGAACAGGATTTCACGTGCGCGCAAGATGTTCTGCGTGCGTTCGCACACGGGGCTCGGTTTACAGTCTCTTCCAAAAGACTTTTGGGGAGAAT
>CM060343.1:12253050-12257190 GCA_030674155.1 Stramonita haemastoma
TCCAATCCAATTCTGTCGTTTTTAGCCCCGCCAACCACACAGGCCATATGGGGCCATCACCTTGTCACATTTTAAAACTCATATTAAAACTGTGCCACTATATACAGATTAAAACGGGGTATAAGACCAATGTTACTGTCCTTGCTTGTATTGCCGCCCTGGTCAACCATAAGGGTCAGCCCAGGATGACCACAACATTGTGGGAAAACCCACATCGATCACACAAAAAATGAGATAAAATCAAAATCAGATTCCAAAAACACCTCCTCAAGGAGGAGGCCCCTCAAAGATGACTTTTTGCTTCCCTAAAGGGGGGAATGTTGGTTGAAGTCCCCCAACAACCAAAAGGGGGAAGGCAACTGCTGCACCAGTGACACCAAATCTGCCTTTCTTACTGCCACTGACGGAGATAGATAGATACTGCATACCCTGAGGGTCTTGTGCAGCATGACCCTAGCAGCTACCACCTGGAGAGGCGTGTTGAGGACCACACGCCTGTGCAGCAAGGAATTTCTGATGAGCAAACTCACCCTGCCAGAGGTTCCATGCTTGGTGGGCTTTGCCCTTTCATGGATGGAGCTATACCCAGACAAGGTGAAATCTTACTCCTCCCTCAACTGTGTCTCCTGGTGTGCTACTACTGACGGTCTCTGGTTTCAGCAGAGAAGCTGCAGCTCCTCCCTATTGGACGCCAGACCAAGAATATTCCATTGTAAAATGTTTAGCATAACATGCCATCCTGATGTCCTCCCTTACTCCATCTCAGACGTATCCTCTGAAAGCAGGAAAAATAGCTCTCGTGCATAAAGTTTCTCTCGGCTTTCTTCTGTCTGTGGGAAAAAGGGCTTGACACCTTTTATTATAGGGGGGGTGGGAAGCTTTGCTCCCCCATCACCACCACCACCTCCACACCTCTGGAAGAGCTGGAAGAGACCATTCTCCAGCCCTCTACTGGTTTTGGGGGAGGAGCTGGTTTTTCTTTGGATTGGGGGTAGACACTTTGGACCCCCTGACGGGAGCTGGAGTTTTCTGACCACCAATAGGGCACACAGGAGGGGTTGTAGGCCCCCCTGAAAGAGGACTTCTTCACTGGGGTAGGCATGCAGTCTGCTGGCCCCAGCCATCCCAGAGCCAGGCGACCCCCAGTCGAAATCTGTCTGACAGCTGACTGAAACAGACTTTTTCACACACCGCTGCTAAGACTGACCACTGCTACTGCTGCTTCCTTGCACCTTTCTCCTGGCCTCAAAGAAGGAGACCCTCTTCTCCACATTTACTCTCTGGATCTCCATCTCAAACATCCAACATGGGCAATGCTTGGACAAGGAGGTGTGGGCGCCTCCGCAGCTCACAAACAGAGCGGGGTCCTGACATTCCCCATCGTGTACTGCCTTCACACAAATACCAAACACCTGTTCAGGGCACCTGTCTCTCATGTGGCCAAACTTGTGACATTTGAAGCACCTCATTGGAGAGGGGACATAAAGCAAGACCTTGATGCTAAGATATCCCACCTTGATGCTCTGAGGCAGCACGGTGGTACAAAATGTGAGAAAGAAGATGCTCATGTGTACCCTGTCCCCCCCTTTCCTGATCTGCACTCAATACACGTCCACAACTCCCTGAGAGACCAGCTCACTCTTTATTTCTGCCTCAGACACCCCCTGCAGGTCCCTGCGCCAGATGACCCTTTGCTGTTGTTCAGGGTTTTGGGGGCAGTTACCCTCACAGGGCAAGTCACCAGCTCTGTGCTCTTGAGGAGCATTTGTGATTGTTATTTGGACTTACACTCCAACTCACTCACTCACTCACTCAGTCCCATGTCCCAAAGGACGTAGGGGGGACATGAGAGAAGAAGCAACAGAGATCTTTTTCCATGCTTCATGATCCTGTGTGGCTAGTAGGAGTGTTTGCAGGGGTTGGGCGGTCCAGTCTTTGATGTTGTCAACCCATGATTTCTTTTGGCGGCTTCTTCTTCTCTTGCCCTTGACTGTTCCTTGCAAGATGGTTTTTGTTAGGGTGTTGTGTCTTGTGGTGTGACCAAACCACATCAGCTTTCTCCTCTTTATGGTGGAGAGCAAGGGCTCTTGGGGGCCCACACGCTTTTTGATTTCTTCTTTCACATATTTATTGGTCTTGTGTTCTTTGTATGATATTTTGAGGAGTCTTCTGTGGCACTTGTTCTCGAATGCTTCGATTTTCCTCTCTAACTCTGCTGTCAGAGTCCATGCTTCACAGCCATGTAGGAGGATAGATATCACAGGGATTTGTAAAGGTGGTATTTGGTGCAGAAGCTGATGTTGTTGCTTCTGATGATCCTCTCGAGTCTGACTAGAGCAGATGTTGCTGTTGCAATGCAAGCTTTCGCTTCATTGTTTGATGTGCCATCTTTTGTTAGGATGGAGCCTACGTATTTGAATTGGCTCACCTCTTCCAGTATTTCTCCATTCATCTTTATTTCCGTAATGTCATTACTCGCGCTGTTGACCATGATCTTTGATTTCTCTGTACTGACCTCCATGCCGTATGCACTTGCTCGATCTGTTAGACTGTCTGTGAGGATTTGCAGTTCTTGTTTGCTGCTGCCCAGGAGGTCAATGTCATCTGCAAATCTGAGGTTGCAAAGGGGTCTTCCACCAATGGAGATGGAAGTGTGGTGGTTTTGCAGTGTCTCTGTCATGATGTTTTCGAGGAAGAGGTTGAAGAGTACAGGTGAGAGAAGGCAGCCCTAATGGACCCCAACCGTGGTCTTGAAGAACTCGCCCACGTGATTGTTCATGAAAACTGCACTTCTTGCATTCTCGTACAGAGCCTTGACGACTTCAATTAGACAGTTGTCAATGTTGAAGTGCCTGAGTACTTGCCAGAGGCTGTCATGCCATACCCTGTCAAAGGCCTTTTTGAAGTCTATGAAATTGTGGTACAAGTCTTTTTGGTGTTGGAGATGCTTCTCTATCTGATTTCTCAGATTGAAAATTTGTTCCATTGCGCTGCGTTTTGGTCTAAAGCCCGCTTGTTCTTCTGCCAGGAGTTTTTCTGCTTGGTTTTTCAGTCTGTTGAGGACTACCTGCAGCATGATCTTGCTAGGATGGCTGATGAGACTGATGGTTCTGTAGTTCTGGCATTGCTTGAGGTTTGCTTTCTTTGGCAGGGGTATTACAAGGGACTGTATCCATTCTTTTGGCCATTCTTTGGTGTCACGGATCTTCTGACAAAGTTCTGTGAATCGCCTTGCTGTTTCATTCCCTCCATTTTTTATGAGTTCAGCTGGGATGTTATCGATTCCAGGGGACTTCCCCTTCTTCAATTGTTTAATAGCTGCATCTACTTCACACCTTAGTATTGGTGGGTCTTTATCTTGGTGTTCAGGGGGTTTGTCGGAAACTATCTTGGTATCTGGGCGTAGTGGGTAGTTATACAATCCCTCACAGTATTCTGTCCAGCGTTGGAGGATGGCATTGTTTTCCGTTAAAAGATTTCCTTCTTTGTCTTCAATGACAGAGGCTTTAGGCTGTTTCATTGTGCTGCGTTTTGGTCTAAAGCCTGCTTGATCTTCTGCCAGGAGTTTTTCCGCTTGGTTTTTCAGTCTGTTGAGGACTACCTGCAGCATGATCAGCAGAAACGCACAAATACGCAAATTTCTTACAGTCTTGAGGTCTCCTGCTATGGCTTTCAGGCCGGCCCTTAGCCACCGCAAAAGGGCTTAATTTCATCAAAGGATGCTCCACCTCCACCCCTTCAACCACCAACCAGCTGGGCCAAATGCTATTCCTCTCTCTATCTTCTGTCTCTAAACCACTGGACACATCCCTAGCAGAGTCAGCCTCCCTCAAATTTCTTTTCCCTTTTGTGTTTAGTTTTTTAGACATGGAGCGTAGGATCAGCGATGGCAGAAATACCCAGTCACCTCAGCAGAGCTAGCTGCCTTACCGAGGAAGAGGCTAAGTCTTCCCATATGGATAACGCCCCGCAGGATTCTGTAGGGGCTCGTTAGTGACTGAATAATATACAGATAGCCATCCCCTGGCCACGTTGCTCCAGTGTGGGATTACAGGTTGCCTGCGGCAGCCACTTGGCAGCAGAGAAATGAAGAGCTGGGCAAAGAAGGCTTGATGGGGAGCTGATGATAGAATTAAAGAT
>CM060343.1:12257290-12264790 GCA_030674155.1 Stramonita haemastoma
CATACACACTCTTACACACGCATGCTCGCAGGGGCAAGCACACATAAACACTCAAACGCAAATGACATGCATACATGTACAAACGCCCACACGCACAATACACACACACACGAACACACACACATACACACACACACATACATACACACACATACACACACACATACATACATATACACACACATACACACACATGCAGATACATACACACATATACACACATACACACATACACACACACATACACACACATACACACACAGACACACACACACACAGACGCACGCAGCATGCGAGGAAACACGTTGGGTGGTACACGTAGGGTGGTACCAGGAACACACCAATGCATAAACACACACACACACACACACACACACACACACACACACACACACACACACACACACACACACACACAGAGGCATACAAGCACATACACACACGGTGCGGGCGCTCCCATGCATACGACATGCATACAAATACACATACATACAGGCATGCACATACCCAGGACCCCCCCCCCCCCACATACACACCTACATACACACTCTCACACAATGCATGCTCTCACACGCAAGCACGCATGCATGCACATATGCACAACACACACAGGCAGGTAGAAACGCCCACACGTGCCTCTGGGCACACTCACACACACACAAGCACACATACACACTCTCATGGAGGCATCCATGTACAAGCACCCATGGTCTGTCTACATGCACACACCATTGCACAAATACACACACACACACACACACACACACACACACACACACACACACACACACACACACACACACACACACACACACACAATTTGCATGGGATAAAGATGCAAACCTGACAGAGTGTGGTGAACAAAGGGATGGGTAGGTGACCATTTGCACACCTTGGCTTTAACTCTCTTAGACCCATGACGGCCACAGCTGACAGTAAGGGCAACTGCTGTAAGATTTTGATCTGGCTGCAGCCAGTAATGGGTTCTGACCTCATGGGTATCACACACATATCTCATGGTTCTCGCACATTGTCTGAAGTTTGGTGGGTGATGCAGGGAGTGTTTCAGAGGGTGCCAGTGATAAATTTATACCACTAACAATGTACACTTGGGAAGGAACATAGAAAGCACAGCTAATAATAGAAATGCTTTTTGGTCCTAGTGCATAGCCAAGAAAATAGTCTTTGTTGGTAGAAAACAATTCATCTGATTAACAAGACACTGATAAAAGTGTGTTTGTATTGGAAGTAGAACATTTTAAATGATAAATGTTAAGCGAGTCAGATAGTAAAAGCTGATGAGGAAGAGAAGGACGGGAATGATGCAGTTAGTGAAAAGTGACCCAGAAAATAGCACAGTACACACACATTCCTGCAAGCCTGGTGACCTGTGCTACACACAACACTGTGGAGAAATCTTACCTCCTGGGGGGTCTGTGGCATAGACACCTGGAAATGTGACACCTTTTGACTATTCTATAGGTAATACTGCACTTTTCTTTTAAAACTGCAATTGCAGAAAGGAGCATATATTCTGATAAAAAAAATAGCAGGAAGGAAAAGAAAAAAGGTTTCCAGACTGCTAAGGTTTGACAGGTGACAGTAATGGACACCCACCCCCAACAAACACACACATCCACATTTTGTGCTTTCTGTGATGTGATGTGTCCCTGTGCCATCCCAATAACTACTTTCAAGACTACCCAAAATAAAAATGTTGTAGGATTACAAAGCTGTGTATTGTTTTGTATTTGTCACACCTGTGTAGTGATACTGGTGTTTGTGTGAAACTCATGTACAAGATTACACTTCTTTGCATTTAACAATATATGATAGCACATACACATTTGAACTGTGGTATAAAGGTAAGATATTAATTGAATATAACCTATTTTCTAAAGAAAAATAGTCAAACAAAACCTGTCACATCAAAACCCAATCCAATCCAATTCTGTTGTTTATAGCCCCGCCAACCACACAGGCCATATGGGGCCATCACCTTGTCACATTTTAAAACTGATATTAAAACTGTGCCACTATATACAGATTAAAACGGGGTATAAAACCAATTTTACTGTCCTTGCTTGTATTGACGCCCTGGTCAACCATAAGGGTCAGCCCAGGATGACCACAACGTTGTGGGAAAACCCACATCGATCACACAAAAAATGAGATAAAATCAAAATCAGATTCCAAAAACACCTCCTCAAGGAGGAGGCCCCTCAAAGATGACTTTTTGCTTCCCTAAAGGGGGGAATGTTGGTTGAAGTCCCCCAACAACCAAAAGGGGAAGGCAACTGCTGCACCAGTAACACCAAATCTGCCTTTCTTACTGTCACTGACGGAGACAGATAGATACTGCACACTGTGAGGGTCTTGTGCAGCGTGACCCTAGCAGCTACCACCTGGAGAGGCGTGTCGAGGACCACACGCCTGTGCAGCGAGAAATTTCTGATGATCAAACTCACCCTGCCAGAGGTTCCATGCTTGGTGGGCTTTGCCCTTTCATGGATGGAGCTATACCCAGACAAGGTGAAATCTTTCTCCTCCCTCAACTGCGTCTCCTGGAGTGCCACCACAGCCGGTCTCTGGTCTCTGCAGAGAAGCTGCAGCTCCTCCCTATTGGACGCCAGACCAAGAATATTCCATTGTAAAATGTTTAGCATAACATGCCGTCCTGATGTCCTCCCTTACTCCATCTCAGACGTATCCTCTGAAAGCAGGAAAAACAGCTCTTGTGCATAAAGTCTCTCTCGGCTTTCTTCTGTCTGTCGGAAAGGGGCTGGACACCTTTTTTCTAGGGGGGGGGGAGGAACTTTGCTCCCCCATCACCACCACCACCTCTGAGCCACTGGAAGAGCTGGAGGAGACCATTCTCCAGCCCTCTACTGGTTTGGGGGAGGAGCTGGTTTTTCTTTAGATTCGGGGGTTGGTAGTTTGGACCCCCTGACGGGAGCTGGAGTTTTCTGACCACCAATAGGGCACACAGGAGGGGTTGTAGGCCCCCCTGAAAGAGGCCTTCTTCACCGGGTAGGTTGCAGTCTGCTGGCTCTAGCCATCCCAGAGCCAGGCGACCCCCTGTCGAAATCTGTCTGACAGTCCACTGAAACAGACTTTTTCACCACCGCTGCTAAGACTGACCACTGCTACTGCTGCTTCCTTGTACCTTTCTCCTGGCCGCAAAGAAGGAGACCCTCTTCTCCACATTTACTCTCTGGATCTCCGTCTCAAAAACCAAGTAGGGCAATGCCTGGACGAGGAGGCATGGGCGCCTCCACAGTTCACACACAGAGCGGGGTCCTGACATTCCCTGTCCCTGTCCTATACTGCCTTCACACAAATACCAAACACCTCCTGTCCAGGGCACCTGTCTCTCATGTGGCCTAACTTTAGACATTTGAAGCACCTCAGTGGACAAGGGACATATAGTGAGACATTGATGCTAAGATATCCCACCTTGATGCTCTAAGGCAGCACGGTTGTGCAAAATGTCAGAAAGAAGGTGTTTGTGGGTACCCTGTCACCCCCTTTCCTGATCTGCACTGATACATGTCCACAAGTCCCTGAGACACCAGCTCGGTCTTAATTTCTGCCTCAGACACCCCCTGCAGGTCCCTGCACCTGATGACCCTTTGCTGTTGTTCAGGGTTTTGTGGGCAGTTACCTTGACAGGGCATGTCACCAGCGTTGTGCTCTTGAGGAGCATTTGTGTTTGTTATTTGGACTTACACTCCAACAGAAGTGCACAAATACGCAAATTTCTTAAAGTCTTGAGGTCTACTGCTGTGGCTTTCAAAAGCACAGTGCAGAAATCCAACATCACTCAGTCCAGAGTGCTATATTTAGCACGTCCTTTCCTTTTACCTAGTCCAGTGTGGTCAGTTCCTGCTATAGATAGCACCAGCTGGCCCCAACCGGTGCTGGGATAGGATGGATTTATTAGCGGCTGAGAGGAGCTGAAAGTGGGGGAAACTGACAGCTGTGGGCCCTTAGTCACTGCAAAAGGGTTCAATTTCATCAAAGGGTGCTCCACCTTCACCCCCTCAACAACAAACCAGCTCAGCCAAAAGCTAATCCTCTCTCTAACTTCTGTCTCCAAACCACTGGACACATCCCCAAAAGAGTCAGACTCCCTCAAATTTCTTTTCCGTTTTGTGTTTGGATTTTAAGACATGGAGCGTAGGATCAGCGATGTCATAAATACCCAGTCACCTCATCAGAGCTGCCTTACAGAGGAAGAGGCTAAGTCTACTCTATGGAAAACGCCCCGCATGATTCCATACAGGGCTCGTTAGTGACTGAATGATGTACAGCCAGCCATCCCCTGGCCACGTTGCTCCAGCGTGGGATTATGGGTTGCTTGTGGCAGAAACATGTCAACAGAGAAATGAAGAGCTGGACAAAAAGGCTTGATGGGGAGCTGATAATAGAATTAAAAGTCCCATTGACAGAAGAGGACAGTCCACAGAACAAGAGTGGGTGAAAATGGAGATGGGGAAGACATGAAAATGAAGATGTAACAGGAAATTCTGTGACCAAGAGTTTCTGGAAAAAAAAGGCAACAGAATGGACAGACAAGGCAGAAAACAGATGAAGAGGAATGACAGGAAGAAAAGAAACAAGGCAGAGGCAAAGAGAGGGACAGAGTAGAGGAGATTCCTAGCACAGAACCTCCAGAAGCTGAGGGTACTATTTATACTGAGAGCCACCCCCCTCCTCCTCCTCCTCCTCCTCCTCATATCTCCAGGGAGGGGGGGGGGGCAAGAACTGACTTGATTCTTTCCACTCTTGAATTATCATGTGTGAAACTGTAAAAAAGACATTAATGAGGTGATTGTAAAGTTTTTCCACATGCATGCTTTTCCATTACATTTGGATACCATGCTGGTTAGGCGTTTCTAAACTGATGTATTGCCTACCATACTGATTTTAATTCCACTTTGAAGATAACATGTCTTAGAGATTTCTTTTTTCTCAGGGCCGTGGTAAGTTTCTGGTATTTCTTACTTTTTGATTTGCTCTTTGTGATAACCATGGTCTTTTTTTAAACAAACATCTGGAAGAGAACAGGCTTCTGCTAGGTCCAAAGGGAGCCAAGGTTTTATTTGAAAGGTGTTTGGTGAAACATGTAGATTTAAATTTCAATAACAGTTGTTGTTGTTTTTTTATTCACTTCCAATGGCCAAGTCTGTATTAGGGATACTGAATGTTTCTGTGAGTGTGGAATGACTTCAGTGCATAATCAAACACCTTGTTTTGTAAAGTTTGCCAAAGGAACAACAGATTGTACGTTTTGGGGAATTGTTCACCTTTTTTACCAATGTGTGCACACTGCATTGTGACTGTTGGAATTACAGTTTAGAACATTAGTTCCAGCTTTTTTGTGCTTTTTTAAAATTTATTTTTATTTTTTACTAGATTCAAAGGCGTAACCAATAATTGCGTACATATTTCTGGTCAATGTCTTCGGTGAATGGACTATTTGGTGAAGGTGCATGAACTATTGTAACTGGAAATTCATCCTGCAGACTCCTCAAGCACAAGGAGAACAGCAGATACTAGGAGACATCGGACAAGAACTCAGGTTCCTCAGCCAGAGAACTGTAGTGGTGCTGCAATGGATCCCTTTCCATTGTGGTGTACAGGACAAAGGAGAGGCAGACTACCTGCTCAAGGCAGGTAGCGACTTTGAGCAGCCAGCCCACCCAGTGTCCTACAGTGGAGCAGGGAAATTCCTGAGAAAACAGCTTTACAACAGCATTGTGCCAGCACCTGGACATCAGGCCAGAATATGAAAAGGAGAAAAGAACTGTATCTTTCATCTAGATAGAGCTGCTCAAGATACCATTTCTATACTGTGAACTGGACACTCCTATCCCATCTCCATCTGTTGAAAATATTCCATGCTGACTAGTGTTTCTGTGGCAAGGGCAAACACAAATCCTCTCCATATCCTACTGTCCTGCCCTGCCCTGTTTTCAACACTCTGAGACACCAGACATGGCCCAGCCCAGACATCTGCAAAAAAGCTTTTGAGATGGGCTGGTCACTGCAGCAGACTGCAGAGTTTGCCATCCAGACTGGAATAAGCCTTTATCCTGAGACAGGCAACATGGGGAGAGATCAGAAACTATGAATTAATAACTTGTGGCCATTGGCTGCCTATTTTGGAAAGAGATAGGGAGGAGGGAGAGAGAGTGGGAGAGGGAGAGATGGAGAAAGAGAGAGAGAGACAGACAGACAGAAGAGAGAGAGAGAGAGAGAGAGAGAGACAGACAGAGAGAGAGAGAGAGAGAGAGAGAGAGAGGAGAGAGAGAGAGAGAGAGAGAGAGAGAGAGAGAGAAGAGAGAGAGAGAAGAGAGAGAGAGAAGAAAGAGAGAGAGAGAGAGAGAGAGAGAGAGAGAGAGAGAGAGAGAGAAGAGAGAGAGAAAGAGAGAGAGAGAGAGAGAGAGAGAGAGAGAGAGAGAGAGAGAGAGAGAGAGAGAGAGAGAGAGAGAGATGTCTTCATAGATTTTTGTTCATCTCTTTATTCATACTATTTCCAGAGTAAGGATCACTACAACCCACCTGACAGACCAAACATGAACAACTCTACAACTGATGCTGATGAACTGACAAACAACAACACATTCTGGATGCCGGTCATAGCTTACCCTGAGTACCAAGCAGCAATGATGATCTTGAAATATTTCCCTGCAGTCCTTGTTGTGGTGGGAGGCTTTGGAAACATCGCCTCAGTTTGCATCATGCGGCGTATGAAAGACAAGATCTCATCTCAGTATGCTATTTTCATGGCTCTGGCCATTTCAGATTTAATTTTTCTGTTTACCATTGCCCCTTTCAAATGGATAATGGAATTTTTTTACACATATTTTCTGTTTCATTTTCCAGGACTCGGCACAATTGGGAACTGGTTGTTCTATGTCACCAGTATTACATCTGCCTGGCTGGTGACCTTTGTGACAGTACAGAGAACAACAGCAGTTCTGTGGCCACACAGGATGAGGGTGATGTGCACTGTGCGAAGAACGTGGATTGTTATTGCAATGATTACTGTCATTTCCTGTCTTATGAATGGTCATATATTGGTAGGGATTTTAGGCAGTTCGTTTTATCAAAGTGACAAGGCAGAATCTTACAGATATTTCTTTTTGCGTATCTACCACTGGATACACAGAGCTCTGTTTTCTGTCGTCCCTTCATCTGTCAGTTTATATGTGATATCATATTGTCTGTCACTCTGATCAAAGCAGTTTCTTCAGCATCCATTGCTACACGTGTGGAATCCAATGCTGGCTCTGCACAAAACACTGACAGCCGTAAGAACATGTCTTACAGAACAACCGTCATGGTTCTGGTCATATCCATCACTTTTCTTATTTTGACCACACCTGTGGTTGTGGAACGAAACTTAGCTAAGTACATATATACTGTACTTGAGCCTCACCATAAGCAGGTGGCTGTATCAACTCTCCTTCGAACACTTGCACATGAGTTATG
>CM060343.1:12269790-12292290 GCA_030674155.1 Stramonita haemastoma
GGAATGACCAAGGGAAACAGCAAAACAGCTTACGACACTTTGAAAGCACTAACAAAAACCACACAGCCTAAAGCCTCTGTTATTGAAGACAAAGAGGGAAATCTTTTAACGGAAAACAATGCCATCCTCCAACGCTGGACAGAATACTGTGAGGGATTGTACAACTACCCACTACGCCCAGATACCAACATAGTTTCTGACAAACCCCCTGAACACCAAGATAAAGACCCACCAATACTAACGTGTGAAGTAGATGCAGCTATCAAACAATTGAAGAAGGGGAAGTCCCCTGGAATTGATAACATCCCAGCTGAACTCATAAAAAATGGAGGGAATGAAACAGCAAGGCGATTCACAGAACTTTGTCAGAAGATCCACGACACCAAAGAATGGCCAAAAGAATGGACACAGTCTCTTGTAATACCCCTGCCAAAGAAAGGAAACCTCAAGCAATGTCAGAACTACAGAACCATCAGTCTCATAAGTCATCCTAGCAAGATCATGCTGCAGGTAGTCCTCAACAGACTGAAAAACCAAGCAGAAAAACTCCTGGCAGAAGAACAAGCGGGCTTTAAACCAAAACGCATCACAATGGAACAAATTTTCAATCTGAGAATTCTGATAGAGAAGCATCTCCAACACCAAAAAGACTTGTACCACAATTTCATAGATTTCAAAAAGGCCTTTGACAGGGTATGGCATGACGGCCTCTGGCAAGTACTCAGGCACTTCAACATTGACAGCTGTCTAATTGAAGTCATCAAGGCTCTGTACGAGAACGCAAAAAGTGCAGTTTTCATGAACAACCACGTGGGCGAGTTCTTCAAGACCACGGTTGGGGTTCGCCAGGGCTGCCTTCTCTCACCTGTACTCTTCAACCTCTTCCTCGAAAACATCATGACAGAGACACTGCAAAACCACCACACTTCCATCTCCATTGGTGGAAGACCCCTTTGCAACCTCAGATTTGCAGATGACATTGACCTCATGGGCAGCAGCAAACAAGAACTGCAAATCCTCACAGACAATTTAACAGATCGAGCGAGCGCATATGGCATGGAAGTCAGTACAAAGAAATCAAAGATCATGGTCAACAGCGCAAGTAATGACATCACGGAAATAAAGATGAATGGAGAAACACTAGAAGAGGTGAGCCAATTCAAATACTTAGGCTCCATCCTAACAAAAGATGGCACATCAAACAATGAAGTGAAAGCTCGCATTGCAACAGCAACATCTGCTCTAGTCAGACTCGAGAAGATCATCAGAAGCAACAACATCAGCTTCGGCACCAAATCATGGCTTGGCTTCGCGAACGAAGATTAAGGGCACTGTCCACGTCTGGTGCAGGCTCGCTGGTGGCTGTTCAGTCCAATGCGTGAGAAACAAACCCGGCCGCAGCGGCTGCAGGGGAAAGTCGATTCTGGGGTTGATGTAGAGCGGACGCGGTTCTTCCTCCTCATTCGCCTCTCCTCAAGGGCCGCTCTGCGATTGTCCTCAAAGGAGGAGACCGACTGATGCACAGTGTGTCGCCAGGCCTGCCGGTCAGCAGCAAGGACTGACCACTGGTTATGGTCTATGAGACAGGCTGACAGAGATTTCTTCAGAGAGTCTTTAAATCTCTTCTTTGGTGCGCCTCTGTAGCGGTGTCCGGTGGAAAGTTCACCGTAGAGAACCATCTTCGGTAGGCGATGGTCCTCCATTCTAGAGACATGCCCTGCCCAGCGTAGCTGCGTTTTCAGCAACATGGCCTCAATGCTGGTGATCCCTGCTTGCTCCAGCACCTCAGCATTCGTGGTGAAGTCGCTCCAGTGGATGTCGAGGATGGAGCGGAGACAGCGTTGGTGGAAGCGTTCCAGAATTCGCAGGTGGTGTCTGTATGTGACCCATGACTCAGAGCCGTACAGGAGGGTGGTCAGTACCACGGCTCTGTAGACACTGATCTTGGTGTCTTTCTTCAGGTGTTTGTTTTTCCAGACACGGTGGTAGAGTCTGCCAAAAGCACCGTTTGCCTTTGCCAGTCTGTTGTCTACATCTTTATCAATCTTTGCGTCAGAGGAGATTGTGCATCCCAGGTAGGTAAACTGCTGGACTGTCTTCAGTTCTGTCTCACCAATTGTAATGTGAGGTGGGTGGTACGCTACCTGAGGTGCGGGCTGGTAGAGAACCTCTGTCTTCTTCAGACTGACTTCGAGTCCGAAGAGCTGGGCTGCCTCTGCAAAACAGGATGTTACATGCTGCAGGGCGGTTTCTGTGTGGGCTACAAGGGCAGCATCATCAGCAAAAAGTAGCTCTCGAATTTGTTGCACCAAATACCACCTCTACAAATCCCTCGTGATATATATCCTCCTATATGGCTGTGAATCATGGACTCTGACAGCAGAGTTAGAGAGGAGAATCCAAGCATTCGAGAACAAGTGCCACAGAAGACTTCTCAAAATATCATACAAAGAACACAAGACCAATAACTATGTGAAAGAAGAAATCAAAAAGCGTGTGGGCCCCCAAGAGCCTTTGCTCTCCACCATAAAGAGGAGAAAGCTGATGTGGTTTGGTCACACCACAAGACACAACACCCTAGCAAAAACCATCCTGCAAGGAACAGTCGAGGGCAAGAGAAGAAGAGGCCGCCAAAAGAAATCATGGGTTGACAACATCAAAGACTGGACCGCCCAACCCCTACAACACCTCCTACTAGCCACACAGGATCGTGAAGCATGGAAAAAGATCTCTGTTGCGTCTTCTCTCATGTCCCCCCTACGTCCTTTGGGACATGGGACTGAGTGAGTGAGTGAGTGAACCATCTACAGCTTTCAATTTTTGTGTGCATGAATCAAATGGTCATATGAATAATTCCCGCACTTCAATATTTTGGAGCAGTTAGTTTGGGGTCAAATGCTAATTTGACTGGACTATGTAAGAAGCGAGTTTCAGAGTATTGATCAAATTAGACTACCTGACCAACACTGCAGGTGTCTGTATCTCTAGGGCCTTATTGACGATGGAATATATTATGATAGTAAGGGTAGAGTACAACCCTGTCAAGTAGTCTCAAAGCATATGCACTGCCATAGCAGCATCATTACATCATCCTCATCACCATTGATCATCACACAAACTCTGATTTGGTGGCCCCCTTTCGAGAGGGGTAGTCCTTAGAGGGAGTCTGGGATGTTGTGGTGATCGCCAACTCAGGTGGGTGACTGACTCAGTCTGGCTCTGTGACTGGACTAATACTGTAGTCAGTAGGGGGCTTGGTAGGTGGTGTCCTGCCTATGTTAGCTCAGAACAGGCACCACTGACCACCTCCAAAGTGACCCAGCAGAAGTGCAGGGCCCCTCTGGCTGGTGGCCACACGGCAGCCTGATATTGATGAGCTCCTTGTGGACTCCTGACCCTGAGGATGACACACAAGGAATCTGGGTGTGGCTGTGGCAGGACGATTGAAATGAGCCGTGTGGGAACAGCAGGATGGGGATGTTAAAGAAGATGAGAGAGCAGACAGAAAACAAGCACATCAAACAATGGATAGTGGTAACACCTAGATAAATAAATAAATGCATAAATAAATACTTGCATAAATAATAGTTCAAACTATTATGCACATATTGTCACGCACAATTTTGTTCCAATCATTTCAAGGCATATCTATGCTACTGACATACCTACATGCAGACACAAATTAATAGTCAGCTAGACAAAAACCATTATCACAGCTGTCAGTATCCCCCACTTTCAGCCCCTTTCAGGAGCTAATCAATCCAACCCAGCCCAGCCCAGCTGTGACCAGCTGGTGCTATTTATAGCAGGAGCTGACCGCACATGGACTAGGTAAAGGAAGGAGCCGGCTAAATGTAGTACTCTTGACAAGGTCTTGCTGAGTGATGTTGGATTTGTGCACTGTGTTATACAAGAATCATAAAAATCCAGGATTAATGACCAAGACAACAAATATAGTTTTGTATTAGTTATGAGAGTGAATTTGACATCACAAAACACACTAAAAACGAACATTGACGTACTTTAGCATGCATCAGATTGAACAGAAAAAAGGGTAAAAAAAATAATTTTAAAAAAGATGTTCTCTTACCTTACTCTGTTTACAGAAAAAATATTGCAGTCCACCTTGTAACAATGAAAAGTTAAAATCATGAATGCACAGTAAAAAGGAAATTGAAACAAAATTCACTGTGTAGGTATGCAGTTTGTCTGCCAAACTTACCAAAGTTTCTAAAATTCTGGCAAGTTTTATTTCTGCATGGGTTCTGTCTTTGGAAGCTAATTACACTGAACTTTGACCCACTCACTGACCTGTCAGGTCTGAATGGAAACAGCATGTGTCTGGCTAACTGGTGGTGTGGGAAAGTTTGGATTCTCAGTAGGAAGGAAAGCAGGAGGATTTTTTACAAATAAATAGATTGCCCAAACGTGGGCGTTGCGTGGTATCAAGCAGAGCCCCCGTTACTCAGTGACAGGCAATGGGCAATAGGAAGGGAAGGGGAGGATGGTGGGGGTGCCCAATAGTGGGCGTTTATTTATTTATTTATCTATTTTTTTATTTAGTCTTTTAATGGAGGATAATGGAATAAGCACCCCTGTGCTTTTTTACATCCAGTCCCCGTGTGTATTCATTTTTATCAATCTTGTCATCTGTTCACACGGGCACACAATATCCTGCTCTTCCAAAAAGCGGAACAGGATTTAACGTTTGTGCAAGATGTTCTGGGTGCATTGGGTTCCCACACGGACCTCAGTTTATAGTCTCATCCGAAAGACTTCTGGGGAGAGTGGAGTCAGCACTGATGTTAACTCCACTTCGTTAGGCATTGGGGAAGGGAAAAGGTTAAGTAATCTGATGACTTAAACTATGTCAAAATATTGTAAGATTCTTTTCCTAGCCAGCCTAAAATTTCAGGGTGTTTGTTCAGTTCTTCCACAATGCTTTGGTTTGTTCGTCTTTTGGTCCGGCTGATTATTAGTTTTCTGCAGAACCTCATCTCTGCACTTTTGTTTTTTTTTTATTTCTGCAGCTTTAAGAGTTCATCTTCCACGTCCATATGAAACAACAGACCGGATTAGAGTCAGCTGTGTTTTCAGTTGAGTTCATTTCCTGAATACCAGTCTTTGGAAATGTTGGCATAATTTACTGTTCTTTTTTTAAGCTTTGACAATTCTTGGTTTAATGTCTTTGGCACATGAATCATCGGCTGGTTTGTATAACCCAAGGAATCTGAAATGTTTTGTCTGTTGTTTTTTTATATATTTTTCTATGCATGAAATCATCAATACGCACAACTTAAACATTGAGTTCAAGTCCTGAGAGTTCTGTCTGTTCCATTTGCTTTCTCTGTCATGGCATGCATATTGTACTTGCAGTTTGATATGAGAGCAATTTCATCCGTATACCTAACGCTTGGGATTACATCCCCGCCAGGTTTTAGGATGAAATTTTCTATCTCTGCCTCTCTCCTGACCTGTTCTGTGTACAGGCAAAACAATGACTGAGGCAGAGAGTTCGGAATGAGCGGTGTAGAAGCAGCAATAGAGACCGTCACAGAAAATGAGGCAGGACAAAAAGTTATAAACAATGAAAACAACAAGAGAAAAACCCACATTGTTATTATTGCTGAAAACAATGACAACCATTAGGGAAGAAGTGGACCTCTGTACTTGTATGTCTTAAATAAATAGATGGGTAAACTTAACACTATGAGATTTGTGACACTCCACCACAAAATGAGTCGCTTAGCACCTGATCCATTTTTCGGCTAGCAGCCATTAAAGGTAGGTTGGGGTCAAGTTGTCAATTTTAAGATTGTGATTGTTTATAAAACTATAGCCTCTATTCTACCTTATAATGAAATATCAAGGCATAATTTTGTTTCCTTTTGCCTTTACACGTATTTTTTAAAACACGTAAGCTGTCATTCTGACCATCTATTAAGATGCTTAATATGTCCATTTCTCATTTTGTCATTTCCGGCAGTGTGTTATATCAAGTTCTAATAACTTTTGATAGAATTGTCAGATTTTCAATCTGAGTTTTTTGGTAGTCTATGGCCCTGTTATTGCAGATTAATGACATGTCAATAACTAAAAGTTGACCTCATGTGCCATGCGACTCCTTATGTGGTGGAGCATCACATTTGTGAACAATAATGACAAATGTTTTCTAAATAAACAAGGATGTCCGTAACATTGCGGGCGAAAATATAAATGTTTTGGTGAGACAGTAAACACCCTTAAAAAAAACAAACAGAAAAAACATGTACAAAGAACGTTTCTTTGACCTGACCTGAAAGCACACTTCGATTCAAAATTGATGATGTTGATTTACATTTTGACCCATGCTTGAGGGTGTATTTTTTTAAATTAGTAAATATTCATCTTCTGATGACAATCACTCATGTTTAATTTTCAGTACATGCGTGTGTGTGTGTGTGTGTGTGTGTGTGTGTGTGTGTTTTAATTTCATATCAGGGATAATGGAATAAGCACTCATGTGCTTTTTTACATCCAGTCTCCGTGTGTATGCAGTTTTCTTTTAAATCATGTCAACTGATCCCACTGGTACACGATGGCCTACTCTTACGAAAAGCTGAACAAGATTAATGTGTGCCCAAGATGTTGTGCGTACATGCACAGACGGGGCCTTGGTTTATAGTCTCATCCAAAGGACTATGTGTGTGTTTTATTTTCTTATATTTTATTCTATATCCAGGATAATGGAATAAGCACTCTTGTGCTTTTTTACATCAAGTCCCCGTGTGTATGCAGTTTTGTAAATGTCATCTGATCCCACTGGCACAAGATGGCCTACTCTTACGAAAAGCGGAACATGATTTAACGTGTGCACAAGATGTTCTGTGTGTGTTCACACGCTGGGCCTCGGTTTAAAGTCTCCTCCGAAAGATGTATGTGTGTGTGTGTGTGTGTGAGTGAGAGAGAGAGAGAGAGAGTAACCCTAGTGTAACAGAGTGGACACTGGCCCATGTGATGTCCCATCTCTGTACAGCTTCTCGGGTGGGTACAGCTAGCCAGTTAGGATGTGACCTCTAAAAAGAGGTTGCATAAATTATACCGTTCACCATGAAGGCAAACAGTATGCAATGGAGGGTTTTCGACCACCACCCAAGGAAACAGAGCATCGCACAATTCGCAGGTGTGTCCGGTAACACAGTGCTGCGACAGCGCTCTGATCCCATGGGAGGTAATCTAATTACCAGCCCATCACACTAGGATGAAAAACCTTGTAAGTTTGCTGTTTTACCCTGAATAAAGGTCATTTTGACTTGACTTGACAAGACCACACACACACACACACACACACACACACACACACACACACACACACACACACACACACACACACACACACACACACACACACACACACACACAGGATGGGATAGCATAGTGGTCCGAATATTGGGCTTGCAATATGACGACGCGGGTTCGATTCCCGTAGAGAGGATTTTTCTCCTAGAGTTACCATAAGTGCTGACACCACCTTCCCCAGAAGTCCTTCGGATGAGACTGTAAACCGAGGCCCCGTGTGCGAACGCACGCAGAACATCTTGCGCACACGTTAAATCCTGTTATGCTTTTCGTAAGAGTAGGCCATTGTGTGCCGGTGGGATAAGATGACAAGATTTACAAAGTTGCATACACAAGGGGACTAGATGTAAAAAAGCACATGAGTGCTTATTCCATTATTCTCGATATCAAAGAATAAAATTAAATGAAAACGAAATACACACACAAATCCACTCAATATGCATGTTTAAAGAAGCCGGTAAAGCACATGAAACAATTTTAACAGATCAATTCAAAAGCAAAAGTAAGAGGGAACTTCAAAACATAAACAAGTCCAGAAAATTCCATCTGCAACATGATAGCAAGACCTAAAATAAATTATATATCACCAAAGATATCAACAAATACTAGATTGACAGGCATAACTTGAAAAAAAACTTCTTGAAAAGCCAACAAATTCAGATTACAAAACGGCAGATGTAAGAATAGTTTATAAAAATCATTTTGCACATCATGCACACTTAGTTCTGAACAACAAAAGACAATTTACAATGCGTCCATAAAATGTTTTTTCAGTGCTTTCTTAAAGCTTTGTTTTAATTTAGGTGACTTTGGAAAGGGAGGCAAAGTGTTGCTTATAGTTGTCCCAGAATATGCTAAACTGGCTTAAATGCAATATTACGAGGTTTAGACAAAGAGAGTTTATGTATGTATCTGTTTTATTAATTTCAAAATTTTCAAAAATTTTCTTTCGTGCCATTCTGTGAACAATGTCGTACATACATAAACATTTTTTTTAATTATGCTGTCTTTACATTGTAGAATACCTAAATCTTTTAAATCAGCTCCGATCAATATATTAGTGTTCAGCTTGATAATTCTTATAGCTTAATATAGGAATGGAAACTATTTTATCTGGCATAAAGATTAAGAAAGTCCTTAATTTTTTGAGTTGTTAAATTCCTTAGACAGTACGTTTTCTTATATCAGCAATGTGGTCTGACCATGATAGGCTATTTTTGTCGATAGTAATTCCTAATACTTTATGTGAAATTATTTGTTTTTAACCCGTTTAGCTAGAAGACACAAAGATTGAAATGAACACCACCATTTTTGCCACTTTTAACGGGTATTCCTAAACATACATTTAGTTTCGTTAGTATTTTATATACAACGGTAAATCGTTTACATAATTGAAAATTGGTGGTCCAAAAACCGATCCTTGTGGTAAACCAAAGTTTAAAGAAAGTAAATTAGATCTTTCAAAACAGACTTCAACGAGTTGACGTTAGCTTAGAAATGATGCAGTAAATTTGAAAGTTTGATTATAAAATTTATGATTCACTTACTTTCTGAGGATAAAAGAATGACTCAAACCATCGGAAGCTCTGTGTGTGTGTGTGTGTGTGTGTGTGTGTGTGTGTGTGTGTGTGTGTGTGTGTGTGTGTGTGTGTGCTTCTGTGTGTGTGTATTTGTGTGTGTGTGTGTGTGTGTGTGTGTGTGTGTGTGTGTGTGTGTGTGTGTGTGTGTGTGTGTGTGTGTGTGTTGGCAAACTAACCAATAGCATAATTATAATGAGGAAATAAATAAATGTAAATGTGTCGTGACAGCGGTTGCATTGCTCCAAGAATACTTTAAAAAAATAATTAATACTTACATAGTTATCATCTGTGGGCTTTCTTCTCTGCACCAGTGAAGGCCTAAAAAGATCTGTCAGTATGTTTTTTGTTTGTCTTTATGTTTGTCTGCCTATCTGTATGTATCTCTCCCCTCTCTCTCTCTCTCTCTCTCTCTCTCTCTCTCTCTCTCTCTCTCTCTCTCTCTCTCTCTCTCTCTCTCTCTCTCTCTCTCTCACACACACACACACACACACTCTGTCTCTGTCTCTGCACACACGCACAAACACACACACACACACACACACACACACACACACACACACACACACACACACACACACACACACACACTACATACATACACACGTAGATGCACGTGCATATATGAGTGCGCTTTTTTTTTACAATTAATATCCCAGAATTTCTTGCAGACACAAGGGCATGCCTGTGGGTACGTAAACACACACACACACACACACACACGCGCGCGCGCGCGCGCGCGCGCACGTGCGCGCGCACACACGCACACACACACAGAGGCATTCGCGCACACATACACACAAATACGCTAACGCATACAAATACACACACATACAGGCATGTACATACCCAACGCCCCCCCCCCCCCCCTCCCCAACATACACAAACATACATACACACTCTTACACACGCACGCTCGCACGGGCAAGCACACATAAACGCTCAAACGCATATGACATGCACACATGTACAAACGCGCACACGCAAAATACACACACACACACACAAACACACACGAACACACACACATCCACACACATACATACACACACACATACATACACACATACACACACATACACCGACATATGCATGCACACATACACACACATACACACACATACACACACATACATACACACACATAAACACACATATACACGCACACATACACACTCATACACACACACAGACGCACGCATGCACGTGCGAGGACACACGTTTGGTCATGCGCACGAACACACCAACGCATAAACACAAACACACACACACACACACACACACACACACACACACACACACACACACACAGGCATAGGCGCACATACACACGCGCACAGGCGCGCATGCGTACGACATGCATACAAATACACACACATACAGGCATGCACATACCCAGGATCCCCCCCCCAACATACACACCTACAGACACACTCTCACGCATGCACGCTTGGGCAAGCACACATGCATGCACATATGCACAACACACGCATGCAGGTAGAAACCCACACACCTGCGTGTGGGCACACTCACACACACAAACACACATACACACTCTCATGGAGGCATCCATGTACAAGCAGGCATGGTCTGTACAGGCACACACCATTGCACAAATACACACACACACACACACACACACACACACACACACACACACACACACACACACACACACACACACACAAAGAGAACACTGGCATGGGATAAAAATGCAAACCTGACAGAGTGTGGTGAACACAGGGGTGGGTAGGTGACCATTTGCACACCTTGGCTTTAACTCTCTTAGACCCATGACGGCCACAGCAGACAGTAAGGGCAACTGCTGTAAGATTTTGATCTGGCTGCAGCCAGTAATGGGTCATGACCTCGTGGGCATCACACACATATCTCATGGTTCTCTCACAATGTATCTGAAATTTGGTGGGGCAATGCATGGTGTGTTTCAGAGGGTGCAAGTGATAAATTTATACCACTAACAATGTACACTTGGGAAGGAACACAGAAAGCACAGCTAATAACAGAAACGCTTTTTGCTCCTAGTACATAGCTAAGAAAATAGTCTTTGTTGGTAGAAAACAATTCATCTGATTAATAAGACACTGATAAAACTGTGTTTGTTTTGGAAGTAGAAACATTTAAGTGATAAATGTTAAGTGAGTCAGATAGTAAAAGCTGATGAGGAAGAGAAGGAAGGGGATAATGCAGTTAGTGAAAAGTGACCCAGAAAATAACACAGTACATACACATTCCTGCAAACCTGGTGACCTGTGCTACACACACCACTGTGGAGAAATCTTACCTCCGGGGGTCTGCAGCATAGACACCTGGAAATGTGACACCATGACTATCTTATAGTTATTACTGCACTTTTCTTTTAAAACTGCAATGGCAGGAAGGAACAGATATTCTGATAACAAAAATAGTAGGAAGGAAAAAGAAAAAAGATTTTCAGTCTGCTAAGCTTTGACAGGTGACAATAATGGACCCCCCCTCCCACACACACACACACACATATCCATTATGTGTGGTTTCTGTGATGTGATGTGTCCCTGTGCCATCACCATAACTACTTTCAAGACTACCCAGAATAGGATTACAGAAGTTCTGTGTTGTTTTGAATTTGTCACACCTGTGTGGTGACACAGGTTGACACTAATGTACAATAATACACTTATCTGCACTTAACAAACATATGGTAGCACATACAAATACAAACTGGGGTGTACAGGTGAGATATTGATTGAATAAGACTTGTTTTCTCAAGAAAAAGCAGTTAAACAAAACTTCTGTCACATCAAGACCCAACCCAATTCAATCTTGTTGTCTATAGCCCCAACAACCACACAGGCCATATGGGGCCATCACCTCCTCACATTTTAAAACTCATATTAAAACTGTGCCCCTATATACAGATTAAAACGGGGTATAAAACCAGCTTTACTCTCCATGCTTGTGTCGACACCCTGGTCAACAATAGGGGTCATCCCAGGACCGAGACCAGTGGTGGAAAAACCCACATCGATCACACACAAAATGAGATAAAACCAAACCCAGATTACTTAAAACAACCTTGTCCTTGGAGACCAACTATAGCACTTTCAATTATATCAAATGGAAAAAGCCCAATTTTCCGAGGGAGTTAAAAATGGTATCCAGTGGAACATCCCAAAACACCATCTTTAGGGAGTCTGCAGTACAATGGTTGTGCCTAATATCCTGAACATCCTCACACTCCAGGAGCAGATGCTTGATGGTTATCCGCACATCCCAAGTCACGCACCATGGGCACCATGGGCTTCCCTCGCCTTTCAGCAAGTGAACATGAAAGATATGAGAATGACCCATGTGTATCCTGGTAAGCACTGTTGCTTCCCTTTGGTTTTTGACACACAGAGGGAGAACCTCTTTCAGGTTGGAATATTATATCTGAAAAAGTTTGTTGTCCGTCGGAGTGTTCCATTCCTGCCAAAGGGAATGCGCGTATTGTTTGCTTCTAGGTTTCAGATCTGTGAACAGCACCATGGACCCATAT
Organism: Stramonita haemastoma; assembly: GCA_030674155.1. Taxonomy (NCBI): domain Eukaryota; kingdom Metazoa; phylum Mollusca; class Gastropoda; order Neogastropoda; family Muricidae; genus Stramonita; species Stramonita haemastoma. The sequence continues at coordinate 12,282,241 of CM060343.1, forward strand.
ATCTCCTGCTCCGTGGCACACCTGGTGAGTCAGTTACCTGTTTTGTTGCCCCAAATGCCCACGTACCCCAGGATCCACACCAAAACCACATCACACCCATCCCGTCTCAAGGAAGTATAGAGCTCGTAGAACTTCTGAAGCTAAGGGTGGTTTATGCTCCTACAAGCAATAGTCTTCAGAGCCAAGAGCAACTCTGCACAGACCAAGCAGTCTTTCTTTTCTGACTGCCAACTCAGTTGCAGGGACAAGACAAGAGCACTAAGTTTGGCTGTGTACACAGAGCCATCCAAAGGCAGGTGCTAAAAAAGCCCAGACACCTTGATGGTGGGACAATAGGCGGTGCAGGCCACTCCCTCCTCAGACTTGGACCTGTCTGTGCAAAGTCTGGTGTAGGACGGATAAGAGTTCTCGGAAAAGACCCTGTGTGCCATTGAACTGGTGACATCTTTCCTGTGAGCGGCAAAATTGAAACAGACAGCTGGGGTTTCCACCATCCACATCCATCCACCATCTCAGGGAACTTAGGAAACTCGCAGATGACACCCAAATCAATACCCCCTGCAACATGCACCATTCTCCTGGCCTCAAAAAGGAGACCCTCTTTTCCACTTTCACTCTCTGGATCTCCATCTCAAAAATTCAAGTAGGGCACTTCGTGGACAAGGAGGTGTGAGCGCCTCCACAGTTCACACACAGAGCGGGGTCCTGACATTCCCCGTTGTGTACTGCCTTCACACAGACACCACACATCTCCTGTCTAGGGCACCTGTCTCTCACGTGGCTGAACTTGTGACATTTGCAGCACCTCAGTGGAGAGGGGACATAAAGCGAGACCTTGATGCTGAGATATCCAGCCTTGATGTTCTGAGGCAGCATGGTCATGCAAATTGTCAGAAAGAAGGTGTTCGTGGGGACTTTGTCTCCCCCCCCTTTCCTGATCTGCACTCAATACACGTCCACAACTCCCTGAGAGGCCAGCTTAGTCTTACTTTCTGCCACAGACACCCCCTGCAGGTCCCTGCACCATATGACCCTTTGCTGTTGTTCAGGGTTTTGTGGGCAGTTACCCTCACAGGGCATTCACCAGCATGGTACTCTTCAGGAGCATTTGTGATAGTATTTGGACTTACACTTCAACAGAAGGGCACAAATAGGCAATTTTCTTACAGTCTTGAAGTCCTCTGCTATTCCAGCCCTTAGCCACCACAAAAGGGCTCAATTCCATGAAAGGATGCTCCACTTCCACCCACTCAACTACAAACCAGCTCAGCCAAACGCTAATCCTATCTCTAACTTCTGTCTCCAAACCGCTGGACACATCCCCAACAGAGTCAGACTCCCTCAAATTTCTTTTCCGTTTTGTGTTTGTTTTTTTAAACATGGAGCGTGACAGATATCAGCCCTACTCATCATTCAAGACTGTTTTTGAAAGGGAAAAATATATTCTGGATATTGATGTGTATTGCTTTCGTGTTGCTATTTCGCATGTTAGATTCAATGTTCTTCCTCTGAATAACAATGTAAATCGCTACAAGGATTCTGACCAGGACAAAGCTTGTCCATTTTGTAAAAATCATATTGAAAACGAACAGCACTTTTTGTTTGCATGTCCAATGTATGATGATGTGAGGTCTAAATTTCTAAAGGAATCAAAAGATCTTCCTTTGCACGTTTTGCTAAGAGCCAAAAACCCCATTCATAGACATAATCTATCAAAGTATGTGTTTCATGCAATCAAAAGACGGAAGAGAATATTTTAAAGTACTGAGATTAGCATGATCTTTACTTCTAGGTGAATGTGCCTACCTATGAACGAGGGTATGTATGTGTGTGTGTGTGTGTGTGTGTGTGTGTGTGTGTGTGTGTGTGTGTGTGTGTGTGTGTGTGTGTGTGTGTGTGTGTTGTGTGCGTGTGTGTGTGTGGGCGTGTGTGGTGTGTGTGTGTGTGTGTGTGTGTGTGTGCGTGTGTGTGGGGGGGGGGGGGGGGTGCGTGCGCGCGTGCGTGTGTGTGTGTGTGTGTGTGTGTGTGTGTGTGTGTGTGTGTGTGCAAAAACCAGCAAATATCTCGAATAGAAAATTACAGGGTTAGCGTGACTGTGCAGCACTGGAATTCAAATCAGCAGCGTTGCCGTGATAACTACCTTGATGGTAAATGCAAAATGAATGTTACAAATGTTTTCTCCCAGTCTAGTTGGTGTGTTTGATTTGCTATGATTGTAAAATACTTTTCTGATTCTCAACTTGCTTTATTTACATAAAAGATGATGGTGATGTAAATGTTGAAGACGATGGTGATGTAAATGCTGAAGATGATGGTGATGTAAATGTGGAAGACGATGGAGATGGTGATGTAAATCTTGAAGATGATGGTGATGTAAATGCTGAGGATGATGGTGATGGTGGTGTCAATGTTGAAGATGATGATGATGATGGTGATGAAAATTCTGAAGATGATGGCGATGTAAATGATGAAGATAAAGGTGATGGTAATGTAACTGCTGAAGATGATGGTGCCGGTGATGTAATTGTTGAAGATGATGGAGATGGAGATGTAAATGTTGATAATGATGGTGATGTAAATGTTGAAGATGATGGTGATCTAAATGTTGAAGATTATGGTGATGGTGATGTAAATATTGAAGATGATGGGGATGGGGATGTAAATGTTGAAGGTGATGATGATGTAAATACTGAAGATGATGGTGATGGTGTTGCAAATGCTGAAGATGATGGTGAGGTAAATGTTGAAGATGATGGTGATGTAAATGCTAAATATGATGGTGATGTAAATGTTGAAGATGATGATGATGTAAATGCTGAAGATGATGGTGATGATGAGGATGCAAATGCTGAAGATGATGGTGTTGTAATTGTTGAAGATGATGGTGATGTAAATGCTGAAGATGTTGGTGCTGGTGATTTAAATGTTGAAGATGATAGTGATGCAAATGTTGAAGATGATGGTGATGTACATGTTGAAGATGATGGAGATGTAAATGTTGAAGATGATGGGGATGGTGATGTCAATGATGAAGATGATAGTGATGTGTATGTTGAAGATGATGGTGCTGGTGATGTAACTATTGAAGATGATAGTGGTGTAAATGCTGAAGATGATGGTGCTGGTGATATAAATGTTGAAGATGTTGGTGATGCAAATGCTGAAGATGATGGTGATGTAAATGTTGAAGATGATGGTGATGTAAATGTTGAAGGTGATGGTGATGGTGATGTAAATGATGGAGATGATAGTTATGCATATGTTGAAGACGATGGTGCTGGTGATGTAACTGTTGAAGATGATAGTGATGCAAATGCTGAAGATGATGGTAATATAAATGTTGAAGATGTGGGTGATGTAAATGCTGAAGATGATGGTGATGTAAATGTTGAAGATGATGGTGATGTAAATGTTGAAGATGATGATTATCGTGATGCAAATGCTGAAGATTAAGGTGATCTAATCTAAAAGATGATGGTGATGTAAATGCTAAAGATGATGGTGATGTAAATGTTGAAGATGATGGTGATGTCAATGTTGATGATGATGTCAATGATGAAGATGTTTGGAGATGTAAATGATGAAGATGAGGGTGATATACATGTCGAAGATGTTGGTGATGTCAATGCTGAAAATGATGGTGATGGTGATGTAAATGCTGAAGATGATGGGGATGGTGATTTAAATGCTGAAAATGATGGTGATGGTGATGTAAATGCTGAAGATGATGGTGATGTATAATGTAGAAGATGATGTTGATGGTGATGTAAATGCTGAAGATGATAGTGATGTAAATGTTGAAGATGATGGTGATGTAAATGCTGAAGATGATGGTGAGGTAAATGCTGAAGATGATGTTGAAGGTGATGTAAATTCTGAATAGATGGTGATGGTAATGTAAATGTTGAAGATGATGGTGATGCAAATGCTGAAGATGATGTTGACGGTGATGTAAATGCTGAAGATATTGGTGATAGTGATGTAAGTGTAGAAGGTGATGATTATGAATGATGATGTAGATGATAGAACCAATGAAGGAAGTACTGATGCTTATGACGATGTAAATACTAATAATGATGATGGTAATGATGATGTGATCTCAAATGGTGATGATGGTTATGATGATGTGGATGTTAAAGGTGATGATAGTAATGATGGTGTAGGTTTTGAAAGTGATAGTGGTAACGGTGACTATAATGAAGAAGTTAAAGATGACGATGGAAACAGTGATGAAGAAGACGAAGATGATGATCGTGACTATTATGTAGACACTGAAGATGATGATCGTGACGATGATAATTATATAGGTTGAAGAGGATGATGATACTGTAGATGATGAAGAGAATGATTTTGATGATGATGACGTAGAGGATGCAAGTAATGATGGTTATGTTGATATACTTGCTGCGGCTGCAGATGTAGATAAATGAAGATGCTGATGGCAGGGATTATGTACATGATGAAATGATTATGGGATTGACGATGAAATGTTTTTTCGGGATAATGTTTACCTTCCCCCAGCCTCAACATGTTTTGTATAGTGGTCTAAGGCCGATGTACAATAAAACTTTTCAGTGTTCAGTGTTCTCTCTCTCTCTCTCTCTCTCTCTCTCTCTCTCTCTCTCTCTCTCTCTCTCTCTCTCTCTCTCTCTCTCTCTCTCTCTCTCTCTCTCTCTCACACACACACACACACACACACACACACACGCGCGTACGTGCGTGCGCACGAGCGCGCATGCACACACACACATATTCTCTCTTACACACACACGCTCCCACGCTCGTGCGCGCACACACACATAGGAGGTGCGCACGCATGCACGCATGCACGCACACAGGCAGCATGCATTGTACCTCCCTCCCTGTCTCTATCTCTCACACACACACACACACACACACACACACACACACACACACACACACACACACACACACACACACACACACACAACTACAGTCTAACTAACCCAGGAAAAATCTGATTGCATCCATCATTACATGTAGAACACCCAGTCCAGCACTTATTCTGTCTTTGATCCTTTCACGATCAGCAAGTGTCCACAGTTGCAGCTTGGAATAAATGTCTTTTTCTTCCTGAGTCATGTGTCTGATGTTACGCTTTGCAAACCAAAAGTAGTCCGATGGGTTATAGGTGTCATTTTTCCAGGTAAACTGAAAGATCATGTCATCACTTTCACACAAAATAATGTCAGGTGTTTCTTCAGAGGTGTACACACGAATAAAGTCTTTATTTCTGGAAATGTTCCTTAAATTTCTCTGCAGGGATCTATTTCTGAGCTCACCCACATAGTCCTTTATGGTGTCTCCACTGTAACCTGCATCCCGGAGCTGATCCAAGTATTTGTCGTAATCCTCCTCCTCAGTCGTCACGTCAGGTACAGGCACGTCCTCAAGGTCAATTCCACTTTGTTGTTGATCTGCCATTGCGTCAGCTGCAGGAACCGTGACAGCACGTGATGCTCGACGACGTGCGGGAAGCAAGAGTTGCCGAGGCGTGTGGTTTGGAGAAAAGGGCGTGTTGGTGGGTGAGACAGACTGGGTGATGGGGGGCGTTGGCACAAACAAACATGGTGAAGTTTCAGAAGCAATAAATGAACTTGCCTCCTCTGTCTGTCTCCTCTTGTCTGTCTGAGAGAGAGAGAGAGAGAGAGAGAGAGAGAGAGAGAGAGAGAGAGAGAGAGAGAGAGAGAGAGAGAGAGAGAGAGAGAGAGAGAGAGAGAGAGAGAGAGAGAGAGATTTCTTTACATTTACTTTCTTCCATATTATTTCCAGAGTAAGGATCACTACAACCTACCTAACACAGACCAAACATGAACAACTCTACACCTGATGCTGATGGACTCACACACAACGACACATTCTGGATGCTGCTCATGGCTTACCCTGAATACCAGGCAGCAATGATGATCTGGAAATTTTACCCTGTAGTCCTTGTTGTGGTGGGAGGCTTTGGAAACATCGCCTCTTTTTGCATCATGCGGCGAATGAAGGACAAGATCTCATCTCAGTATGCTGTTTTCATGGCTCTGGCCATTTCAGATATCCTTTTTCTGTGTACCAGATCCACTTTCCTATGGATAATGGATTTTTTTTACACATATTTTCAGTTACAATTTCCGGAACTGGAAACAATTGTGTATTGGTTGTTCTTTGTCACTAGTATTACATCTTCCTGGCTGGTGACCTTTGTGACAGTACAGAGAACAATGGCGGTTCTGTGGCCACACAGGATGAGGGTGATGTGCACTGTGCGAAGAACGTGGATTGTTATTGCAATTATTACTGTCATTTCCTGTATTATGAATAGTCATATATTGGTAGGGATTTCAGGCACTTCGTTTGATCAAAGTGACATGGCAGGACCTTATATGTATTTCTTTTTGCATGTCTACCAATGGATACATGGACCTCTGTATTCTGTCGTCCCCTTCATCTGTCAGTTTATCTGTGATATCATGTTGTCTGTCACTCTGATCAAAGCAGTTTCGTCAGCATCCATTGCTACACGTGTGGACTCCAATGCTGGCTCTGCACAAAACACTGACAGCCGTAAGAACATGTCTTACAGAACGACCGTCATGGTTCTGGTCATATCCATCACTTTTCTTTTTTTGACCACACCTATGGCTGTGGAACAAAACTTAGGTAAGTACATATATACTGAGCTTGAACCTCACCATAAGCAAATGGCTGTAAGAGCTCTTCTGAGAGTACTTGCACATCAATTATGGTTCACCAACAGTGCCATCAACTTTTTTCTCTACTGTCTCACTGGAACCAAATTCAGAAGGGAGTTTATAAACTGGATCTCCTGTGGTGTGAAGAATTCCTCTGCTCCATCTGTACATGAGACAGCTGCAAATGCATCAAAGAAATGAGACAGGAAGCATCATGAAAATAGTTCCTGGTCCATATGACCTTGCCATTCATCTATACTTGAGGCCTAGACATTCTGTATTGAACCCCCCCGCCCCCCCCCCCCCCCCTCTCTCTCTCTCTCTCTCTCTCTCTCTCTCTCTCTCTCTCTCTCTCTCTCTCTCTCTCTCTCTCTCTCCTTCTCTCTAAATCTCCATCTCAATGCTGGTTACGACAATGGACTGTAAAATTGACATGTCTGAAGATATTAACAAAGAGGAGGAGGAAGGAGCAAACTTTGATACAGAAAAAATTTTTTGGAAAGACAATAAGAAAAGGGTTTTTTATTAGATTGCTAAATAGAACGTGATCCGTGAAAAAATTAAAACTGCTGCGGATTTGCTCAATAATAACGTAGATAATTGCTTAGATGTGTTTTTCCAGTCCTTAAAGGAATCAAGTGCATGCATGTTAGGAAACACTGTAAAGAGACAGAAAAAACAGTCTGAATGGTTTGATACTCAGTGTAATAAAGTAAAAAAAAAGACAAAAAAGAAACAGAAACTAGAACAGCCTTTAAAGCATTTAGAAAAACAAGAAATGATGATAATAGACTTGTTTATATCACAACACGAACAAAGTACAAGATGTTATTAAAAATCCAAACAGCATGCCTTCAGGAAACAAAAAGTAGAATCTCTCACTGCAAAGATTTCTAACCCATCGCTTTTCTGGAAAGAACTTAGAAGTATGGGCTGTAATGATAAAGAAGAACTTAAAAATAACATAAAAAATTCAGACTGGGTACACATTTTTAAAATGTGTTTAAAGCACTGACACTGCACTTAATCAGCATACACATACAGATATAAATTTATCCAAAGAAGATGAACATGAACTAAACAAAAAAATATATGTAAAGAAGAAATAGGTAAAGCTATAAATAATCTGAGGTAAGGAAAAGCCAGTAAAACTGACGGAATTAATGCTGAAATGTTAAAAAATTGCAGCAGTGAGGTTAACTATTTTCTTATTAAGCTTTTCAACACCATATTTAGCAAAGGTATATACCCTCATGTTTGGTCAAAGGCCGTTATAATTCCAATTTATAAAAAGGTGAAATAAATAATGTAGACAACTACATGGGTATTTCATTACTAAGCATCTTGTCAAATGTTATACATCAATATTAAACTCAATATCATATGGATGGCTTGAGAAAAAACATTTTATTTGTTAAAACCAAGCAGGTTTTCGGAAGAAACATTCTACTTGTGACCAGATTTCCAACCTCTATGCTATTGTACTATGATGTATGTAAAAAAAAAAAAAGGTAAGAAGATATATGTTGTTTTCGTTGACTTTAAGAAAGCATTTGACAGTGTCAAACATGACAAACGTCTTGCTTGTATCAAAAGCCATGGGAGAAGAGGTCAGTTTTGGGGGGTAGGGGGGGGGGCGGAGGTTTTGGGGGGATGCTATTCCCTAACCAGGGTAAGGGCCCCATGAAAAATGTATGGGAATGCTCACTCTGTCACCATTGGAAAATATTCATTCAAGAATCATTCATTCTCTCTCTCTCTCTCTTCTCTCTCTCTCTCTCTCTCTCTCTCTCTCTCTCTCTCTCTCTCTCTCTCTCTCTCTGTCTGTACGTGTATGATTTTTTGACATGCAAAAATATGTAAGTTCCCGACTTTGTCTGATATAATGTTTATCTGTGTTTTTTCCTGCAACATATCTCCTTTTGAAGGGGGGGGGGGGGGGGGGGCTAATTATTATTTTCCTATTTCCTTGATTTGGTTGATCCCGATTCCTATTAAAGATGTAATCATCTTATTGTTTCCATTAGTGATTCTCTCTCTCATTCACTCAACCACTCACTCAACCACTCACTCAACCACTCACTAACTCACTCATTTACTCACTCACTCATTTACTCAATCATTTACTCACACGCTCACTAAATCACTCATTCATTAACTCACTTACTCACTTATTCACTCATTTACTCATTTACTCATTCAATACTCACCATTTACTCTCTCACATATATACATACACGCACGTACACATACTCGCACGCACACACACACCCAAGCCATCAGGCAGGCAGGCAGGCAGGCAGGCAGGCAGGCAGGCAGGCACACACACGTATACATAGATATAGATATATAGATATATAGATATATATCTATATATATCTATATATATATATATAGATAGATAGATAGATAGATATATATATATATATATATATATATATATATATATATATATATATATATACATTATCTGTCGGTGGGAACAGGTTACACAATTTATAAAGCTTTATACACACGGGGACCGGCTGTAAAAAAACACGAGAGCAATTATTCCATGATCCCCGAAATAAAAAAAATAGAAAACATAAATGAATAACACACACACACACACACACACACACACACACACACACACACACACACAAACACACACACACACACACACACACACACACACACACACACACACACATACACACACACACACACACACACTACATATTTTTTTAAGTACCATTTTTGCAAATGCCAAAGGAAGCAAGGTCACCCAAAATCCTGTACCCAAAGGGTGTTAAAATGCTGTTCAGTAACCAATTGAGCTACAAATATGCAACTTCACACTCACTGTCTGATTTTTCTCCCTCACTATCACACTCCTCACTACTACTACAAGCTAAGAAAAGTTTGAACAAGTCGTGCATGTGCAGTCTTTGCTCTGATCGAGTGGTACAATCTGCTGTTTCACTTGTTCCAAAACGTGAACTTTCGGTATCTTTACTTACACCACTGGATCTTCTGCTCTCACTCTCAGTCCTCTGCTTCTGTGTGTACCTATTTCCCCAACATTTGCGCTTCCAGGGCTTTTAAAGGTCCATACTTTTTATCACTGGACATAGTTTTCACCAAAACATAAAGCCCTACCACACTAAACACACATGCACACAATAAAACTTGAAAGTGAAATGAAAACAATAGTGCACTCACTACGCAATCCGCCATTTGTATTTGAGAGAAATGGAGGTGTTCATTATTTCCGGTTTTCAAAGGGAGCAGTCCTTGTCTACTGGTAAAGAAGGAGAGTAAACAACTGTCATTTTCTTCAGTTTTGTGTCAGCATTGTGACGTGACCAGC
>CM060343.1:12297290-12302290 GCA_030674155.1 Stramonita haemastoma
CCACCAAAGTGACTCAGCAGAAGTACAGGGCCCCTCTGGCTGGTGGCCACATGGCAGCCTGATAATTATTGATGGGCTCCCTGTGGACTCTTGATGCTGAGGATGAGACATAAGGAATCTGGGTGTGGCTGTGGCGGGGTGATTGAAATGAGCGGTGTGGGAACAGCAGGATGGGGACGTTAAAGGAAATGAGAGAGCAAACAGAAAACAGGCACATCAAACAATGGATAGTGGTAACACCTAGATAACTAAATAAATGCATAGATAATAGTTTAAAAACTATTTTTCATTTATTGTCATGCATATTTCTGTTCCAATCATTGTAAGGCATATCTATACCACTGACATAACTACATTCAGACACAAATTAATAGTCAGCTAGACAAAAACCATTATCACAGCTGTCAGTATCTCTCACTTTCAGCCCCTTTCAGAAGTTAACCAATCCAACCCAGCCCAGCCCAGCTGTGACCAGCTGATGCTGTTTATAGCAGGAGCTGACCACACATGGACTAGGTAAAGGAAGGAGCACAGCTAAATGTAGTACTCTTGACTAGGTCTTGCTGAGTGATGTTGGATTTGTGCACTGTGTTATACAAGAATCACTAAAATCCAGGATTAATGACCAAGACAACAAATATAGTTTTGTATTAGTTATGAGAGTGAATTTCACATCACAAAACACGCTAAAAATGGCATTTGCATACTTACAACATGCATCATATTAAACAAAAAAAGGGTTTTAAAAATTGTTATCTTACCTTACTGTGTTTACAGAAAAATATTGCACATCCACCTTGTCACAATGAAATGGTAAAATCATAAATGCACAGTAAAAAGAAAATGGAGAAAAATAAAATCACTGTAGGAACGTGATTCATCTGCCATGCCTACCAAGGTTCCTACAATTCTGCCAAGTCTTCTTTCCACATGGGTTCTGTCTTTGGAAGCTAATTACAAGTGAACTGTGACCCACTCTCTGACCTGTCAGATCTGAATGGAAACAGCATGTGTTTGGCTAACTGGTGGTGTGAGAAAGTTTGGATTCTCAGTAGGAAGGAAAGCAGGAGGATTTTTTACAAATAAATAGATTGCCCAAACGTGGGCGTTGCGTGGTATCAAGCAGAGCCCCGTTACTCAGTGACAGGCAATGGGCAATATGAAGGGAAGGGGAGGATGGTGGGGGTGCCCAATAGTGGGCGTTTATTTATTTGTTTATTTATTCTTTTATATCGAGGATAATGGAATAAGCACCCGTATGCTTTTTTACATCTAGTCCCCGTGTGCATTCATTTTTATCAATCTTGTCATCTGTTCACACCGGCACACAATGGCCTACTCTTCCGAAAAGCGGAACAGGATTTAATGTTTGTGCAAGATGTTCTGCGTGCGTTGGGTTCGCACACGGGTCTCGGTTAATAGTCTCATCCAAAGACTTCTGGGGAGAGTGGAGTCAGCACTGATGTTAACTCCACTTCGTTAGGCGTTGGGAAAGGGAAAAGGTTAAATATCTGATGACTTAAACTATGTCAAAATATGTAAGATTCTTTTCCTAGCCAGCCTAAAACTTCAGGGTGTCTGTTCAGTTCTTCCACAATGCTTTGGTTTGTTCCTCTTTTGGTCCAGCTGTTATTAGTTTTCTGCAGAACCTCATCTCTGCACTTTTTTTATTTTTTTTTTATTCTGCAGCTTTAAGAGTTTCTTCCACGTCCATAGGAAACAACAGACCAGATTAGAGTCAGCAGTGTTTTCAGTTGAGATTCATTTCCTGAATATCAGTCTTTGGAAATGTTGGCATGATGACCGTTCGTTTTTTATCTTTGACAATTCTTGGTTTAATGTCTATGGTACATGAAATATCATCGGCTGGACTGAATGACCCAAGGTATCTGAAATGTTTTGTTTTTGTGTTTTTTTTTCTATCCATCAAATCTTCAACATGCACAACTTAGCATTCAGTTCAAGTCTGAGAGTTCTGTGCGTTCCATTTGCTTTCTCTGTCATTGCATGCATATTGTACTTGCAGTTTGATATGAGAGCAATTTCATCCGTATACCTAACGCTTGGAATTACATCCCGCCAGGTTTTACGATGAAATTTTCTATCTCTGCCTCTCTCTTGATCTGTTCTGTGTACAAGCAAAACAATGACTGGGCAGAGAGTTCGGAATGAGCGGTGTCTACAGCAGTAGAGACCGTCACAGAAAATGAGGCAGACAAAAAGTTATTCACAATGAAAACAACAAGAGAAAAACCCACATTGTTGTTATTGCTGAAACAGTGACAAGAGTTAGTGAAGGAATGGACCTCTGTACCTGTATGTCTTAAATAAATCATAGATAAACTTCACTCTTATGGGATAAATGCACACTAATGACAAACATTTTCTATATAAACAAGGATGTCTGTAGCATTAGGAAAAAATAAATGTTTTGGTGATACTTTAGAGAACTCACAGTGAACACGCTCGAAGAAAACAGAAAAAAAACCATGTACAAAAGAACCTTCCTTTCACCTGTCCTGAAAGCACACTTGGATTCAAAATTGATGATGTTGATTTACACTTCTTCCTTTCACCTGACCTGAAAGCACACTTGGATTCAAAATTGATGATGTTGATTAAACACTTCCACGGGCTGCTTGAGGGTGCATTTTTTAAATTGATAAATATTCTTCTTCTGACAACAATCTTTCATGTTTTATTTCCAGTACATGTGTACTTTCTTGAATGTACCGTCTTTTCACTCGCAGTGATATTAAACACAAAGAAAGAAAGATGAAGATTAATAAAAGTGTGTCACATTCAGTAAACGTGTGTGTGTGTGCGTGCGAGCGTGCGTGCGTGAGTGTGTGTGAGTGTGTAGGCGGGTATGTGTGTGTGTATGTTTGCATGCGTGCGTGTCTGTGTGTTTGTGTGTGCGCGCGCGCGCGTGCGTGCGTGCGTGCGTGCGTGCGTGCGTGCGTGCGTGCGTGCGTGCGTGGTGTGTGTGTGTGTGTGTGTGTGTGTGCGTTTAGTTTTTTCTTGTTTTCTTGTTTTATATAGAGGATGATGGAATAAGCACTCATGTGCTTTTTTGCATCTAGTCCCAATATGTATGCAATTTTGTAAATATTGTCATCTGTCTCTACTGGCACACAATGGCCTACTCTTACGAAAAATTGAACAGGATTTAACGTGTGCGCAAGATGTTCTGCATGCGTTCGCACACGGGGCCTCAGTTTACAGTCTCATCCAAAAGACTTTTGGGGAGAATGGAGTCAGCACTGATGTTAACTCCACTGGAAAAATCCTATCGACCGTAAATCAATCTCGGTCGTCAAATTGCGAGCGCAATGCTCTGACCACAAGGCTATCCCGCCCCCCCTCTCCATCCCGCGCGCGCGCGCGCGCGTGTGAGTGTGTGTGTGTGTGTGTGTGCGCACGCAAGCACGCACGCACGCACGCACACACACACACACACACACACACACACACACACACACACACACACACACACACACACACACACACAGGACGGGATAGTCTAGTGGTCAGAACATTGCGTTCGCAATTTGACCACCCGGGTTCGATTCCGGTAGAGAGGATATTTCCCCTGGAGTTAACATCAGTGCTGACTCCACTCTCCCCAGAAGTCCTTCGGATGAGACTATAAACCGAGGCCCCGTGTGCGAACCATGCAGAACATCTTTCGCACACGTTAAATCCTGTTCCACTTTTCGTAAGAGTAGGCATTGTGTGCCGGTGGGAACAGATGACAAGATTTACAAAATTGTATGCACACGGGGACTGGATGTAATAAAGCATGTGAGTGCTTTTCCATTATCCTCGATACAAAAGAATACAATGAAATGACGATGGAAAGCACCCACAAATTCGCTCAAAATGCAAGTTTTAAAAACCCCAATCAAGTACACGAAACAATTTTAACAGATCAATTCAAAGCAAAAGAAAGAGGGACTTGTCAAAAGATAAACAAGTCCAGAAAATGAATAATATATCACGAAAAATATCATAAAATACTAGATTCACATACATAACCTAAATAAACAACAACAAAAAACTCTCCTTAAAAAGCCAGCAAAGTCAGACTACAAAACGGCAGACATGAGAATAGTTGATAAAAATCATTGTGCACATTATGCACACTTAGTTCTGAACAACAAAAGACAATTGACAATGCGTCCATCAAATGTTTTTTCAGTGCTTTCTTAAAGCTTTGTTTTAATTGTGGTGACTTTGAAGGAGGCAACGTGTTGCTTATAGTTGCCCCAGAATATGTTAACTGGTTTAAATGCAATATTTCGAGGTTTAGGCATAGAGAGTGTATGTCTATATCTGTTTTATTTATTTCAAATTTCTCAAAAAATTTCTCTGGGCTATTCTATAAACAATGTCAAATACAAATAAACATTTATCCAAAAATAGTTTGTCTTTAAATCTTTTTATTCAGCTCTGATCAATATAAGTGTTCAGCTTTATAATTCTTATAGCTTAATATAGGCATGGAAACTATTTTATCTAGCATACAGATTAAGAAAGTCTTAGTTTGTTGAATTGCTAAAATCTGCAAAAGTACATTTTTGTTGTCAGTAATGTGGTCTGACTACGATAGGCTATTTGTCAATAGTAACTCCTAATTCTGTATGTGAGGTGACTTTGTTCTTTTACCCGTTTAGCTACAATATCGAAAAATTGAAATGAACACCGCTATTTTTGCCACTTTTGACGCGTATTCAGAAACACATTTATTGGAGTTCCGAGAAAATATGATACATATCAGTCCATTTGGAAAGCTTATATGTACATATAGTTGTTTGTATATTGCATATTAATTCTTTTGGGTCAGTTTTGTTTAACAGAATTGAGGTATCATCGGTAAATAGATCACATGAGTATTTTATGTACAACCCTAAATCGTTTACATAATTGAAAATTAGAGGTCCAAACATTCATCCTTGTGGTAAACCAAAGTTTAAAGAAATTTAATTAGATCTTTTAAA
>CM060343.1:12304790-12309790 GCA_030674155.1 Stramonita haemastoma
AGTGCATAGCCAAGAAAATACTCTTTGTTGGTAGAAAACAATTCATCTGATTAACAAGACACTGATAAAACTGTGTTTGTATTGCAAGTAGAAAATTTTAAATGATAAAAAGTTAAGTGAGTCAGATAGTAAAAAATGATCAGGAAGAGAAGGAAGGAAATGATAAACTTTGGGAGGAGTGACCCAGAAAATAACACAGTACACACACATTCCTACAAGGCTGGTGACCTGTGCTAAACACACCACTGTGGAGAAATGGTACCTCCGGAGGGTCTGCAGCATAGACACCTTAAAATGTGATACCTTTTGACTATTCTATAGGTATAACTGCTCTTTTCTTTTAAAACTGCAATGGCAGAAAGGAACAGATATGCTAATAACAAAAATAACAGGAAGGGAATGAAAATTCATTTTCAGTCTGCTAATGTTTGACAGGTGACAGTAATGGACACACACCCCCATTCACGCACATCCACAATTTGTGCTTTCTGTGATATGATGTGTCCCTGTGCCATCACCATAACTACTTTCAAGACTACCCAGAATAAATGTTTTGTAGGATTACAGAAGTTCTGTGTTGTTACCTATTTGTCACATATGTGTGGTGACAATGGTGTTAGTTTGACACTAATATACAACAATGCACTTCTCTGCACTTAACCAACATGTGGTAGCACATACAGATATGAACTGCAGTATAAAGGTGAGATATTGATTGAATATGACTTGTTTTCTAAAGAGAAAATGGTTAAACAAAACTTTAGTCACATCAAAACCCAATCCAATCCAATTCTGTTGCTCATAGCCAGGCCAACCACACAAGCTATATGGGGCCATCACCTCATCACATTTTAAAACTCATTATTAAAAACTGTGCCCCTATACAGATTAAAACAGTGTATAAAATCAATTTTACTGTCCTTGCTTGTATCAACGCCCTGGTCAACCATAAGGGTCAGTCCAGGACGGCCACAACGTTGTGAGAAAACCCACATGGATCACACATAAAATGAGATAAAACCAAAACCAGATTCCAAAAACACCTCCACAAGAGAAGGCCCCTCAAAGATAACTTTTTGCTTCCCTACAGTGGGAAATGACCGTTGAAGTTCCCCAACATTTTTGACAAAATTATTTTTATTTTATTCCTTTATATCGAAGATAATGGAATAAGCCCTCATGTGCTTTTTTACATCCAGTCCCCGTGTGTATATAGTTTTGTAAATCTTGTCATCTGTTCCCACCGGCACACAAAGGCCTACTCTTACAAAAGGCAGAACAGGATTTAACATGTGCGCAAGATGTTCTGCGTGCGTTCCTACATGGGGCCTCGGTTTATAGTCTCATTGAAGGACTTTTGGGGAGAGTGGAGTCAGCACTGATGTTAACTTCAGGGGAAAAATCCCCTCGACTGGGAATCAAACTCAGGTGGTCAAATTGCCAGCACGATATTCTGACCTAATGGCTATTCCATCCCCAAGAAAGGGGGAGGCAACTACTGTACCAGCGACATCAAATCTGCCACTGACCAGACAGGTAGATACTGCACACCGTCACAGTCTTGTGCAGCGTGACCCTAGCAGCTATCACCTGGAGAGGAGTGCTGAGGACCACAAGACTGTGCAACAAGGAATTTCAATGGGCAAGCTCCCCCCCTCCCCCAGGTTCCACACTGGGTGAGTTTGGCCCTTTCATGAGTGGAGCTATACCCAGAAAGTGAAATCTTTCTCCTCCCTCTATTGCATCTCCTGGAGTGCCACCACAGCGGGTCGCTGGTCTGGCAGAGAAGCTGCATCTCCTCCCTATTGGATGCCAGACCACAAATATTCCACTGTAAAATGTTTAGCATAACATGCCGTACTGATGTCCTCCCTTACTCCATCTCAAACGTATTCTCTGAAAGCACAGAGAAACAGCTCTCATTCATAAAGTCTCTCTCGGCTTTCTTCTATCTGTCGGAAAGGGGCATGACACCTTTTTTTCTAGGGGGGCGGGAACTTTGCTCCCCCATCACCACCACCACCTCCGAGCCTCTGGAAGAGCTGGAGGAGACCATTCTCCAGCCCTCTGCTGGTTTGGGGGAGGAGCTGGTTTTTCTTTAGGTTGGGGGTTGACACTGTGGACCCCCTGATGGGAGCTGGAGTTTTCTGAGCACCCATAGGGCACACAGGAGCGGGTTTTAGGCCCCCCTGAAAGAGACCTTCTTCACCGGGGTAGGTTGCAGTCTGTGGCCCCATCCATCCCAGAGCCAGGAGACCCCCTGTCGAAATCTGTCTGACAGCTGACTGAAACAGACTTTTTCACCACCGCTGCGTAAGACTGACCACTGCTACTGCTGCTTCCTTGCACCTTTCTCCTGACCTCAAAGAAGGAGACCCTCTTCTCCACATTTACTCTCTGGATCTCCGTCTCAAAAACCAAGTAGGGCACTGCCTGGACGAGGAGGCATGGGCGCCTCCGCAGCTCACACACAGAGCGGGGTCCTGACATTCCCGTGGTGTACTGCCTTCACACAAATACCACACACCTCCTGTCTAGGGCACCTGCCTCTCACGTGGCCAAACTTGTGACATTTGAAGCACCTCAGCGGAGAGGGGACATAAAGCAAGACCTTGATGCTGAGATATCCAGCCTTGATGTTCTAAAGCAGCATGGCCACACAAAATGTGAGAAAGAAGATGTCTGTGGGTACCCTGTCCCCCCCTTTCCTGATCTGCACTCAATACACGTCCACAACTCCCTGAGAGGCCAGATCAGTCTTTATTTCTGCCAGAGACACCCCCTGCAGGACCCTGCACCAGATGACCCTTTGCTGTTGTGCAGGGTTTGTGGGCAGTTACCTTGACAGGGCAAGTCACCAGCTCTGTGCTCTTAAGGAGCATTTCTGATTGTTATTTGGACTTACACTCCAACAGAAATGCACAAATACGCACATTTCTTACAGTCTTGAGGTCTTCTGTTATGGCTTTCAGACCCACAGCACAGAAATCCAACATCACTTAGTCCAAAGTGCTATATTTAGCACGCCCTTTCCTTTTAATTAGTCCACGTGTGGTCAGTTCCTGCTATAATTAACAACAGCTGACCCCCATCTGGGCTGGGCTGGGATGGGATGGATTAATTAGTGGCTGAGAGGAGCTGAAAGTGGGGGAAACTGACAGCAGTGGGCCCTTAGCCGCTGCAAAAGGACTCAATTTCATCAAAGGATGCTCCACCTCCAAACCCTCAATCACCAACCAGCTCAGCCCAAAGCTAATCCTCTCTCTCTCTTCTGTCTCCAAACCACTGGACACATCCCCAACAGTCAGCCTCCCTCAAATGACCCTTTTGTGTTTAGTTTTTTAGACATAGAGCATAGGATCAGCGATGGCAGAAATACCCAGTCACCTCAGCAGAGCTGCCTTACCGAGGATGAGGCGAAGTCTACCCATATGGAAAATGCCCCACCTGAGACCATATGGGGCTCATGAGTGACTGAATGATGTACAGCCAGCCATCCCCTGGCCACGTCGCTCCAGCGTGGGATTATGGGTTGCTTGCGGCAGCCACTCGGCAGCAGATAAATGAAGAGCTGGACAAAGAAGGCTTGATGGGGAGCTGATGATAGAATTAAGTCCCATTTACAGAAGAGGACAGTCCACAGAAAAAAGGTGGGTGAAAATGGAAATGGGAAGACATGATGATGAAGATGTAACAGGAAATTCTGTGACCAAGTGTTTCTGGAAAAAAGGCAACAAAATGGACAGACAAGGCAGAAAACAGATGAAGAGGAATGACAGGAAGCAAAGAAACAAGGCAGAGGCAAAGACAGGGACAGAGTACAGGAAAGTCCTAGCACAGAAACTGCAGAAGGTGGGGGTACTATTTATACTGAAAGTCCCCCCCCCCCCCTATCCCATGAGGGGCTGGGGTGAAAACAAGAACTGACTTGATTCCTTTTACTCTTGAAAGAGGGAGGGGGAGTATTTAGGTTTGCAAAGAAAAAGTCTTTTTACCTTTTGGTAATCAACAATCATGACTTCCAGTCTGAAAATGCACATGGCATCAGTGTTGTATGTATAAGAGCTTCATAATATGTCTGTATTGCTAGTCCCTTAGCAATCCAAAGTAATACAGTGCAGCATGGGTTGTGGCTAGGCAGTCTGACAGGGAATGACATTCCCTATGGCGGAGGGCACAGATGAAGTCTGATGCTAGTCTGAGAGCCTGGACTGCACCCTTTGTTCTCTTTGCCTCGTGCTGCTGAGCAAGAGTCTCTTCAAACTTGAAGAGACCATTCTGCACAGTTTGTCTCCAGGCTGACCGTTTAAGGGCTGTTGCCTGAGACGTCAGACAAGATCTAAGCCTTCTCAGCCAGAGAACTGTAGTGGTGCTGCAATGGATCCCCTCCCATTGTGGTATACAGGACAAAGGAGAGGCAGACTACCTGTTCAAGGCAGGTAGCGACTTTGAGCAGCCATTCTACCCAGTGTCCTACAGTGAAGCAAGGATAATCCTGAGAAAACAGCTTTATTAAAGCATTGTGCCAGCACCTGGACATCAGGCCGGAGAATAAAAAAGGAGAAAAGAACTGCATCTTTCATCTAGACAAAGCTGCTCAAGATACCATCTCTATACTGTGAACTGGACACTGCTAGCTCCTATCCCATCTCCATCAGTTGAAAATATTCCATGCTGACTAGTGTTTCTGTGGCATAGGCCAAAACAAATCTTTTCCATACCCTACTGTCCTGCCTTACCTTCAACACTCTGAGACACCTGACGTGGCCCAGCCCAGACATCTACAGAAAAAGCTGTGGAGACGGGCTGGTCACTGCAGCAGACTGCAGAGTTTGTCATCCAGACTGGACTAAACCTTTATCCTGAGACAGTGAACGTGGGAAAAGAACAAAAAGTATGAATTGGTAACTTGAGTCCATTGGCTGCATATTTTAGCAAGAGAGAGAGACACTGACACTGACACTGACACTGTCACTGTCACATATTTATTGAATAGGCCA
>CM060343.1:12314790-12327290 GCA_030674155.1 Stramonita haemastoma
TGTAGTCCTTCCATAAAACTGTCTTATTTTGGCCATCCGTCAGGAGGTGTGCTTGTTCTTGTAAAAAATGAGTGTATGGCTTTTGTAAGTGAAGTAAAAGTGAGTTATGATAACATGATTGTGCTTAAAGTTAACAAAGATGTGTTTAGTCTGAGTAAAGATGTTGTTTTTGTATGTGCTTACATACCACCTGTTGATTCGCCATATTACAGAGCAAAGGGTATAGATAATGGCATGGCTGTCCTTGAACAATGTTTAACTGAATTATCTCTTGATTATGATGCCTATTTTCTTTTGTGTGGGGATTTTAATGCCAGAACTGGTGATGTTTTTCCACATTTAGGGGATGTACATGTATACCCAGATTCTGATGACTTGCCACTCAATAGATCTTCACAAGACCACACTGTAAACACATATGGTACTTTATTGCTCAACCTTTGTTCTGTTTTCAATCTTGGTATTTTCAATGGTGTATGTGATGGTGACAAAGGTGGCAACTATACATACCTATCTAACTTTGGAAACAGTGTTGTTGACTATTTCCTTGCTTCAGACAAATTATTTTTTGCATTGGTTGATTTGTGTAACTTGTGTGTTGGCGAAAGGATAGAATCCGATCATATGCCACTAGAATTGTCCTTTAAACGTCTCCAGATTGGAGATGAACAAGGTGACAAAGAGCAGAGCACTTGCTTAGTGCAAAGCCCTGCCAGACTAAAATGGCACACATCACATGTACAGCAGTTTCTTGACAACATTCATTCAGACAAGACTCAGACTAAACTAGCAGAAACTTCACGACTGCTAGATGAAAACATTGATCATGCATTAGAAGCTTTCAATGCCTGCCTTTTGAAATGTGCACAATGTATGGAATGTCCTGTTTGGAATTTTCAACAAAAACGATGTAATGTTTGGTTTGATAATGAATGTAAAATGTTCCGAGCACATGTTTGCCGTCTGTTACGAAAATATCGCAAAACATTTGACTGTGATCTTGGTCATGAATATCATGTAAAGCGTAGAGAATATAAATATTTAATCAGGAGAAAACAAAAAGAGTTGAAAGTAAAACAATGTGACATGTTGTTAAATTCTGTCAACCAACAAGAGTTTTGGAAGAATGTAAAACCGATAAAAGGAAAAAGTACAGTATATAACAATATTTCTGTCAGTGCCTGGTTTGACCATTTTAGTAAAATTTTGAATGATGACTTACAATCCAATGTCACGTCTGATAGAAATTTTGAGGAAAATAATAGTGATGTTGATACTACTGGTGCATATGATGAATCTTTGAACATTCCTATAACACAAGAAGAAATCATTAAAGCTGTTCGCTTTCTTGGAAATGATAAGGCAGCAGGACCAGACAGAATCATAAGTGAGATCTTTAAGTACTCTGATGGCGTTTTTGTACCTTTTTTTGCTGAAATTTTTCAATGTTTTATTTGATACAGGAACTTTTCCAGAACAATGGACAGAGTCTATTATCTTTCCTCTTTACAAGAAAGGTAGCATAGGTGTTACAAATAACTACAGAGGCATTTCACTGGTTAACGTTTGTAGCAAAATATATGGTTCAGTAGTTAACAGTAGAATTCAAAATTGGGTGGAAGGAAACAACATAGTGGGTGAAGTTCAGGCTGGTTTTAGAAAAGGGTATTCGACCGTTGACCATATTTTCACCCTTTTTGCTCTTGTACAGAAACAGCTTGTGTCTAATAAGAAATTGTACATAGCGTTTATAGATTTTGAAAAAGCTTTCGTTTCTGTATCCAGAGAAATTTTGTGGTCAATATTGAGAAAAATGGTTTGAATGGAAAAATGTTTGAATGCATCAAAAGCATGTATACTTCTGTTAAAGCTAAAGTTAAGGCAAGGGCTGAGTTAACAGATTACATCCAGTGTAACAGAGGTGTGAAACAGGGTGACGTATGTAGTCCTGTTCTTTTTAGTCTATTTATTAATGAACTTGCTCATGATATTACAGTCAATGGTAAACATGGAGGTTTAGTAATGCCAGAATTAACAGAATTATTCATTATGCTATTTGCTGATGACATTGTACTCATATCTGAAACTCTTATAGGACTGCAACACCAGTTAAATACATTGTATACTTCAGCACAACGCTTACAGTTAAACGTTAACATGGATAAAAGCAATATCATACTTTTTAGAAAAGGAGGTCACCTTGCAGCCAAGGAAAAATGGTTCTATGGAAACACTGAGATGAAAGTGGTAAATAACTATAAATATTTGGGTATTTTTTTCTCCACTAGATTATGTTTTTCTGCAGCTTTGAATGAACTTGTCACTCGAGCCAAAAAAGCATGTGTTAATATATTAGGTACACTGAATAAGATAGATTGTCATTCTTTTGATGTTTTTATAAAACTTTTTGATGCACAGGTTGCATCTATTGTGTCCTACGGATCTGAAGTTTGGGGTATTAGAAATGAAGTTTGTTAATAGAAAAAGTACATACTTTTGCTCTTAAGAGATACCTAAAAATAGATCAGCGCACACCAAATGATTTAATATATGGTGAAACTGGAAGATATTGTTTAACAATCAGGTGCCATGTTCGTTGTATTAAATATTGGCTAAAACTTACAAGAATGGATTCAAACCGATTGCCATATAAAACTTATATCATGTTGTATCATTTAGATTTGAAAGGGAAGAAAACTTGGGCCACGAAAATCCGTGAATTCCTGTTATCATATGGATATGGTCATGTATGATTTATGCAAGGTGTTGAGCACATTGACGTTTTCTTGCAGAGCTTAAAGCAAAGGTTAATAGAGTGCAAAATGCAAAATTGGCATGACCGTATTTCCAGTAAAGAAAGATACACTATGTATAGAACATTTAAACATAATTGTGAACTTGAACTATATCTAGCTCTCGACATGAACACGCACATAAAGCGTATCCTTACTAAGTTTAGATTGGGTGTATCTTCGATTTTTGTTCATGCATTAAGATATTCAGGTGGCAGTGACTTACACAGAATTTGTGCACTTTGTAAATCTGGTGTTGAAGATGGAAAACACTTTGTACTTGTTTGCCCAGCTTATTTAGATTTGAGAGAAGAATTGATTCCATCAAAATATTATAATGATCCGTGTGGCTTTCGAATGACTTTACTGTTAACATCAAGAAAAGAAACTGTTGTAAAAAATCTAGCTGTATATCTATATAAAGCTTTCCAGTGGCGAGAGATATTATCAGGATAAAAAAGGATATTATGTTGTCACACTTTGAAATAACTTTTCAAGTTCGGATGCTTTATGAATTCTTGCGTGAATGAATATGTGAATTTTTTTTTGAAATGTTGTCTCCTGTTGTGGGCCAAGGGCCTGACAGTAAACGTTTGAGTTTTGAGTCTCTCTCTCTCTCTCTCTCTCTCTCTCTCTCTCTCTCTCTCTCTCTCTCTCTCTCTCTCTCTCTCTCTCTCTCTCTCTCTCTCATCAAAATAAGGTTGCTTATGTTTACTTGAAATGATTAGTTGTGACTTCAAACGATGGTCCCATCCCAGGGCAAGGGCAGGATGAAAAAGTATGTTGATAAGTATACCTAACCCTTGCAGATCAAAACATTCATCAGTCAATCAATCAATTTCCCTTTTTTTCTATGTCTGTCTATCTGTTTGTCTTTCTGTCTGTTTGTTCCTCTCTCTGTCTGTCTTTGTCTCTTTGTCTCTGTCTGTCTGTCTGTCTCTCTGTCTGTCTCTCTGTCTCTGTCTCTCTCTCTCTCTGGTACTTGTTTATGTGAACTTGGTTTTGGTTTTGTTTGGTTCAATCAAGGTGTAGGAAATTGTAGAGAATTTATAAACATTTTCAGGCAACGACTGATTGACTGCCGATGGCAGCAATGGAGTGATCACATACAAACCAGTGAAAGATATCAAATCTACAGACAATTTACAAGTACACATGATGTCAAACCTTATCTAAAGCTTGATGTGGACATTCATCTGAAAAGAATTATGTCAAAGTTTAGACTTGGTGTATCAGATTTAAATGTTCATAAGTTCAGATATGGAGAACGTGATGTTGATGACCCCAGGTTACTATGTTCATTATGTAAGCAAGCACCTGAGGATGAAGTACATTTTGTGTTATGCTGTCCAGTATTAGAGGATGTTAGGCAGAAATACATCCCTGTAAAATATAGTAGGCAGCCTAATTCGTTTCGACTCTGTTTACTCATGGCGTCAAGTCAGCCTAAGGTTGTGCGTAGCCTAACTTTATATTTGTGTAAAGCTTTCAGAATAAGAGATATATTGTTGTCGTAGGTTATATTTGTGTATCTGAGTAATTTTTGTTGTTGTTATTGGCTTGTTGTTGTTTTTTGTTTGTTTGTTTTTTCCCTCACCAAAATACTCAGCAGCTTGGCAACCCCCCTTCATGTATGGGCCAATGGCCTTTTTGTGAATAAAATTTTCGAGTTCGAGTTCGAGTTCGAGTTCTCTCTCTCTGTGTCTGTGTCTCTGTCTCTGTCTCTGTGTCTCTGTCTCTGTCTCTGTGTCTCTGTCTCTGTCTCTCTCTCTCTCTCTCTCTCTCTCTCTCTCTCTCTCTCTCTCTCTCTCTCTCTCTCTCTCTCTCTCTCTCTCTCACCAGGTTAACTCAGTTTGTTTTATGTTCTGTTATATAACTATGATCAAAGTTAAGTGTATTCTTTTCTCAGCATGTAGCTAATTGATGTTGCATGCATGCGCGATGTGTGTGTGTGCGCGTGTGTGTGTGTGTGTGTGTGTGTGTGTGTGTGTGTGTGTGTGTATGTGCGTGCGTGCGTGCGTGTACGTGTGTCTGTCTGTCTGTGTGTACACGAGAGAGAGAGAATGTGTGTGTGTGTGTGTGTGTGTGTGTGTGTGTGTGTGTGTGTGTGTGTGTGTGTTCTTTTCCTATGACGATGAATATTAATTGAAGTTCATTCTCTCTCTTTTACAAAAATGTAATGATTTTATATGGTTTGTTATGTTTATTAATAGTGGTGCTATGTGCTTTTTAGTAGTTTGAATTGCTTTGTTTGATTGCGTGTGGCTTGGTTATTTGTTTGGTGTTTTTTTTCTTCTTGTTGGCTGTTGTTGTTTGTTTATTCTTTAGATTATTTGTTCATTACTGTTGTAGTAACTGGTTGTTATTTTTTTATCATGATTTTTCGAGACTGGATTCAAAATAACATATTACCATGAATTTATTATGCTCAATATGAAAGATTTGATTTGTAATGTTATTTTATCGAAGAGAGAGAGAGAGAGAGAGAGAGAGAGAGAGAGAGAGAGAGAGAGAGAGAGAGAGAGAGAGAGAGAGAGAGAGAGAGAGAGAGAGAGAGAGAGAGAGAATGAAAAAATGAATGAATGAATGAACCAATGAATGAACGAATTATCTTTTTTTTCAAGGTAACAGGGTAAACACCTAGTCACCTATCAGTGTGCCCGTGGGAACAGAGGACATTTACAAAACTCCATACACACGGGGACTGGATGGAAAAAAGCACGAGTGCTTATTCCATTATCCTTGATATAAAAGAATAAATCCAATAAAAAATAACTCAAAATCTGTTCTAGCGTAGCTAACCCCCCAATTTGATACCGTATTCTTAGCGTCATTATCATTTTATTTTCTTTATGGTAAATAGTTCGTCTGTTTTACGCCGAAATTTATTCTTCTTCTATTTTGTTATTTCATAGCCAGGATATTGGGATAACCACTCTTGTGCTTTTTTTACAACCAGTCCCCGTGTGTATGCAGTTTTGTAAATGTCATCTGTTCCCACCGGCACACGATGGCCTACACTTACGAAAAGCGGAACAGGATTTAACGTGTGCGCAAGATGTTATGCGTGTGTTCACACACGGGACCTCGGCTTATAGTCTCATCGGAAGGACTTTGGGAGAGAGAGAGAGAGAGAGAGAGAGAGAGAGAGAGAGAGAGAGAGAGAGAGAGAGAGAGAGAGAGAGAGAGAGAGGAGATAGAGAGAGAGAGAGAGAGAGAGAGAGAGAGAGAGAGAGAGAGAGAGTGGAGTCAGCACTGATGTTAAGGAGATAAATCTCCTCGAACGGGAATCGAACCCGGGTCGTCAAATTGCGAGCGTAATGTTCTGACCACTAGGCTATCCCGTCCCCCGGGGATCAAGTTGGAAATGCTGGGCCTGTCTTGTCAGGCACTTAACGGCAGCACAACTTATTTCCGCTCATATGACATGAAACAATAGCTGCTGTATGAAGCGTTGGACTCAGAAGTAGATGTTTTTTAACTTTCCAGTTGGCAGTTTATCCTGCCTTCTGCATAGCTTCACAACATATAGCCATCTTATGATGGGTGAAACAGTTACTTTGCCTGCACATCATATAGCCATCTTATGATGGGTGAAACAGCTACTTTACCTGCACAATATAAAGCCATCTTATTATGGGTGAAACGGTTACTTTACCTGCACAATATAAAGCCATCTTATGATGGGTGAAATGGTTACTTTACCTGATATAAACATCTTTACCGTTAAGGAAGGGAGGTATTTATTTCTTGTGCATATGAAAAGGTCATGCGCCTTTCTTTAACGTTTATAATCTACATACCTTGCGGTTTTTGATGTTTAGGACACACTTGCTTTCTATCTAATAATGAATGGTTTTTATCACCATCCTTATTATTCTTGTCAAGTGTTTTTTGAATAATGTCAATAATGACGTCATTAATGATAAAGTTAAAGTGACCGGATTAAGTTGTCAGAGACCTCAGCTTCTCTAGGGGGCCAGCATGTTGAGGGCGGTCCTCAGCTGATAGAAGTTGAAGGGGCCCTTTCAAGGTTTCTGCTTGGCAAATCAACCACTAAGCAGCATACTAAAAAAAAATTTCACCACGAATAATTCTTCCACTTTCTTCATGTATTGCATTACCTAATAATAACCTTTTTTTCAGCCTCCAGCTCATCTCGGCCTAAATGGAAGAAAAACTTGAATAATGGAGACGTATGTTTGAGTTTAACTAAGGACATTTTTATCAATAATTGCCAAATCTTGCTATCTTCGTCATCGTTGATGATGATGCTGCTGCTGCTGCTAGCGGTATTTTCACCTTTTATTTTCAGGGCCTTTCTGAACAAGTCTGTAAGGCTACAGCATATAGATTTCGCTCGTCGAAAGAAACTGGTCGATCCCGACCTAGAAGCACAACAAAAGAAAGAGGATAAAGACGTATATGCAAGAATTGTGTACTCATGCAAGACTTACATGTCTCCTGGACACGTTTGAGAGTGGCTCTGTAAGCTACATAATGGAAAAATGATGGTTCTCCTTTACAGTGGACGCATGGTACGTCTGTGATAGAAACCACTTGTCTTAACTTTCTGTCGTTTTTATTATGTCTTACAATGTGAAGTCTGCTTGTTTTATGATATTTCTGGTTCGAAAATGTCATAGAAATTATCCTGTTCGTCAGCGATGTGCAAACAGACAGTAAACATATAATGTGTCTGCCTGACTGTAAAGTATACCGACATCGTTTTCAACCACCACCTCAAGACACAAAGCGTCGCACAATTGGCAGGTGTGTCCCGATTTAGTAACACGACTATGTGAATGATGATTTGATGGCATGGGAGGTAATCTAATTACCGCCCATCACACACACACACACACACACACACACACACACACACACACACAGATAATTATAAGGACGGGATAGCCTAGTGAGAACATTGCGTTGGGAATTTGACCACCAGAGTTCAATTCCCGTTGGAGGGGATTTTTTCCCCTGGAGTTAACACTCTCCCAAAAAGTCTTTCGGATGAGACTGTAAACCGAGGCCCCGTGAGAGAACGCACGTAGACCGCTTTTCGTAAGAGTAGGTCATTGTGTGCCGGTGGGAACACATGACAATATTTACACAACTGCATACACACGGGGACGGGATGAAAAAAATTGCACATGAGTGTTTATCCCATTAACCTAGATATAAAAGAATAAAAATTTTATATATATATATATATATATATATATATATATGAAGATCAAATATGCATTTTGTTAAAGATGCCGTCACTCAGGTCAGCGTTTACTTCTTTTGCATGGGTGTTGGTGGTCTTCGGTCGTGTTATTTCCCTTGTTCTGGTCTTTTTTTGTTGCTGGTTCTCTGTCACCTTTTCTTTCTATACATTGTTGTCTGTGTCATGTTTTTATTTTCTATATTTTTTATATATTTTTGTCTGTCGCGTTTTTACTTTTTCTTTTTATATTTTTTTGTCTGTGTCATGGTTTTTTTATATATATTTTTGTCTGTTTTGCGTTTTTACTTTTTATTTTATATATTGTTGTCTGTTTTGCGTTTTTACTTTTCTTTTATATATATTGTTGTCTGTTTTGCGTTTTTACTTTTCTTTTAAATGTTTTTGATTTTTGTCGTGATTTTTTTTCTTTCTTTTAAATACATTTGTTTGTGTCGTGTTTTTACCTTTTTTTTATATCCTTTTGTTAGTGTCGTTGCTTTTCTTTTATACTTATGTTTGTGTCGTGTTTTTATCGTTTTTATATCCTTTTGTTAGTGTCGTTGCTTTTCTTTATAGTTATGTTTGTGTCGTGTTTTTACCTTTTTTTATATCCTTTTGTTAGTGTCGTTGCTTTTCTTTATACTTATGTTTGTGTCGTGTTTTTACCGTTTTTATATCCTTTGGTTAGTGTCGTTGCTTTTCTTTTATACTTATGTTTGTGTCGTGTTTTTACTCTTTTTATTACATACTTTTGTTTGTGTCATGTTTTTACGTTTTTTCCTATATATATACCAGAACCAGCTTAACAACATCGATAATTATGTATAGTGCATTCAATTCAATTCAAACACTTCATCATCTCACGAACAGAGAAACTCACGTGGGCTACAGGCCACGCATAAAAACAGGAAAACATTACAGACAAATACAACACAATACTGGCCCACAATAAGATCAAATTGCAAACACTTGCAATACCTAAGCCAGTCGGACACTCGCCAGTGTAAACTTTAAATCACATGCACCACTCATGCCCAGGAACAGTACGCATGAACATCCACACTTTAATCACTCAGAGCCCTGCGCGCGTGCCCGCACACACACACACACACACACAAATATGCAGAATATCTTTTGCACACGTTAAATCCTTTTCCGATTTTCGTAAGAGTAGGCCATCGTGGGAGCAGATGACAATATTTACAAAACTGCATACACACGGGGGCTGGATAAAAAAAAAAAGCACATGAGTGCTTATTCCATTATCCTCGATATACAAGAATAAGATAAGTCAAGACACTCACACTTACACACACACACAAACACACACACACACACACACACACACACACACACACACACACACACACACACACACACACACACTGTATCACTAAGTAGAAGACTAGACAGATAAACTGCCAACTGGAAGGTTTCGAACATCTAGGGCTACTTCTGCGTCCACCGCTCAGACAGCAGTTACTGTCGTCTGGTCATTTACAATGAGCGAACACGCCTTGTGCTGCCCTTCAGCACCTGGCAAGTCAGGCCCTGCACATCTGACTTTGGCGTGAGATAGATGTACCACTTACCGTAAAGAACAAAGAATATAGCACTTAGAAGATGGGACACAGGGTAAAACATGCAGGATAATAATTATTATTGGTCATACTGTTAAAGATCCAGCATAATTATCGGACCCTGGTCGTGAAATAGATGTACCAGTTACTGTGAAGAAAAAAAAAAAGACTATAACACATAGAAGATGGGACACAGAGTAAAACATGCAGGGCAATAATTATATTGGTCATACTGTTAAAAATCCAGCATATCGGACCCTGGTCGTGAAATAGATGTACCAGTTACCGTGAAGAAAAAAAAAAAAGACTATAAAAAACATGCAGGACAATAATCTCATTGGTCAGACTGTTAGAAAAAAGTTCACATGCGTTTATATATATATATATATATATATATATATATATATATATATATATATATATATATATATATATATATATATATATATATATATATATATATATATATATATATATATATATGGGGGCGGGATAGCCTAGTGGTCAGAACATTGCGCTCACAATTTGACGACCCGAGTTCGATTCCCGTTCAAGGGGATCTGTTCCCTGGAGTTAACATCAGTGCTGACTCCACTCTCCCCAAAAGACCTTCGGATGAGACTGTAGACCAAGGCCCCCTGTGCAAACGCACGCAGAACATCTTGCGCACACGTAAATCCTGTTCCGCTTTTCGTAAGAGTAGGCCATCTTCCACTTCCTTCTCCCATACTGACCTTTCCTCCCCTCTCCCCTTGTTACTAATGCTCCGCTAAGGAAATCAGACTGAGTTGTTGATGAGGGCTGACACGATGTATGTTAATATTGTATGCCGTTACAGAAGAGGTTGGGGGGTGGGGGGATTCAGGGGGGATGTCCTCTGACACAAATTCTGGAACATTTTGAAACCCCTCATCCCCCATCCGCTCCCCCCCCCCCCCCCCTTGCTCCCTTCTTCCCATTCTCCTATGTGAATGAGCTGGTTGTGTGTGTCATGTCAAGTCAAGTCAAAATGATCTTTATTAAGGGTAAAAGATTAAGTTTACACAACTTTTTTTCATCCTGCCCTCACAAAAAAATCAAGAAAATTGACCTCTAACACAATCAAAGATAAATATCAACCTTGGTTGAAAACTAAAATAAAATGGGGATTTATATCCAAACAGAATCTCACAAGATAACAACTCAAGACAGTAACATACTCAAGCCATACATACAAAATAATAGAAATACAAAATATCATGGGTATGAATAACAACAAAGCAGCCAAATGTGTCAGACATAAGGGTGGACTTATAATTTGTCCATCAGATGTTTCTTCAAAAGTTTCTTAAACATTTGTTTTGAAGGAACTGATTTTAGAAAGGAAGGCAGTTTATTCCACAATGTTCTTCCTGAATAAGCAAGGCTGGATTTATAGAGATTGTTATGGGGCCTGGGCAAAAACAGTCTATGGGTAGGCCTGTTTTTATTGACAGCAAATTTTTCAAAGATTTTCTTTGGGGCTTTCCCGTTTAATATATTGTACATACATAGATACTTGTTGAACTGCAGTCTTTTTTTGAGTGGAAGAATATCTAGTTCTTTGTAGTTGGTGGTGGTCAGTGTATTAGGATTCAAACGGACTAGTTTCACAGCTCTTTTGTGCAGGCGGTTTATATGCTTTAAGTTTGTTTCGCTTGCACTATCCCATATGGTAGAGACATAATTTATGAGATAGAATATGGGCGTGAAAGAATAGTTTTCGTGACTGGAGATTTAGAAAATTCTTGATGTTTCTAAGTTGATATAATCTTACTGAAATTCGTTTTCCTAACGTGGCTATGTGATCTGACCAAGACAAGTCGTTGTCAATCACTGCACCTAGTACTTTGTGTGAGACTACTTCTTCAATTTGTTGTCCATGGACATATATTGGCCCGAATGGAGAACGCAATTTCTGTCTTTTTGCCGAGTGGTTATAAACATACATTTTGTTTTATTTGAATTAAGAGACATATGATTGAGTTCTGTCCATTCGATAAGTTTATTGATACCTGCCTGCATATCATTCACAAGCTGGTTTGGATCATCATTGTTACATTGAATTGATGTATCATCAGCAAACATTTGATATGAACAATGGATATGCAGAGGTAGGTCATTAATATAAATAGAGAAAAGATGTGGTCCTAGTATTGATCCCTGTGGTATTCCATATTTTACGGGTCGTAAGGTTGACCTTTTAGGCCCGATTTCAACAAGTTGATGGCGATTAGTGAGAAATGAGTCTAAAAATGACAATGCTTGGTTGGAGATTTTATAGCATTTTAATTTTTTGATGAGGAGAGAGTGGCTAATAACGTCAAAGGCTTTCGCCAAGTCTAGTAAAAGAACTCCTGTAATTTCATTATTGTTGATATTCAAAAGACAATGCTCAATAAGCTGTATCAAGGCTGTATGGCAAGAGTGGTTTTCACGAAAGCCTGACTGGTTTTCATTAATTAGATCATATATTTTAAAATGAGAATGTAAGTGAAAATGTATATGTTTTTCTAATGGTTTAGCTAGGACTGACAGTATGGATATTGGTCTATAATTCGACGGATTGGTAGGGTCTCCTGATTTGTATAAGGGTATTACTTTTGCTCGTTTAAATTTCAATGGGAAATAATGTTTGTCAATACACAAGTTAACTATGTACGTTAGGGTATCGCTTATAGCATATGCACTGATTTTTAATATTTTAATATCGATTTTGTCAAGGTCTTTTGATCCTGACTGTTTCAATTTGAGTAAGCTATTTAGCACTTCTGTTACTGTTATTGGGTGTATGGTAAAATCAGATGAGATGCTCTTTGATGAACAGTATTGTTTCAATTCTTTCAGCTCATTTGTTTTTGTTTTATCATTAGGTATTATAGAGTCAGCAATGTT
>CM060343.1:12332290-12352290 GCA_030674155.1 Stramonita haemastoma
GCCCCTATATACAGATTAAAATGGGGTATAAAACCAGCTTTACTCTCCGTGCTTGTGTCGACACCCTGGTCAACAATAGGGGTCATCCCAGGACCGAGACCGAGTGGTGGGAAAACCCACATCCATCACACACAAAATGAGATAAAACCAAACCCAGATTACTTAAAACAACCTTGTCCTTGGACACCAACTATAGCACTTTCAATTATATCAAATGGAAAAAGCCCAATTCTCCAACGGAGTTCAAAATGGTATCCGGTGGAACATCTCAAAACAACATCTTTAGGGAGTCTGCAGTAAAATGGTTGTGCCTAATATCCTGAACATCCTCACACTCCAGGAGCAGATGCTTGATGGTTATCCGCACATCCCAAGTCACGCACCATGGACTTCCCTCGCCTTTCAGCAAGTGAACATGAGTGATATGAGAATGACCCATGTGTATCCTGGTAAGCACTGTTGCTTCCCTTCAGTTTTTGACACACAGAGGGAGAACCTCTTTCAGGTTGGAATATATCTGAAAAAGTTTGTTGTCCGTCTGAGTGTTCCATTCCTGCCAGAGGGAATGCGCTTTTTGTTCGCTTCTAGGTTTCAGATCTGTGAACAGCACCATGGACCCATATATCACCTGCTCCATGGCACACCTGGTGAGTCGGTTACCTGTTTTGTTGCCCCAAATGCCCACGTACCCCAGGATCCACACCAAAACCACATCACACCCATCCCGTCTCAAGGAAGTATAGAGCTTGTAGAACTTCTGATGCTTAGGGTGGTTTACTCTCCTACAAGCAATAGTCTTCAGAGCCAAGAGCAACTCTGCACAGACCAAGCAGTCTGTCTTTTCTGACTGCCAACTCAGTTGCAGGGACAAGACAAGAGCGCTAAGTTTGGCCGTGTACACAGAGGCATCCGAAGGCAGGTGCTCAGAAAGCCCCAACACCTTGACGGTGGGACAATAGGCGGTGCAGGCCACCCCCTCCTCAGACTTGGACTTGTCTGTGCAAAGTCTGGTGTAGGACGGATAAGACATACAGAGTTCTCGGAAAAGACCCTGTGTGCCAATGAACTGGTGACATCTTTCCTGTGAGCGGCAAAATTGAAACAGACAGCTGGGGTTTCCACCATCCACATAGGCATCTCAGGGAACTTAGGAAAGTCGCAGATGACACCCAAATCAATATCCCCTGCAACATGCACCATTCTCCTGGCCTCAAAGAAGGAGACCTTCTTTTCCACTTTCACTCTCTGGATCTCCATCTCAAAAATTCAAGTAGGGCACTTCGTGGACAAGGAGGTGTGAGCACCTCCGCAGTTCACACAGAGAGCAGGGTCCTGACATTCCCCGTGGTGTACTGCCTTCACACAGACACCACACATCTCCTGTCTAGGGCACCTGTCTCTCACGTGGCTGAACTTGTGACATTTGAAGCACCTCAGTGGAGAGGGGACTTAAAGCAAGACCTTGATGCTGAGATATCCAGCCTTGATGTTCTGAGGCAGCATGGTCATACAAAATGTGAGAAAGAAGATGTTTGTGGGTACCCTGTCCCCCCCTTTTCTGATCTGCACTAGATACACGTCCACAACTACCTGAGAGGCCAGCTCAGTCTTAATTTCTGCCTCAGACACCCCCTGCAGGTCCCTGCACCAGATGACCCTTTGCTGTTGTTCAGGGTTTTGTGGGCAGTTACCTTGACAGGGCAAGACACCAGCTCTGTGCTCTTAAGGAGCATTTGTGATTGTTATTTGGACTTACACTCCAACTCACTCACTCACTCACTCACTCAGTCCCATGTCCCATAGGACGTAGGGGGGACATGAGAGAAGAAGCAACAGAGATCTTTTTCCATGCTTCACGATCCTGTGTGGCTAGTAGGAGGTGTTGCAGGGGTTGGGCGGTCCAGTCTTTGATGTTGTCAACCTATGATTTCTTTTGGCGGCCTCTTCTTCTCTTGCCCTCCACTGTACCTTGCAAGATGGTTTTTGCTAGGGTGTTGTGTCTTGTGGTGTGACCAAACCACATCAGCTTTCTTATCTTTATGGTGGAGAGCAAGGGCTCTTGGGGACCCACACGCTTTTTGATTTCTTCTTTCACATAGTCAAGTCAAGTCAAGTCAAAGTCAAGTCAAAAACACTTTAATCATCCCTGAAGGGCAATTACAATACTGACAGGCATATTGATACAAATCATAATCAAACACACGAAGGAGCTACATTTCTATTTTGTTCAAACATTATATAACTTGAAATAAAATGTCACAAACACTGACACTCTAGCGCGCGCTTGCACACACGCAAACACACGCATACACACATACCAATGTTTAGATACAATGTTCTTAA
The DNA here is from genome assembly GCA_030674155.1 of Stramonita haemastoma. Lineage (NCBI taxonomy): Eukaryota > Metazoa > Mollusca > Gastropoda > Neogastropoda > Muricidae > Stramonita > Stramonita haemastoma. The sequence continues at coordinate 12,334,634 of CM060343.1, forward strand.
AAACCATTGACTAGAAAAGACATATGATCACCATTATTTACACATTATACGCACGCGTTCACACCCGCACATATACATGCATACACACCACACACACACGCCCCCCCCCTCCCCATACAATCCACACCCACCCGCCCCCACACTCACACATACACACACGCTCCCCCCCCCCCTATCCATACACACCATCCACACCCACCCGTCCCCCTTCCCTCCCACACGCACATAATTGGTAGAAGACATGTGAATTTACAAGCAATTCAAAAAGAAAAAAAATCAATAAAGCCAAAAATAAGACATACTTATTTTATGGGTACATATGCATGTATGTGCACGCCTGTATGCATTGGCTACATACATAACAGTGACAGGTAAGCAATTCAGAGAAGCTTACACACACACACACACACACACACACACAGACACACACACACAGACACACACACACACACACACACACACACACACACACACACACACACACACACACACAAGAGCAAACAAACAAACAAACAAAAACAAAAACAAACAACCTCAGTCAGTGTTATTATGAGTTTAGAACTCGGATAGCTACTGGCACAAAGGAATTCCTTTTTCTGTTTGTTTTGCTGTTGTGGCATTGAAAACGACGTCCTGAAGGCAACAATTGAAATTCTAAAAACAGAGCGTGGGAGGAATCGGCCAAAATGGCTCTTGCTTTACGTACAAGCTGCTGATTACAAAACGACCTGAGGTCTCTTTGTTCTTCTCCGATAATTTTAGAGCAGATTCTCACAATTCTCTGAAGACCATTCTTGTTCTTAATGCTAAGGTTATTGTACCAGCAAATGAAAGCAAAACTTAAAACGCTCTCTATATAAGACTTGTAGAACAAAGAAAGAATCTTTTTGTCGACAAAAAATGAGTTAAGCTTCCTCAGAAAATACACACGTTGTTGCCCCTTTTTGACAATGGCGTCAGTGTTAGCATCCCAATTTAGCTTTGGGTCAAAAACAGTTCCCAGATATTTGTATTTCAAAACGTTTTCAACTTCTTCACTATGGATGATGGTATTCTCAGAAGTGTGCTCCGATCTTCTGAAATCAATAGGAAGTTCTTTAGTTTTAGAAACATTTAGCTCCAGATAGGCCTCATCACACCAATCTACGAACTCGGTAAGGGCTTGACCATGGTCTAGGACTGATCCAGATAAGAGAGACAGAAGAGCACTGTCGTCCGCAAATTTTACCAGAAATGAGTTTTCATGGCTGCTTCTACAATCATCTGTGCATAGAATGTAAAGAAGTTAGTTATTGGTCTTGTGTTCTTTGTATGATATTTTGAGGAGTCTTCTGTGGCACTTGTTCTCGAATGCTTGGATTCTCCTCTCTAACTCTGCTGTCAGAGTCCATGATTCACAGCCATATAGGAGGATAGATATCACAAGGGATTTGTAGAGGTGGTGTTTGGTGCAAAAGCTGATGTTGTTGCTTCTGATGATCCTCTGGAGTCTGACTAGATCAGATGTTGCTGTTGCAATGTGGGCTTTCGCTTCATTGTTTGATGTGCCATCTTTTGTTAGGATGGAGCCTAAGTATTTGAATTGGCTCACCTCTTCCAGTATTTCTCCATTCATCTTTATTTCCGTGATGTCATTACTCACGCTGTTGACCATGATCTTTGATTTCTCTGTACTGACCTCCATGCCGTATGCACTCGCTCGATCTGTTAGACTGTCTGTGAGGATTTGCAGCTATTGTTTGCTGCTGCCCATGAGGTCAATGTCATCTGCAAATCTGAGGTTGCAAAGGGGTCTTCCACCAATGGAGATGGAAGTGTGGTGGTTTTGCAGTGTCTCTGTCATGATGTTTTTGAGGAAGAGGTTGAAGCGTACAGGTGAGAGAAGGCAGCCCTGGTGGACCCCAACCGTGGTCTTGAAGAACTCGCCCACGTGATTGTTCATGAAAACTGCACTTCTTGCATTCTCGTACAGAGCCTTGACGACTTCAATTAGACAGTTGTCAATGTTGAAGTGCCTGTGTACTTGCCAGAGGCTGTCATGCCATACCCTGTCAAAGGCCTTTTGAAGTCTATGAAATTGTGGTACAAGTCTTTTTGGTGTTGGAGATGCTTCTCTATCTGAATTCTCAGATTGAAAATTTGTTCCATTGTGCTGCGTTTTGGTCTAAAGCCCGCTTGTTCTTCTGCCAGGAGTTTTTCCGCTTGGTTTTTCAGTCTGTTGAGGACTACCTGCAGCATGATCTTGCTAGGATGGCTTATGAGACTGATGGTTCTATAGCTCTGGCATTGCTTGAGGTTTCCTTTCTTTGGCAGGGGTATTACAAGAGACTGTATCCATTTTTTGGCCATTCTTTGGTGTCGTGGATCTTCTGACAAAGTTCTGTGAATCGCCTTGCTGTTTCATTTCCATCATTTTGTTGTGAGTTCAGCTGGGATGTTGTCGATTCCAGGGGACTTCCCCTTCTTCAATTGTTTAATAGCTGTGTCTACTTCACACCTTAGTATTGGTGGGTCTTTATCTTGGTGTTCAGGGGGTTTGTCGGAAACTATGTTGGTATCTGGGCATAGTGGGTAGTTATACAGTCCCTCACAGTATTCTGTCCAGCGGTGGAGGATGGCATTGTTTTCCGTTAAAAGATTTCCTTCTTTGTCTTCAATGACAGAGGCTTTAGGCTGTTTCATTGTGCTGCGTTTTGGTCTAAAGCCCGCTTGTTCTTCTGCCAGGAGTTTTTCCGCGTGGTTTTTCAGTCTGTTGAGGACTACCTGCAGCATGATCAACAGAATCGCACAAATACGCAAATTTCTTACAGTCTTGAGGTCTCCTGCTATGGCTTTCAGGCTGGCCCTTAGCCACCACAAAAGGGCTCAATTTCATCAAAGGATGCTCCACCTCCACCCCTTCAACCACCAACCAGCTCAGCCCAAAGCTAATCCTCTCTCTAACTTCTGTCTCCAAACCACTGGACACATCCCCAACAGAGTCAGACTCCCTCAAATTTCTTTTCCGGTCTGTGTTTGGTTTTTTAGACATGGAGTGTAGGATCAGCGATGGTAGAAATACCCAGTCACCTCAGCAGAGCTAGCTGCCTTACCGAGGATGAGGCTAAGTCTACCCATATGGAAAATGCCTTACGTGAGAGCATATCGGGCTCATTAGTGACTGAATGATGTACAGCCAGCCATCCCCTGGCCACGTTGCTCCAGCGTGGGATTATGGGTTGCTTGTGGCAACCACCCGACAGCAGAGAAATGAAGAGCTGGACAAAAAGGTTTGATGGGGAGCTGATGATAGAATTAATTAAAAGTCCCATTGACAGAAGAGGACAGTCCACAGAACAAGGATGGGTAAGAATGGAGATGGGGAAGACATGACGATGAAGATGTAACAAGAAATTCTGTGACCAAGAGTTTCTAGAAAAAAAAGCAGGAAAATGAACTAAGAAGGCCAAAAACAGACAAAGAAGAATGATAAGAAGACAGCTTTACTAAAGCATAATATGTCTTTCCTTATTTCTCATTTCATACTACTGTCTCTGATTCTGATTACTACAGTAAGAGTGAAATGTAAACCATGGTTAGACAACTATTCTGTAGGTTTGAAATGTAGTGGGTATGAGGTGTATATGAGCTTAAATTAACCAGAATTTTCTTCCGCCTATTGATTGCATGAAACACAAATTTAGATAAATTATATCTGTGGATAGGATCAGTGGCTCTGAGTAACACATGCAGAGAAAGATCTTTTGATTCTTTTAGAAATTTTACCCGTAAATCTTCGTACGTAACACAAATCAATACAAAATGTTTTTCATTTTCGATCTGTTTTTTTACAAAATGGACAGAATTTATCATGATTCTCTATAGCGATGAACATTACTATTAAGTGGGAGCACATTAAACCTTAATTGCGTAATAGCAACACGAAGACAATAATTTTCGACATCTAAAACATAGCTTTCTCTTTCAAAAATAGTCTTAACTGATCTATACTGTTGATATCTATCACGTTCTCCTATAGTTCCTGACCATTCTTGTATAAACATATCAATAAGTCTCTGTTTGAATATCCTTAGAAATTTTTTGACATCCCTAACACCCTGCTGCAACCAAACAATGTTAAATCCAGTTAAGCATAATACTTCTCTTATATTCGAAACCCAGCATTGTTTTCCAGAGTTATCTAGATGCAACAACATTTGATACGCCTTGTGTGGTAAACGTTCACTATCCATTTCTAATAATTTAAACCAATATCTTAAACAGGCAGTGTATGAATTTACATAAAGTGGATATCTACACCAGTCTCCATAAACCATTTTATTTGGTGTTTTGGTTGGCGCACCTAGAAGAGAGAGAGAGAGAGAGAGAGAGAGAGAGAGAGAGAGAGAGAGAGAGAGAGAGAGAGAGAGAGAGAGAGAGAGAGAGAGAGAGAGAGAGAGAGAGAGAGAGAGAGAGAGAGAGATTTGATTTAATCTTTTTTTTTATCTTTTATATCGCGGATAATGGAATAAGCACTCTTGTATTTTTTTACATCCAGTCCCCGTGTGTATGCAGTTTTTTAAATGTACTCTGTTCCCACCGGCACACGATGGCCTACTCTTACGAAAAGCGGAACAGGATTTAACATGTGCGCAAGATGTTTTGCGTGGTTCGCACACAGGGCTTAAAGTTTAAAGTCTCATCCGAAGGACTTTTGGGGAGAGTGGAGTCAGTACTGATGTTAACTCCAGGAGAAAAATCTCCTCAACTGGACTCAACCGAAGAGAGAGAGAGGGGGGGAGGGGGAGAGAGGGAGAGAGAGAGGAGAGCTCGAGCTCTGAACTCTGAACAATTTTATTGTAGAAGGCCACCAGAGGGATTACAATTTCACACACTCGCTACCCCCCCTCCCCCCCCCCCCCCCCCCCCTCCATTAATTTCTTTCTCGATGCTTTCCAAGAATGCACCTGAAAACACTTCAAGCACAACGATTATAACATTCACTTGTGGTATTAGCACACATCTGATTGGAATGTTTGCAACATTTTAGACTAAACATAAATTTAGTAAACAGATACATAAATGAATGAATAAATAAAATTGATTAGAGAACTGATAACTAGAGCATAAATTGTACACAGAGCAGTATAAGACACTGAAAGAACTTGAGAAATACGTTAATCATTTTGATAAAGCCACCATTCTAAAGCAGAACGCCTTTTGTTGGAATGATATATGGATTGTCCGAGGTCATGAAGGCTTTTGTCATCTGACATCATAAATTTCCATGTTTTTTCTGAGGGGTATTGCCTATCATGAGAGAGAGGGAGGGGGGGGAGAGAGACAGAGACAGAGACAGAGAGCAAGAGACAGCAAGAGCAAGGGAGAGAGAGAGAGAGAGAGAGAGAGAGAGAGAGAGAGAGAGAGAGAGAGAGAGAGAGGGAGAGAGAGAGAGAGAGAGAGAGAGAGAGAGAGAGAGAGAGAGAGAGAGAGAGAGAGAGAGAGAGAGAGAGAGAGAGAGAGAGAGAGAGAGAGAGAGATGTCATTATGGATTTCTTTACATTTAATTTCTTCCATATTATTTTCAGAGTAAGGATCACTACAACCTACCTAACACAGACCAAACATGAACAACTCTACAACTGATGCTGATGGACTCACACCCAACAACACATTCTGGATGATGGTCATAGCTTACCCTGAGTACCAAGCAGCAATGATGATCTTGAAATTTTACCCTGTAGTCGTTGTTGTGGTGGGAGGCTTTGGAAACATCGCCTCAGTCTGCATCATGTGGCGTATGAAAGACAAGATCTCATCTCAGTATGCTATTTTCATGGCTCTGGCCATTTCAGATATTATTTTTCTGCTTACCATTGCCCCCTTCGATTGGATAATGAAATTTTTTAACACATATTTTCAGTTTCGTTTTCCAGCATTCGACACAATTGTGAATTGGCTATTCTATGTCACTACTATTACATCTGCCTGGCTGGTGACCTTTGTGACAGTACAGAGAACAATGGCAGTTCTGTGGCCACACAGGATGAGGATGATGTGCACTGTGCGAAGAACGTGGATTGTTATTGTAGTTATTACTGTCATTTCCTGTGTTATGAATGGCCATTTGTGGGTAGGGATTTTAGGCAGTTCGTTTTATCAAAGTGACAGGGCACGGCCTTATAGATATTTTCTTGTGTATGTCTCCCAATTGCTACATGGAGCTCTGTTTTCTGTTGTCCCCTTTGTCTGTCAGTTTATCTGTGATATTATATTGTCTGTCACTCTGATCAAAGCAGTTTCTTCAGCACCCATTGCTACACGTGTGGAATCCAACACTGGCTCTGCACAAAACACTGACAGCCGTAAGAACATGTCTTACAGAACAACCATCATGGTTCTGGTCATATCGGCAACTTCTCTTATTTTGACCACACCTGTGGTTTTGCTTGTGAGCTTACGTAACTATATAGTTAATGACTTTGGAAATCACCCGAAACAAAGAGCTGTATCAACTCTCCTGAGAGCACTTGCACATCAGTTATGGTACACCAATAGCGCCATCAACTTTTTTCTCTACTGTCTCACTGGAACCAAATTCAGAAGGGAGTTTATAAACTGGATCTCCTGTGGTGTGAAGAGTTCCTCTGCTCCATCTGTCCATGAGACAGCTGCAGAGGCATCAAAGAAATGAGACAGGAAGCATCATGGGAATAGTTGCTGGTCTGTATGACATTGCCATTCATCTATGATTTAGGCCTAGACATTCTGTACTGAACCACCACCACCACCACCACCACCACCACCCTCTCTCTCATTCTCTCTCTCTCTCTCTCTCTCTCTCTCTCTCTCTCTCTCTCTCTCTCTCTCTCTCTCTCTCTCTCTCTCTCTCTCTCTCTCTCTCTCTCTCTCTGAATGAAAGGCTGACAGAGACTGGCTGTTGATCTTGTCTTATAAGAAAAAAAAAGCATATTGTTTTCTTGTTAATCGGACAAAATGTCAGTCATGGTTTGCCATGACTTCGTTTAATCATGTTTACATATGTTTTTTTATCAGCTGTCTGTCATTCTCTGTCTGTCTGCCTGTCTGTCTGTGTAACTGTCTGCCTGTGAAACTGAGTGTCTTTAGTCTGTCCGTCTGTCTGTATTCTATCTCTCATCTGCCTGTCTATCTCTTCTCTGTCAGTCTCTACTCTACTCTACTCTCTAGTCAATCATATTTTCCTTCTCTATTTTCTAATCTGATTTTGTTGCTTTGTACTCTTATTTTGTAAAAGATAAAAGCATAAGCGTAGAAAATGTTTCTTGTATTTGGATGATGTTATGGATTTTTTCTTCTTTTTTCTTCACTCATACAATGTATATGTGCAGTTTGTTTGTTATTGCTATGCCTTTCTTTTCTTTTCTTCCTTTTTCCCCAGAAGGGTGGTTGTAAAAAGGCATGTATTCTTATGCCATTACCCTCTTTAGATATTCATTCCTTCATTCATTCGTTCGTTCGTCCATTCGTTCATTCATTCATTCATTCATTCATTCATTCATTCATTCATTCATTCATTCACTCTCTCTCTCCTCTCTCTCTCTCTCTCTCTCTCTCTCTCTCTCTCTCTCTCTCTCTCTCTCTCTCTCTCTCTCTCTCTAGCACGCGCGCGCCCGCTCTCGGAGTGATCTCCCTTGGTGAAAGTCAGGAGAATTCTTTGCTGCGCAAATTTTTGGTTAAAATTACCAATAAACTCAGCACCATGCCTGTCGTTGGACTGCCAACAGCACTGGAAGTAAGCCTGGGTGCCCTGCTGCAAGACAGTCACCTGACTCCTGGAGAATTTGCGGTGAAGGAAGCAACATGACAGTCATTCTTCGACTGAGAACAGACAGTGAAAATGTCAACATGGCTGGTCAGCAAACTTCTACACGCAAGTGTTTCCGCAAAAAAGCCACCCAGTCAACTGAATCGAGACAGGAGATGGATAGAGGAGAGGAGACAGACAGAGGAAAAGAGACAGACAGAGGAAAGAAGACAGACAGCAATAAGGAAAGAAAATAATGAGGCAAGCGAGTCCTTTACTTATGAGAATATGCCAACTTTATTTATGCCAACACCCCCAACAAGCCATGCTGTCTCACATGCTAACAGCCAGTCTTCTGACAACACAGCACTGCACGTGATGTCTTCAGCACGGGAATTCCGCCCTGCGTCACGGGATGTCAACACCATAGGAGCAGACACAGTCTCTGATCAGCAACACGAACTTGACCCTGCTGTGTGTAGTGCATCAGACACCACTGAGGATGACTGTTGCAACATTGCTCTACAGAAGGCGAAAGAGATTGGCTGCAGTGTGGAGCTGATCAGGGACTATGTGGCACAGCTGACAGACAGATCGCTGCAGAGAATGCTGAGGGATACCCATAGAAACCAGCAGTTTAGAAAAGTGTATGTTTCTGACAGTACCCCTGACACTGTTATCTGTGAAAGTGACGATGTGGTGATCCAGTTCAAGTGGACAGATGGCTCTGATAAACCAGCTGATTTCTACTGGTTTGTAAAAAGAAACATTAAACACATGACTGAGGAAGAACGTGTTATTTTTTCTAGGCTACAGCTGTGGACTTTGGCAGATCCCAAAAAAATGAAAAAGAGGATTGATGCCAGTCTAAATGTTCTAAATGTGATCATGGGTGTTGTAAAATATTACCTTGGTTAATTGACTTTGAATACCTGTTTGGGAGTAAGTGTGAGTGTGTATGTGTATGTGTGTGTGGGGGGGGGCGGGTGTGTGTGTGAGAGAGAGAGACAGAGAGAGAGAGAGAGAGAGAGAGAGAGAGAGAGAGAGAGAGAGAGAGAGAGAGAGAGAGAGAGAGAGAGAGAGAGAGACATAGAGAGACACAGAGAGAGAGAGAGTAATGGAACAGCCCCATATGTGTACTCCACCAGGTCAGTTCCGCCCCTGTTTTGTGCAACAAAATAGCATGAGCCAGTGGCCAACCTGACTGAACACTTTCTTGCAATGATCTGACTCTGGATCTCTACCTTTGTACCATGACGTGGAATCCATGCCATTAAGATATTTTGGGCTGCAGCCATTTTTTGCTTTTGATATTTTTCGTTATTATTCAATATATGTTGTGCCCAGTCCCTTCCCCACTGTCCCCTTGTGAATGGGCTGAAAAGCTGAAATCACAATAAACTATTGTCATTGTCATTCTCTCTCTCCTTTTGTTATTTGCAGATGATGTGGCATTAATATCAACAACACCTAGTGGTCTTCAGAATCAGTTAAATGTTTTAAAAAATTGCTGTAACAAGATAAAGTTAACTGTAAACATAGATAAAACAAAAGTTATGGTATTTAGAAAAGGGGGCTTTTGGGTAGACATGAGAAATGGTTTTATGATGGTAAGATCCTAGAGGTAGTAAACAATTATTGCTGTTTAGGATTTAAGTTCACAACTATGGTTAGTGCAAAAAACGGTACATGGCATCTAGCAACAAAAGGGGAAAAGGCAGTAGTTCAACTAAATAGAGTCTTTCGGAAATATAAAGAGATGACAGCAAATACTTTTTCAAAATTTTTGACACAAAAATACAACCAATATTGCTATATTCTGCTGAAGTATGGGGAACAAACCAAACAGAACATTTAGAAAAAGTTCACATGATGGCATGCAAAAGATTTCTAGGTGTGCCAACCAAAACACCAAATAAAATGGTATATGGAGACTTGTGTAGATATCCCCTTTATGTAAATTCATACACTTCCTGTTTAAGATATTGGTTTAAATTATTAGAAATGGATAGTGAACGGTTACCACACAAGGCTTATCAAATGTTGTTGCATCTAGATAACTCAGGAAAACAATACTGGGTTTCGAATATAAGAGAACTATTATGCTTAACTGGATTTAACATTGTTTGGTTGCAGCAGGGTGTTGGGGATGTCAAAAAATTTCTAAGGATATTCAAACAAAGACTTATTGATATGTTTATACAAGAATGGTCAGGAACTATAAGAGAACGTGATAGATATCAACAGTGTAGATCATTTAAGACTATTTTCGAAAGAGAAAGCTGTGTTCTAGATGTAGAAAATTATTGTCTTCGTGTTGCTATTACGCAATTAAGGTTTAATGTACTCCCACTTAATAGCAATGTTCATCGCTATAGTGAATCTGCTCATGATTAATTCTATCTATTTTGTAAAAACCAGATCGAAAATGAAAAACATTTTGTATTGATTTGTGTTACGTACGAAGATTTACGGGTAAAATTTCTGAAAGAATCAAAAGACCTTTCTCTGCATGTGTTACTCAGAGCCACTGATCCTATCCACAGATATAATTTATCTAAATTTGTGTTTCATGCAATCAATAGGCGGAAGAAAATACTTTAAATTTATTAGGTAATCCAGCGATGTATATTTGATAAAGCATGTTCACCATTGTTTATATTTGTGTCTTTTCAAGAATTCGTGGCATAATATGATTATGTCTTTCTTTATTTCTCATTTCATACTACTGTCTCTGATTCTGATTACTACAGTAAGAGTGAAATGTAAACCATGGTTAGACAACTGTTCTGTAGGTTTGAAATGTAGTGGGTATGAGGTGTATATGAGCTTAGATTAACCAGTTATTGTAGAATATAGATTGGTGTTATATCAAATATTTTCCTATTTTCTTTTATATTGTATTGTGGCCTAAGGCCTATGTGCAATTAAACCATTTCAGTGTTCAGTTCAGTGTTCTCTCTCTCTCTCTCTCTCTCTCTCTCTCTCTCTCTCTCTCTCTCTCTCTCTCTCTCTCTCTCTCTCTCTCTCTCTCTCTCTTCTCTCTCTCTCTCTCTCTCATGAATCTTGAAATTGATTTTTTCTGTACCCTTTGTATTTAGTATTTGCTTGTTCATTAGAAAGTATTTTCATTATCTATTTTCATATTGTGTACATTTGCAACTTTTCATGTATACTGTGGGGGGTTTGTTTGCTTGTTTATCTTTTATTTTGGGTGTGTTGGGGGGGCGGGGGGGGGCGGCGGGAGGTGGGGGGGTCTTTTCCGAGGGCTGGATGTAAAAAAGCAATTTTTGCTTATTCTCTTACCCTCTTTGAATAAAGAAAGTTTTCAAAGTTTTCTCTCTCTCTCTCTCTCTCTCTCTCTCTCTCTCTCTCTCTCTCTCTCTCTCTCTCTCTCTCTCTCTCTCTCTCTCTCTCTCTCTCTCTCTCTCTCTCTCTCTCTCTCTCCTCTCTATCTCTCTTCCCGTCTCTGTCTGTCTGTCTGTCTGTCTGTCTGTCTGTCTGTCTGTCTGTCTGTCTGTCTGTCTGTCTGTCTGTCTGTCTGTCTGTCTCTCTCTCTCTCTCTCTCTCTCTCTCTCTCTCTCTCTCCTCTCTCTCTCTCTCTCTCTCTCTCTCTCTCTCTCTCTCTCTCTCTCTCTCTCTCTCTCTCTCTCTCACTCCCTCTCAAACTGTACGTTTATAAATTTTCACATGCAAAAATATGTAAGTTCACGCCTTTGTCTGAAATAATGTTTTCTATGTTATTCTCTGAAACATATCTCCTTTGGGGGGAGGGGAGGGGGCTAATTATCAGTTTTCCTATTGCCTTGATTTGGTTGATCCAGATTCCTATTAAAGGTGTTGTCATCGTATTATTTCCACCAGTGATTCTCTCTCTCTTTCACTCACTCAATCACTCAACCACTCACTCAATCACTCACTCAACCACTCATTTACTCACTCATTTACTCACTCATTTACTCACTCACTCACTCACTCGCTCACTCATCTACTCATTTACTCACTAACTCACTCACTCCCTTATTCACTCATTTACTCCTTCACTCATTCAATACTCACCATTTACTCTCTCACTTATAATTATACATACACGCACGCACGCATACTTGCACGCACACACACGTATGCCACCAGGCAGGCAGGCAGGCAGGCAGGCAGGCATGCACGCACGCACGCACACACGCACACACACACACACACACACACACAAACACACACATACACGCACATTATCTGTCTTTGGGAACAGGTAACAGAATTTATAAAGCTGCATACGCACGGGGACTGGCTGTAAAAAACACGCGAGTGAATATTCCATTATCGCCAGAATACAAGAATAAAAATTATAAATGATTAACACACACACACACACACTTATATTTCATGATTTTTAAAGGTTCATTTTTGCAAATGCCAAAGGAAGCAAGGTCACCCAAAATCCTGTACCCAAAGTGTGTTAAAATGCTGTTTAATAACCAATTGAGCTACAAATATGCAACATTGCTAAAAGCTACATAAAATGTTGTAGATTGCTTTGGTATCATTAGTTCTTCTTTGAAATAACCAAAAAGTCTATTACAAAATTGAATAAAAACTAAAGTGAATGGCAGAGAAAAAATGTCATGTTTTGTCTGACTGACATTGCTAAAAAAAAAGAGGCTGAAGCACAATAGTTTGAACACATAATAAGAAAGGGGGTGGCTATAGCATGAACTCAGGTTTCTATCCTAGAACTTTAAGTTTGACACGGACTGCCAATTTTTTTTTATACAAAAAAAAATGGCAAAATATAGAGGAAATGGTCCATATCTATGTTAATATCGAACAAAATCACAAGATGTTAGTTCCTGCTTTAAGTATAATATAAGAATCTTAGTGTGCAAAATTTGATTAACTGATTATAATTAAAGAAAATGAATGGAATTTAGAGTCTGAACATGCTCATTTTTGACACACGTTTCAATTTTTCTGTCGACTATTCTGTCCCCTGCTGGTGTTTCCACAGTCACATTTGCATCACCACCACTTTCCTCACTGTCTTCACACTCACTGTCTGATTTTTCTCCCTCACTATCACACTCACTGTCTGATTTTTCTCCCTCACTATCACCCTCACTGTCTGATTTTTCTCCCTCACTATCACACTCCTCACTACTACTACAAGCTGAGATAAGTTTCTACAAGTCGGGCATGTGCAGCTTTTGTTCTGATGTGGGAAAGTTTGGATTCTCTGTAGGAAGGAAAGCAGGTGGATTTTAGAAAAACAAATTGCCCAAACGTGGGCGTTGTGTGGTATCAAGCAGAGCCCCCGTTACTCAGTGACAGGCAATGGGCAATAGGAAGGGAAGGGAAGGATGGTGGGGGTGCCCAATAGTGGGCGTTTATTTATTTATTTATTTATTTATTTATTCATTTCTTTTAAACCGAGGATAATGGAATAAGCACTTGTGTGCTTTTTTACATTTAGTCCCCCTGTGTATGCAGTTTTGTCAATCTTGCCATCTGTTCACACCGGCTCACAATGTCCTGCTTTTCCGAAAAGCGGAACAGGATTTAACGTGTGCACAAGATGTTCTGCGTGCGTTCGCACACCGGGCCTGGTTTACAGTCTCATCCGAAAGACTTTTGGGGATAGTGCAGTCAGCACTGATGTTAACTCCACTTCGTTGGGCGTTCAGGAAGGGAAAAGGTTAATTAATCTGGTGACTTTATGTCAAAATATTGTAAGTTTCTTTTCCTAGCCAGCCTAAAACTTCAGGGTGTTTTTTCAGTTCTTCCACAATGCTTTGGTTTGTTCCTCTTTTGGTCCAGCTTGTTCTTAAGAGTTTTCCCTAGAACCACATCTCTGCACTTTTGATTCAATTTTGTTTTTTATCTGCAGCTTTAAGAGTTCATCTTCCACGTCCATATGAAACAACAGACCGGACTAGAGTTAGCTGTGTTTTCAGTTGAGTTCATTTCCTGAATACCAGTCTTTGGAAATGTTGGCATGATAGACCTTTTTTTTTTTTTTTAGCTTTGACAATTCTTGGTTTAATGTCTATGGCACATAAAATATAATCGGCTGGATTGCATGACCCAAAGTATCTGAATGTTTTTTAATCCATGAAATCATCAATATGTACACCCTTAGCATTCAGTTCAAGTCCTGAGAGTTCAGTGTGTTCCATTTGCTTTCTCTGTCATTGCATGCATATTGTATTTGCAGTTTGATATGAGAGCAATTTCATCCGTATACCTAACGCTTGGAATTACATCCCCGCAAGGTTTTACGATGAAATTTTCTATCTCTGCCTCTCTCGTGATCTGTTCTGTGTACAAGCAAAACAATGACTGGGCAGAGAGTTCGGAATGAGCGGTGTCTACAGCAGTAGAGACCGTCACAGAAAATGAGGCAGGACAAAAAGTTATTCACAATGAAAACAACAAGAGAAAAACCCACATTGTTGTTATTGCTGAAACAGTGACAACAGTTAGTGAAGGAATGGACCTCTGTACCTGTATGTCTTAAATAAATACATAGATAAACTTCACACTTATGGGATAAGTGCACACTAATGACAAACATTTTCTATATAAACAAGGATGTCTGTAGCATTAGGGCGAATAAATAAATGTTTTGGTGATACTTTAGAGAACTCCACAGTGAACACGCTCGAAGAAAACAGAAAAAAAAAACATGTACAAAAGAACCTTCCTTTCACCTGTCCTGAAAGCACACTTGGATTCAAAATAGATGATGTTGATTTACACTTCTTCCTTTCACCTGACCTGAAAGCACACTTGGATTCAAAATTGATGATGTTGATTTACACTTCATCCTTTGACCTGACCTGAAAGCACACTTGGATTCAAAATTGATGATGTTGATTTACACTTCTTCCTTTCACCTGACCTGAAAGCACACTTGGATTCAAAATTGATGATGTTGATTTACACTTCTTCCTTTCACCTGACCTGAAAGCACACTTGGATTCAAAATTGATGATGTTGATTTACACTTCCACCGGCTGCTTGAGGGTGCATTTTTTAAATTGATAAATATTCTTCCATCCCAGCTGAACTCATAAAAAATGGAGGGAATGAAACAGCAAGGCGATTCACAGAACTTTGTCAGAAGATCCACGACACCAAAGAATGGCCAAAAGAATGGACACAGTCTCTTGTAATACCCCTGCCAAAGAAAGGAAACCTCAAACAATGCCAGAACTACAGAACCATCAGTCTCATAAGTCATCCTAGCAAGATCATGCTGCAGGTAGTCCTCAACAGACTGAAAAACCAAGCGGAAAAACTCCTGGCAGAAGAACAAGCGGGCTTTAGACCAAAACGCAGCACAATGGAACAAATTTTCAATCTGAGAATTCTGATAGAGAAGCATCTCCAACACCAAAAAGACTTGTACCACAATTTCATAGACTTCAAAAAGGCCTTTGACAGGGTATGGCATGACGGCCTCTGGCAAGTACTCAGGCACTTCAACATTGACAGCTGTCTAATTGAAGTCATCAAAGCTCTGTACGAGAACGCAGAAAGTGCAGTTTTTATGAACAATCACGTGGGCGAGTTCTTCAAGACCACGGTTGGGGTTCGCCAGGGCTGCCTTCTCTCACCTGTACTCTTCAACCTCTTCCTCGAAAACATCATGACAGAGACACTGCAAAACCACCACACTTCCATCTCCATTGGTGGAAGACCCCTTTGCAACCTCAGATTTGCAGATGACATTGACCTCATGGGCAGCAGCAAACAAGAACTGCAAATCCTCACAGACAATTTAACAGATCGAGCGAGCGCATACGGCATGGAGGTCAGTACAGAGAAATCAAAGATCATGGTCAACAGCGCGAGTAATGACATCACGGAAATAAAGATGAATGGAGAAACACTAGAAGAGGTGAGCCAATTCAAATACTTAGGCTCCATCCTAACAAAAGATGGCACATCAAACAATGAAGTGAAAGCTCGCATTGCAACAGCAACATCTGCTCTAGTCAGACTCGAGAAGATCATCAGAAGCAACAACATCAGCTTCTGCACCAAATACCACCTTTACAAATCCCTCGTGATATCTATCCTCCTATATGGCTGTGAATCATGGACTCTGACAGCAGAGTTAGAGAGGAGAATCCAAGCATTCGAGAACAAGTGCCACAGAAGACTCCTCAAAATATCATACAAAGAACACAAGACCAATAACTATGTGAAAGAAGAAATCAAAAAGCGTGTGGGCCCCCAAGAGCCTTTGCTCTCCACCATAAAGAGGAGAAAGCTGATGTGGTTTGGTCACACCACAAGACACAACACCCTAGCAAAAACCATCCTGCAAGGAACAGTCGAGGGCAAGAGAAGAAGAGGCCGCCAAAAGAAATCATGGGTTGACAACATCAAAGACTGGACCGCCCAACCCCTGCAACACCTCCTACTAGCCACACAGGATCGTGAAGCATGGAAAAAGATCTCTGTTGCATCTTCTCTCATGTCCCCCCTACGTCCTTTGGGACATGGGACTGAGTGAGTGAGTGAAATATTCTTCTTCTGACAACAATCTTTCATGTTTTATTTCCAGTACATGTGTACTTTCTTGAATGCACCGTCTTTTCACTCGCAGTGATATTAAACACAAAGAAAGAAAGATGAAGATTAATAAAAATGTGTCACATTCAGAAAACGGTGTGTGTGTGTGTGTGTGCGTGCGAGCGTGCGTGCGTGAGTGTGTGTGAGTGTGTAGGCGGGTATGTGTGTGTGTGTGTGTGTGTTTGCATGCGTGCGTGTCTGTGTGTTTGTGTGTGCGTGCGCGTGCGTGCGTGCGTGCGTGCGTGCGTGCGTGCTTGCGTGCGTGTGTGTGTGTGTGTGTGTGTGTGTGTGTGTGTGTGTGTGTGTGTGTGTGTTGTGCGTTTAGCTTTTTCTTGTTTTATTGTTTTATATCGAGGATGATGGAATAAGCACTCATGTGCTTTTTTGCATCTAGTCCCAATATGTATGCAATTTTGTAAATATTGTCATCTGTCTCTACTGGGACACAATGGCCCACTCTTACGAAAAATTGAACAGGATTTAACAGGATTTAACGTGTGCGCAAGATGTTCTGCATGCGTTCGCACATGGGGCCTCAGTTTACAGTCTCATCCAAAAGACTTTTGGGGAGAATGGAGTCAGCACTGATGTTAACTCCACTGGAAAAATCCTATCGACCGGACATCAATCTCAGTCCTCAAATTGCGAGCACAATGCTCTGACCACAAGGCTATCCCGCCCCCACCCCCTCTCCATCCCGCGCGCGCGGGCGCGCGTGTGAGTGTGTGTGTGTGTGTGTGTGTGTGTGTGTGTGCGCGCACGCAAGCACGCACGCACGCACGCACGCACGCACACACACACACACACACACACACACACACACACACACACACACACACATACAGAGGACGGGATAGTCTAGTGGTCAGAACATTGCGTTCGCAATTTGACCACCCGGGTATCAAACCCGTAGAGAGGATATTTCCCCTGGAGTTAACATCAGTGCTGACTCCACTCTCCCCGGAAGTCCTTCGGATGAGACTATAAACCGAGGCCCCGTGTGCGAACCCATGCAGAACATCTTTCGCACACGTTAAATTCTGTTCCACTTCTCGTAAGAGTAGGCATTGTGTGCCGGTGGGAACAGATGACAAGATTTACAAAATTGTATGCACACGGGGACTGGATGTAAAAAAGCATGTGAGTGCTTTTCCATTATCCTCGATACAAAAGAATACAATGAAATGACGATGGAAAGCACTCACAAATTCGCTCAAAATGCAAGTTTTAAAAACCCCAATCAAGTACACGAAACAATTTTAACAGATCAATTCAAAGCAAAAGAAAGAGGGACTTGTCAAAAGATAAACAAGTC
>CM060343.1:12357290-12364790 GCA_030674155.1 Stramonita haemastoma
CCACACCAAAAGCACATCACACCCATCCCGTCTCAAGGAAGTATAAAGCTCGTAGAGCTTCTGAAGCTAAGGGTGGTTTATGCTCCTACAAGCAATAGTCTTCAGAGCCAAGAGCAACTCTGCACAGACCAAGCAGTCTGTCTTTTCTGACTGCCAACTCAGTTGCAGGGACAAGACAAGAGCGCTAAGTTTGGCCGTGTACACAGAGGCATCCGAAGGCAGGTGCTCAGAAAGCCCCAACACCTTGATGGTGGGACAATAGGCGGTGCAGGCCACCCCCTCCTCAGACTTGGACTTGTCTGTGCAAAGTCTGGTGTAGGATGGATAAGACATACAGAGTTCTCGGAAAAGACCCTGTGTGCCAATGAACTGGTGACATCTTTCCTGTGAGCGGCAAAATTGAAACAGACAGCTGGGGTTTCCACCATCCACATAGGCATCTCAGGGAACTTAGGAAAGTGGCAGATGACACCCAAATCAATACCCCCTGCAACATGCACCATTCTCCTGGCCTCAAAAAGGAGACCCTCTTTTCCACTTTCACTCTCTGGATCTCCATCTCAAAAATTCAAGTAGGGCACTTCGTGGACAAGGAGGTGTGAGCGCCTCCGCAGTTCACACACAGAGCGGGGTCCTGACATTCCCCGTGGTGTACTGCCTTCACACAGACACCACACATCTCCTGTCTAGGGCACCTGTCTCTCACGTGGCTGAACTTGTGACATTTGAAGCACCTCAGTGGAGAGGGGACATAAAGCGAGACCTTGATGCTGAGATATCCAGCCTTGATGTTCTGAGGCAGCATGGTCATGCAAATTGTCAGAAAGAAGGTGTTCGTGGGGACTTTGTCCCCCCCCCCCCCTTTCCTGATCTGCACTCAATACACGTCCACAACTCCCTGAGAGGCCAGCTTAGTCTTGCCACAGACACCCCCTGCAGGTCCCTGCACCATATGACCCTTTGCTGTTGTTCAGGTTTTGTGGGCAGTTACCTTGACAGGGCATTCACCAGCTTGGTACTCTTCAGGAGCATTTGTGATAGTATTTGGACTTACACTTCAACAGAAGGGCACAAATAGGCAATTGTCTTACAGTTTTGAAGTCCTCTGCTATTCCAGCCCTTAGCCACCACAAAAGGGCTCAATTCCATGAAAGGATGCTCCACTTCCACCCACTCAACTACAAACCAGCTCAGCCAAACGCTAATCCTATCTCTAACTTCTGTCTCCAAACCGCTGGACACATCCCCAACAGAGTCAGACTCCCTCAAATTTCTTTTCCGTTTTGTGTTTGGTGTTTTAGACATGCAGCATAGGATCCATGCTGACTGGTGTTACTGTGCCAAAGGCTAACACAAATGTCTGAGACACCAGACGTGGCCCAGCCCAGACATCTACAGAAAAAGCTGTGGATATGGGCTGGTCACTGCAGCAGACTGCAAAGTTTGTCATCCAGACTGGACTAAACCTTTATCCTGAGACAGGGAATGTGGGAGAAGAACAAAAACTATGAATTGGTAACTTGAATCCATTGGCTGTATATTTTTGCAAGAGAGAGAGAGAGAGAGAAGAGAGAGAGAGAGAGAGATAGATAGAGAGAGAGAGAGAGAGAGAGAGAGAGAGAGAGAGAGAGAGAGAGAGAGAGAGAGAGAGAGAGAGAGAGAGAGAAGAGAGAGAGAGAGAGAGAGAGAAGAGGAGATGTCATTATTGATTTCTTTACATTGACTTTCTTCCATCTTATTTCCAGAGTAAGGATCACTACAACCTACCTGTCACTGACCCAACATGAACAACTCTACAACTGATGCTGATGAACTCACACCCAACGACACATTCTGGATGATGGTCATAGCTTACCCTGAATACCAGGCATCACAGATGATCAGGAAATTTTACCCTGTAGTCCTTGTTGTGGTGGGAGGCTTTGGAAACAGCGCCTCAGTTTGCATCATGCGGCGAATGAAAGACAAGATCTCATCTCAGTATGCTATTTTCGTGGCTCTGGCCATTTCAGATATCCTTTTTCTGTGTACCAGATCCACTTTCCTATGGATAATGGATTTTTTAAACACATATTTTCAGTTACAATTTCCGGACTGGAAACAATTGTGTATTGGTTGTTCTTTGTCACCAGTATTACATCTTCCTGGCTGGTGACCTTTGTGACAGTACAGAGAACAATGGCGGTTCTGTGGCCACACAGGATGAGGGTGATGTGCACTGTGCGAAGAACGTGGATTGTTATTGCAATTATTACTGTCATTTCCTGTGTTATGAATAGTCATATATTGGTAGGGATTTCAGGCACTTCGTTTGATCAAAGTGACATGGCAGGACCTTATATGTATTTCTTTTTGCATATCTACCAATGGATACACGGACCTCTGTATTCTGTTGTCCCCTTCATCTGTCAGTTTATCTGTGACATCATATTGTCTGTCACTCTGATCAAAGCAGTTTTCTTCAGCATCCATTGCTACACATGTGGACTCCAATGCTGGCTCTGCAGAAAACACTGACAGCCGTAAGAACATGTCTTACAGAACGACCGTCATGGTTCTGGTCGTATCCATCACTTTTCTTATTTTGACCACACCTATGGTTGTGGAACAAAACTTAGGTAAGTACATATATACTGTACTTGAACCTCGCCATAAGCGAATGGCTGTATCATCTCTCCTGAGAGCACTTGCACATCAGTTATGGTTCACCAATAGTGCCATCAACTTTTTCTCTACTGTCTCACTGGAACCAAATTCAGAAGGGAGTTTATCAACTGGATCTCCTGTGGTGTGAAGAGTTCCTCTGCTCCATCTGTCCATGAGACAGCTGCAGAGGCATCAAAGAAATGAGACAGGAAGCATCATGGAATAGTTCCTTGTCCATATGACCTTGCTATTCATCTATGCTTTAGGCCTAGACATTCTGTACTGAAACCCTCCTTCTCTCTCTCTCTCTCTCTCTCTCTCTCCTCTCTCTCTCCTCTCTCTCTCTCTCTCTCTCTCTCTCTCTCTCGTCCTCTCTCCTCTCTCTCTCTCTCTCTCTCTCTCTCTCTCTCTCTCTCTCTCTCTCTCTCTCTCTCTCTCTCTCTCTCTCTCTCTCTCTCACGTTCTCTCTCCATCTCCATCTCAATGCTGGTTACGATAATAGACTGTAGAATTGACACGTCTGAAGATATTAGCAAAGAGGAGGAGGAAGGAGCAAACTTTGATACAGAAAAAAATGTTTGGAAAGACAATAAGAAAAGGGTTTTATTAGATCGCTAAATAGAACCTGATCCGTGAAAAAATTAAAACTGCTGCGGATTTGCTCAATAATAATGTAGATAATTGCTTAGATGTGTTTTTCCAGTCCTTAAAGGAATCAAGTGCATGCATGTTAGGAAACACTGTTAAGAGACAGAAAAAACAATCTGAATGGTTTGATACTGAGTGTAATAAATTTAAAAAAAAAAGAAAAAAAAAAGAAAAGAAAGAAACTAGAACAGCCTTTAAAGCATTTAGAAGAACAAGAAATGATGATAACAGACTTGTTTATATCACAACACGAACAAAGTACAAAAAGTTAATAAAATCCAAACAGCATGCCTTCAGAAAGCAAAAAGTAGAATCTCTCACTGCAAAGATTTCTTACCCATCGCTTTTCTGGAAAGAACTTAGAAGTATGGGCTGTAATGATAAAGAAGAACTTAAAAATAACATAAAAACTTCAGACTGGGTAAACTTTTTTAAAATGTGTTTAAAGCACTGACACTGCACTTAATCAGCATACACATACAGATATAAATTTATCCAAAGAAGATGAACACGAACTAAACAAAAAATATGTAAAGAAGAAATAAGTAAAGCTATAAATAATCTGAAGTAAGGAAAAGCCAGTAAAATTGACGGAATTAATGCTGAAATGTTAAAAAAATGCAGCAGTGAGCTTAACTATTTTCTTATTAAGCTTTTCAACACCATATTTAGCAAAGGTATATACCCTCATGTTTGGTCAAAGGCCATTATAATTCCAATTTATAAAAAGGTGAAATAAATAATGTAGACAACTACATGGGTATTTCATTACTCAGCATCTTGTCAAATTTTATACATCAATATTAAACTCAAAATCATAGGGATGGCTTGAGAAAAAACATTTTATTTGTTAAAACCAAGCAGGTTTTCAGAAGAAACATTCTACTTGTGACCAGATTTCCAACCTCTATGCCATTGTACAATAATGTATGTAAAAAAAAAAAAAGTAAGAAGATATATGTTGTTTTCGTTGACTTTAAGAAAGCATTTGACAGTGTCAAACATGACAAACGTCTTGCTTGTATCAAAAGCCATGGGATAAGAGGTAAGGTTGTTTTTTTAATGCACTCTTAGCTAAGTATATGTACGTGTTGTCGTGCATTGGAGTAAATAATAATTTATGAGAATTTTTTGAGTGCCCGATAGGCGTGAGTCAGGGCTGCGTATTAAGTCCTACATTATTTACAATGTTCATTAACCAGTTAGCTAGCCAACTGAATGAATATGGCAGGAATGGAATCCCAAAGTTACCTGATGCTTTTGAACAATTTATCTTACTGTTTGCAGACCACGTAGCTCTGTTTTCAGTAACACCATTTGGCTTACAACAGCAACTGAATGTTCTTCAAGCTTTTTGCATTAATATGCAGTGAACAGTAAACATTGACAAAAGTAAGGTGATGGTTTTTAGGAAAGGAGGGTTTCTCGGAATCCATGAACAATGGTTTTATTTAAGTGTTAAGTTGGATGTAGTTAACCATTATTGCTACTTAGGCTTCACTTTTACAAAAAAGATTAGTACAAAGCTGGGCACTGAACAATTAGTAAATAAAGGAAAACAAGCAGTCATTCACCTAAACAAAGCATTTCACAGATATAAAGAGATGAATTCAAGCACATTTTTCAAGGTTTTTGATGTTAAAATTCAGCCAATTTGGTTATATGCTTCAGATATTTGGGGTTTTATAGAATGGACCATATTGAAAAAGTGCACTTGATGGCATGCAAGAGATTTTTAGGAGTATCGATAGGAACACCAAATAAAATGGTGTATGGTGAACTGGGTAGATATCCACTTTATATTAACTCGTATACTAATGAAATCAGATAATTTTATTGGTTTAAGCTTCTACAACTGAGTCAAGAATGATTACCACATAATGCTTACCAAATGTTGCTGGAAGTAGATATAAATGGAAAAGAATGTTGGATGTCAAAAACCGGAAAATTGTCTTTGAAACAAGATTTAATATTGTATGGTTACAACAAGGTGTTTGTGATGTAACAGCCTTTATTCAAGCAAAGATTACTCGATATTTTTACGCAAGAAAGGTATGAAACGATAAAAGACAAAGAGAGATATGAACATTACAGATCCTTTAAAACATATCTTAGAAAAGAAAACTACATTACTTCAATCGACACATATTGCTTTGGAGTTACCATTACACAGGCTAGGTTAAATGCTTTACCACTAAAAAAAACAATGTTTGCGGATATAGTGTTAATAATCAAGGAAAACTTTGTCCTTTTTGCAAAACAGAATTAGAAAATGAAGCTTATTTTTGTTTGAACGCTCAATGTACTCCGATATAAGGGATAAGTTTTTAACTCAATGTATTTATGTACCAATATCACAGCTACTGAAAGCATCAAATGGAGAACACATTTTCTATCCAGATACATATTTCATTCCAATGATAAAAGGAAAAAAATGTTGTTATAATGACACTTAATTAAAGCGTGTATTAAGTGGGATATATGTCTTTAAATTTTGCTTGAACTATCAACCTGAATTGAAATATTTCATTTGGACTTGAACCAATTTTGAAAAAAAAAAAATTTAATACCCATACAGTGTAATGTAATTGCTTATCAAGCTCAGAGTTAAAGACATGATCACTGCCGTCATGATTCACAAAAATCGGTTGGTGGTTTGCTTAGTTGTTTGGTTTCATTTCTTTCATGTTCAATGGTATGTCACATTTCAGTATAATGATCCTCCTCCCTCCCCCAAATTCCGCGTATTGTGGCCTAAGGCCAATGTACATATTGAACACGTTCAGAGTTCAAAGTCTCTCTTTCTTCCTCTATCTGTCTGTCTGTCTGTCTGTCTGTCTGTCTGTCCATCCGTCTGTCTGTCTGTCTGTCTGTCTGTCTGTCTGTCTGTCTGTCTCTGTCTGTCTGTCTGTCTGTCTATCTATCTATCTATCTATCTATCTATCTATCTGTCTGTCTGTCTGTCTGTCTGTCTGTCTGTCTGTCTGTCTGTCTGTCTGTCTGTCTGTCTGTCTGTCTGTCTGTCTGTCTGTCTGTCCTCTCTCTCTCTCTCTCTCTCTCTCTCCTCTCTCTCTCTCTCTCTCTCTCTCTCTCTCTCTCTCTCTCTCTCTCTCTCTCTCTCTCTCTCTCTCTCTCTCCATCCAAACATTATATGTTTCCAATGTATGTCTATCCTTTTTTATAAATCATAGGTCGAATAATATTATTGGTGGTGGTGGTTTTGATTTTCTTTTGCTTTATTTTGCTGTTGGTTTGGATTGTTGTTGTTTGGGGTTTTTTGGGGGGTAGGGGGGGCGGAGGTTTTGGGGGATGCTATTCCCTAACCAGGGTAAGGGCCCCATGAAAAAAGTGTGGGAATGCTCACTCTGTCACCATTGGAAAATATTCATTCAAGAATCATTCATTCTCTCTCTCTCTCTTCTCTCTCTCTCTCTCTCTCTCTCTCTCTCTCCTCTCTCTCTCTCTCCTCTCTCTCTCTCTCTCTCTCTCTCTCTCTCTCTGTACGTGTATGATTTTTTGACATGCAAAAATATGTAAGTTCCCGCCTTTGTCTGATATAATGTTTATCTGTGTTTTTTCCTGCAACATATCTCCTTTTGAAGGGGGGGGGGGGGGGGGGGGGCTAATTATTAGTTTTCCTATTTCCTTGATTTGGTTGATCCCGATTCCTATTAAAGATGTAATCATCTTATTGTTTCCATTAGTGATTCTCTCTCTCACTCACTCAACCACTCACTCAACCACTCACTCAACCACTCACTAACTCACTCATTTACTCACTCACTCACACTCATTTACTCACCCACTGACTAAATCACTCATTTATTCATTTACTCACTTACTCACTCACTTATTCACTCGTTTACTCATTCAATACTCACCAGTTACTCTCTCACATCTATACATACAGGCACGCACGCATACTCGCACGCACACACACTCAAGCCATCAGGCCATCAGGCAGGCAGGCAGGCAGGCAGGCAGGCACACACATACACACATACATACATACATATATATATATATATATATATATATATATATATATAATATATATATATATATATATATATATATATATATATATATATATACACACACATTATCTGTCGGTGGGAACAAGTTACACAATTTTTAAAACTTCAGTGCACTCAGTAAACAATCGGCCATTTGTATTTGAGAGAAAGGGAGGTGTTCATTATTTCC
>CM060343.1:12367290-12407290 GCA_030674155.1 Stramonita haemastoma
ACAGGACGGGATAGTCTAGTAATCAGAACATTGCGCTCGCAATTTGGCCACCAGGTTCGATTCCGGTAGAGAGGATATTTCCCCTGGAGTTAACATCAGTGCTGACTCCACTCTCCCCAGAAGTCCTTCGGATGAGACTATAAACCGAGGCCCCGTGTGCGAACCCATGCAGAACATTTTTCGCACACGTTAAACCCTGTTCCACTTTTCGTAAGAGTAGGCATTGTGTTTCGTTGGGAACAGATGACAAGATTTGCAAAATTGTATGCACACGGGGACTGGATGTAAAAAAGCATACGAGTGCTTTTCCATAATCCTCGATATAAAACAATAAAATGAAATGACAATGGAAAACACTCACTAATTCGCTCAAAATGCAAGTTTTAAAAACCCCAATCAAGTACACAAAACAATTTTAACAGATCAATTCAAAGCAAGAGAAAGAGGGACTTATCAAATAATAAACAAGTCCAGAAAATGAATAATATATCAGTAAAAATATCATAAAATGCTAGATTCACATACATAACCTAAAAAAAAAAAAGCTCTCCTTAAAAAGCCAGCAAATTCAGAGTACAAAACGGCAGACATGAGAATAGTATATAAAAATCATTTTGTACATGATGCACATTTAGTTCTGAACAACAAAAGACAACTTACAATGCGTCCATCAAATGTTTTTTCAGTGCTTTCTTAAAGCTTTGTTTTAATTGTGGTGACTTTGAAAAGGGAGGCAAAATGTTCCTTATAGTTGCCCCAGAATATGTTAAACTGGTGTAAATGCAATATTACGAGGTTTACACATAGAGAGTTTATGTCTATATATGTTTTATTTATTTTACATTTTTCAAAAACTGTCTTTGGTGCTATTCTGTTGAAAAGGTCAAACATAAATAAACATTTACTGGAAAATAGTTTGTCTTTACATTATACAATATTTAAATCTTTTTATTCAGCTCTGATCAATGTATCAGTGTTTAAATGTATAAGTTTTATAGCTTAATGCAGGCATGGACATTTTTTTCTAGCATAAAGATTTAGAAAGTTCTTAATTTTTTTAGTTATTAAATTCCTGCAGACAGTACGTTTTCTTACATGAGTAATGTGGTCTGACCATGATAGGCTATTTTTGTCAACTGTAACTCCCAATACTTTATGAGAAGTGACTTTTTTTTTAACCCATTTAGCTAGAAGACACAAAGATTGAAATGAAAACCGCCATTTTTACCACTTTTAACGGGTATTCACAAACACATCTATTGGAGTTCCCATAAAATAAAATATGATACAAATAAGTCCATTTGGAAAGCTTATAGGCTACACACACACACACACACACACATATATATATATATATATATATATATATATATATATATATATATATATATATATATATATATATATATATATTTGTTTGTATATTGCGTATTAATTCAACTGGGTCAGTATGATATGACTGAAATGAGGTGTCAGAGCCAAAGAGTTCACATGAGCATTTTATATACAACGGTAATACGTTTATGTAAAAGAAAATGAGAGGTTCAAAAACCAGTCCTTGTGGTATACCAAAATTTAATGGAAGTAATTCAGACCCTTTTAAAACTAAGATCAACGAGTTGTTGACCTTAACTAAGAAATGGTGCGGTAAATCTGACAGCTGAATTATAAAATTTATAAAGCACTGCCTCTCAGAGAGGAAGAGAATGACTCATACCATCCAACGGTGTGTGTGTGTGTGTGTGTGTGTGTGTGTGTGTGTGTGTGTGTGTGTGTGTGTGTGTG
Source organism: Stramonita haemastoma (assembly GCA_030674155.1). Taxonomy (NCBI): domain Eukaryota; kingdom Metazoa; phylum Mollusca; class Gastropoda; order Neogastropoda; family Muricidae; genus Stramonita; species Stramonita haemastoma. The sequence continues at coordinate 12,369,076 of CM060343.1, forward strand.
TGTGTGTGTACGTGTATGTGTGTGTGTATTTGTGTGTGTGTGTGTGTGTGTGTGTGTGTGTGTGTGTGTGTGTGTGTGTGTGTGTGTGTGTGTGTGTGTACTTGTGTGTGTGTTGGCTCACTAACCAATAGCATAATTATAATGAGGAAATAACAATAGCAGTTGTAAATGTGTCGTGAAGGTGGTGGTATTACTCCAACAACACTTAAAAACAATAATTAATAATTACATAGTTATTATCTGTGGGTTTTCTCTCTAGACCAGTTTTGGCCTGAAAAGATCTGTTAGTCTGTTTGTTTGTCTTTATGTTTGTTTGTCTGTCGGTATGCGTGTCCATTTGTCAGTCTGTCTCTAAAACTAACTGCCTATCTGTCTATCTGTCTGTCTGTCTGTCTGTATGTGCGTCTCTCTCTCTCTCTCTCTCTCTCTCTCTCTCTCTCTCTCTCTCTCTCTCCTCTCTCTCTCTCTCTCTCTCTCTCTCTCTCTCCCTCTCTGTGTGTGTCTCTGTCTCTGCACACACACACACACACACACAGACACTTACACACTCAGATACACGCAGAAACACACTCACACACACATACACACACACGCATACACACAGACACACTCACACACAGACACAGGCATACGCGCACACACACATACACACACATACGCACACAAATACATTCACATACAGGCATGCATATACCCAACTCTCCGTCCTACGCACGTACACACCAACCCATAAACACAAACACAAACACGCATACACACACAAGCACACACACACACACACACACACACACACACACACACACACACACACACACACACACACACACACACACACACACACACACACACACACGTGCATAGGCACCTGCATACAAATACACACAGATACAAGCAGGCACTTATCCATGGTCCCTCCTCCCCCACATACACACACCTAAATACACACTCTCACACATGCACGCTCTCATAGGCAAGGACATATGCACGCTCATAAGTATGCACACACGCACACACACACACACACACACACACACACACACACACACACACACACACCACACACACACACACACCACAAACACACATATGCATGCTCTGACCTAGGCACAAACATACCAACGCACAAACACACACACCACACACACACACACACACACACACACACACACACACACACACACACACACACACACACACACACAGAACTGGCATGGGATAAAAATGCAAACCTGACAGAGTGTGGTGAACAAAGGGATGGGTAGTGACCATTTGCACACCTTGGCTTTAACTCTCTTAGACCCATGACGGCCACAGCTGACAGTAAGGGCAACTGCTGTAAGATTTTGATCTGGCTGCAGCCAGTAATGGGTTCTGACCTCGTGGGTATCAGACACATATCTCATGGTTCTCCCACAATTTGTCTGAAATTTGGTGGGTAATGCATGGTGTGTTTCAGAGGATGGAAGTGATAAATTTATACCACTAACAATGTACACTTGGGAAGGAACACAGAAAGCACAGCTAATAATAGAAACACTTTTTGTCCTAGTGCATAGCCAAGAAAATAGTCTTTGTTGGTAGAAAACAATTCATCTGATTAACAAGACACTGATAAAACTGTGTTTGTATTGGAAGTAGAAAATTTTAAATGATAAAAGTTAAGTGAGTCAGATAGTAAAAGTTGATGAGGAAGAGAAGGAGGGAATGATGCAGTTAGTGAAAAGTGACCCAGAAAATAACACAGTACACACACATTCCTGCAAGCCTGGTGACCTGTGCTACACACAACACTGTGGAGAAATCTTACCTCCCGAGGGGTCTGTGGCATAGACACCTTGAAATGTGACACCTTTTGGCTATTCTATAGGTATTACTGCACTTTTCTTTTAAAACTGCAATTGCAGAAAGGACATATATTTGATAAAAAAAAATAGCAGGAAGGAAAAGAAAAAAGGTTTCCAGACTGCTAAGGTTTGACAGGTGACAGTAATGGACACCCACCCCCAACAAACACACACATCCACATTTTGTGCTTTCTGTGATGTGATGTGTCCCTGTGCCATCCCAATAACTACTTTCAAGACTACCCAACTAAAAATGTTGTAGGATTACAAAGCTGTGTATTGTTTTGTATTTGTCAAACTGTGTAGTGATACTGGTGTTTGTGTGAAACTCATGTACAAGATTACACTTCTTGCAATTTAACAATCTATGATAGCACATACAGATTTGAACTGGGTATAAAGGTAAGATATTATTGAATATAACCTATTTTCTAAAGAAAAATAGTCAAACAAAACTTCTGTCACATCAAACCCAATCCAATCCAATTCTGTTGTTTTTAGCCCCGCCAAACCACACAGGCCATATGGGGCCATCACCTTGTCACATTTTAAAACTGATATTAAAACTGTGCCACTATATACAGATTAAAACGGGGTATAAAACCATTTTACTGTCCTTGCTTGTATTGACGCCCTGGTCAACCATAAGGGTCAGCCCAGGATGACCACAACGTTGTGGGAAAACCCACATCGATCACACAAAAATGAGATAAAATCAAAATCAGATTCCAAAAACACCTTTCTCAAGGAGGAGGCCCCTCAAAGATGACTTTTTGCTTCCCTAAAGGGGGGAATGTGGTTGAAGTCCCCCAACAACCAAAAGGGGGAAGGCAACTGCTGCACCAGACACCAAATCTGCCTTTCTTACTGTCACTGAGGGAGACAGATAGATACTGCACACCTGTGAGGGTCTTGTGCAGCGTGACCTAGCAGCTACCACCTGGAGAGGAGTGTCCCAGGACCACACGCCTGTGCAGCGAGGAAATTTCTGATGAGCAAACTCACCCTGCCAGAGGTTCCATGCTTGGTAGCTTGCCCTTTCATGGATGGAGCTATACCCAGACAAGGTGAAATCTTTCTCCTCCCTCAACTGCGTCTCCTGGAGTGCCACCACAGCCGGTCTCTGGTCTCTGCAGAGAAGCTGCAGCTCCTCCCTATTGGACGCCAGACCAAGAATATTCCATTGTAAAATGTTTAGCATAACATGCCGTCCTGATGTCCTCCCTTACTCCATCTCAGACGTATCCTCTGAAAGCAGGAAAAACAGCTCTTGTGCATAAAGTCTCTCTCGGCTTTCTTCTGTCTGTCGGAAAGGGGCTGGACACCTTTTTTCTAGGGGGGGGGGAGGAACTTTGCTCCCCCATCACCACCACCACCTCTGAGCCTCTGGAAGAGCTGGAGGAGACCATTCTCCAGCCCTCTACTGGTTTGGGGGAGGAGCTGGTTTTTCTTTAGATTCAGGGGTTGGTAGTTTGGACGCCCTGACGGGAGCTGGAGTTTTCTGACCACCAATAGGGCACACAGGAGGGGTTTTAGGCCCCCTGAAAGAGGCCTTCTTCACCGGGTAGGTTGCAGTCTGCTGGCCTCAGCCATCCCAGAGCCAGGCGACCCCCTGTCGAAATCTGTCTGACAGTCCACTGAAACAGACTTTTTCACCACCGCTGCTAAGACTGACCACTGCTACTGCTGCTTCCTTGACCTTTCTCCTGGCCGCAAAGATGGAGACCCTCTTCTCCACATTTACTCTCTGGATCTCCGTCTCAAAAACCAAGTAGGGCAATGCCTGGACGAGGAGGCATGGGCGCCTCCACAGTTCACACACAGAGCGGGGTCCTGACATTCCCTGTCCCTGTCCTATACTGCCTTCACACAAATACCAAACACCTCCTGTCCAGGGCACCTGTCTCTCATGTGGCCTAACTTTAGACATTTGAAGCACCTCAGTGGACAAGGGACATATAGTGAGACTTGATGCTAAGATATCCCACCTTGATGCTCTAGGCAGCACGGTTGTGCAAAATGTCAGAAAGAAGGTGTTTGTGGGTACCCTGTCACCCCCTTTCCTGATCTGCACTGATACATGTCCACAATCCTGAGACACCAGCTCGGTCTTAATTTCTGCCTCAGACACCCCCTGCAGGTCCCTGCACCTGATGACCCTTTGCTGTTGTTCAGGGTTTTGTGGGCAGTTACCTTGACAGGGCATGTCACCAGCGTTGTGCTCTTGAGGAGCATTTGTGTTTGTTATTTGGACTTACACTCCAACAGAAGTGCACAAATACGCAAATTTCTTAAAGTCTTGAGGTCTACTGCTGTGGCTTTCAGAAGCACAGTGCAGAAATCCAACATCACTCAGTCCAGAGTGCTATATTTAGCACGTCCTTTCCTTTTACCTAGTCCAGTGTGGTCAGTTCCTGCTATAGATAGCACCAGCTGGCCCCAACCGGTGCTGGGATAGGATGGATTAATTAGCGGCTGAGAGGAGCTGAAAGTGGGGGAAACTGACATCTGTGGGCCCTTAGTCACGGCAAAAGGGTTCAATTTCATCAAAGGGTGCTCCACCTTCACCCCCTCAACAACAAACCAGCTCAGCCAAAAGCTAATCCTCTCTCTAACTTCTGTCTCCAAACCACTGGACACATCCCCAAAAGAGTCAGACTCCCTCAAATTTCTTTTCCGTTTTGTGTTTGGATTTTAAGACATGGAGCGTAGAATTCAGCATGGCATACATACCCAGTCACCTCAGCAGAGCTGCCTTACAGAGGAAGAGGCTAAGTCTACTCTATGGAAAACGCCCCGCATGATTCCATACGGGGCTCGTTAGTGACTGAATGATGTACAGCCAGCCATCCCCTGGCCACGTTGCTCCAGCGTGGGATTATGGGTTGCTTGTGGCAGCAACATGTCAACAGAGAAATGAAGAGCTGGACAAAAAGGTTTGATGGGGAGCTGATGATAGAATTAAAAGTCCCATTGACAGAAGAGGACAGTCCACAGTACAAGAGTGGGTGAACATGGAGATGGGGAAGACATGAAAATGAAGATGTAACAGGAAATTCTGTGACCAAGAGTTTCTGGAAAAAAAGGCAACAGAATGGACAGACAAGGCAGAAAACAGATGAAGAGGAATGACAGGAGAAAAGAAACAAGCAGAGACAAAGAGAGGGACAGAGTAGAGGAGATTCCTAGCACAGAACCTCCAGAAGCTGAGGGTACTATTTATACTGAGAGCCACCCCCCTCCTCCTCCTCCCTCCTCCTCCTCATATCTCCAGGGAGGGGGGGGGGGGGCAAGAACTGACTTGATTCTTTCCACTCTTGAATTATCATGTGTGAAACTTTAAAAAAGACATTAATGAGGTGATTGTAAAGTTTTTCCACATGCATGCTTTTCCATTACATTTGGACACCATGCTGGTTAGGCGTTTCTAAACTGATGTATTGCCTACCATACTGATTTTAATTCCACTTTGAAGATAACATATCTTAGAGATTTCTTTTTTCTCAGGGCCGTGGTAAGTTTCTGGTATTTCTTACTTTTTGATTTTCTCTTTGTGATAACCATGGTCTTTTTTTAAACAAACATCTGGAAGAGAACAGCTTCTGCTAGGTCCAAAGGGAGCCAAGGTTTTATTTGAAAGGTGTTTGGTGAAACATGTAGATTTAAATTTCAATAACAGTTGGATTTTTTTTTTATTCACTTCCAATGGCCAAGTCTGTATCAGGGATACTGAATGTTTCTGTGAGTGTGGAATGACTTCAGTGCATAATCAAACACCTTGTTTTGTAAAGTTTGCCAAAGGAACAACAGATTGTGGGTTTGGGGGAATTGTTCACCTTTTTTACCAATGTGTGCACACTGCATTGTGACTGTTGGAATTACAGTTTAGAACATTAGTTCCAGCTTTTTTGTGCTTTTTTTTATTTATTTTTATTTTTTACTAGATTCAAAGGTGTAACCAATAATTGCGTACATATTTCTGGTCAATGTCTTCGGTGAATGGACTATTTGGTGAAGGTGCATGAACAATTGTAACTGGAAATTCATCCTGCAGACTCCTCAAGCACAAGGAGAACAGCAGATACTAGGAGACATCAGACAAGAACTAAGGTTCCTCAGCCAGAGAACTGTAGTGGTGCTGCAATGGATCCCTTTCCATTGTGGTGTACAGGACAAAGGACAGGCAGACTACCTGTCAAGGCAGGTAGCGACTTTGAGCAGCCAGCCCACCCAGTGTCCTACAGTGGAGCAGGGAAATTCCTGAGAAAACAGCTTTACAACAGCATTGTGCCAGCACCTGGACATCAGGCCAGAATATGAAAAGGAGAAAAGAACTGTATCTTTCATCTAGATAGAGCTGCTCAAGATACCATTTCTATACTGTGAACTGGACACCCCTATCCCATCTCCATCTGTTGAAAATATTCCATGCTGACTAGTGTTTCTGTGGCAAGGGCCAACACAAATCCTTTCCATATCCTACTGTCCTGCCCTGCCCTGTTTTCAACACTCTGAGACACCAGACGTGGCCCAGCCCAGACATCTGCAAAAAAGCTTTTGAGATGGGCTGGTCACTGCAGCAGACTGCAGAGTTTGCCATCCAGACTGGAATAAGCCTTTATCCTGAGACAGGCAACATGGGGAGAGATCAGAAACTATGAATTGGTAACTTGTGGCCATTGTCTTTCTATTTGAAAGAGTAGAGAGGGGGAGAGTGGGAGAGGGAGAGATGGAGAAAGAGAGAGAGGAGAGAGAGAGTGGGAGAAGGAGAGAGGAGAAGAGAGAGAGAGGAGAGAGAGAGAGAGAGAGAGAGAGAGAGAGAGAGAGAGAGAGGATGGAGAAGGAGAGAGAGAGAAGAGAGAGAGAGAGATGTCTTCATAGATTTTTGTTCATCTCTTTATTCATACTATTTCCAGAGTAAGGATCACTACAACCCACCTGACACAGACCAAACATGAACAACTCTACAACTGATGCTGATGAACTGACAAACAACAACACATTCTGGATGCCGGTCATAGCTTACCCTGAGTACCAAGCAGCAATGATGATCTTGAAATATTTCCCTGCAGTCCTTGTTGTGGTGGGAGGCTTTGGAAACATCGCCTCAGTTTGCATCATGCGGCGTATGAAGGACCAGATCTCATCTCAGTATGCTATTTTCATGGCTCTGGCCATTTCAGATATCATTTTTCTGCTTACCATTGCCCCTTTCCGATGGATAAGGAAAATTTTTAACACATATTTTCAGTTTCGTTCTCCAGCATTCGACACAATTGTGAATTGGCTATTCTATGTCACTACTATTACATCTGCCTGGCTGGTGACCTTTGTGACAGTACAGAGAACAATGGCGGTTCTGTGGCCACACAGGATGAGGGTGATGTGCACTGTGCGAAGAACGTGGATTGTTATTGTAGTTATTACTGTCATTTCCTGTGTTATGAATGGCTATTTGTGGGTAGGGATTTTAGGCAGTTCATTTTTTCAAAGTGACAGGGCACGGCCTTATAGATATTTTCTTGTGCATGTCTCCCTATTGCTACATGGAGCTCTGTTTTCTGTTGTCCCCTTCATCTGTCAGTTTATCTGTGATATCATGTTGTCTGTCACTCTGATCAAAGCAGTTTCTTCAGCATCCATTGCTACACGTGTGGAATCCAATGCTGGCTCTGCACAAAACACTGACAGCCGTAAGAACATGTCTTACAGAACAACCATCATGGTTCTGGTCATATCGGCAACTTCTCTTATTTTGACCACACCTGTGGTTTTGCTTGTGAACTTACGTAACTATATGGGTAATGACTTTGGAAATCACCCAAAACAAAGAGCTGTATCAACTCTCCTGAAAGTACTTGCAGATCAGTTATGGTACACCAACAGTGCCATCAACTTTTTTCTCTACTGCCTCACTGGAACCAAATTCAGAAGGGAGTTTATAAACTGGATCTCCTGTGGTGTGAAGAGTTCCTCTGCTCCATCTGTCCATGAGACAGCTGCAGAGGCATCGAAAAAATGAGACAGAAAGCATCATGGGAATAGTTGCTGGTCTGTATGACCTTGCCATTCATCTATAATTTAGGCCTGGACATTTTGTACTGAAACCCTCCTTCTCTGTCTCTCTCTCTCTGTCTCTGTCTCTGTCTCCTCTCTGTCTCTCTCTCTGTCTCTCTCTCTGTCTCTTTCTCTCTCTGTCTCTGTATCTCTCTCTGTCTCTCTGTCTCTTCTCTGTTCTCTGTCTCTGTCTCTTCTCTCTCTCTCTCTCTCTCTCTCTCTCTCTCTCTCTCTCTCTCTCTCTCTCTCCTCTCTCCTTCTCTCTCTCTCTTTCTCTCTCTCTCTCTCTTTCTCTCTCTCTCTGTCTCTCTCTCTCTCTGTCTCTCTCTCTCTCCATCTCTATCTCTCTTCCTGTCTCTCTTCCTCTGTCTGGCTGTCTGTGTGTCTGTCTGTCTCTCTCTGCTTTTATTTATCTTTATTTTATTCTTTGATATCGAGGATCATGAGATAAGCACTCTTGTGTTTTTTTATGTGATGGGGTGGTAATTAGATTATCTCCCATGTGATGGAGCGCGACAATAGCAGAGCCGTGTTTCTATTTAGGGACACACCTGTGAATTGTTGATGCTCTGTTTCCTTGGGTAGTGGTCAAAAACCCTCTGTTGCACACACTTTGCCTTCATGGTGAAATGTATTTTATGCAACCTGTTTTAAGAGGTCACATTCTAAACTGTCTTACTGTGCCCTGTAACTGAGACTTGTGCAGAGATGGGACATCAAATAATTATGTCCACTCTGTTAGAAGTGGTAGTAGGGGTGGGGTAAAGACGCAAGTGGGATTGTTAGGTGTTAATAGCAGTTGGTAGAGATTGCTGATTTTTCAGCATCAAATATACTGGCCAGGTAGTACCTATGGATGGGTGTAAGACCCAAGTAGGATTCTTTTGTGGATAGTCGTTTTAGGGGCTGTTGGTTTTCAGCATCAAATATGCAATATCCCCCATGTGATCGGTGGTAAGTAGATTATCCCCCATGTGATGAGAGGGCGACAATCCAAGAGCCGTGTTTCTATTTAGAGACACACCCGTGAATTGTTGATGCTCTGTTTCCTTGGGTAGTGGTCGAAAACCATCTGTTGCATACACTTCGCCTTCACTGTGAAATGTAATTTATACAAACTCTTTTCAGAGGCGACATTCTAAACTGTCTGGCTGCGCTGTGTTTTGAGGTTTGTGCAGAGATGGTACATCAAATATGTTCACTCTGTTACATTTACATACTGCCCCCGTGTGTATGCAGTTTTGTAAATGTTTTCTGTCATAAGAGTAAAGCAGAACAGGATTTAATGTATGGGCAAGATGTTCTGCATGGGTTCAGACATGGGGCCTTGGTTTAAAGTCTCATCCAAGGACTTTTGGGGAGAGTGGAGTCAGCACTGATCTTAACTCCAGGAGAAAAATCTCCTCAAATGGGAATCGAACCTGGGTCTTCAAACTGCTCTTCAAGTTCGAGCACAATGTTCTGACTACTAGGCTATTTCTCTCTCTCTCTCTCTCTCTCTCTCTCTCTCTCTCTCTCTCTCTCTCTCTCTCTCTCTCTGTCAAACTGCACGTGTATGATTTTTTGACATGCAAAAATATGTAAGTTCACGCCTTTGTCTGAAATAATGATTTCTATGTTATTCTCTGAAACATATCTCCTTTGGGGGTGGGGGGTGGGACTAATTATCAGTTTTCCTATTGCCTTGATTTAGTTGATCCCGATTCCTATCAAAGATGTACTCATCATATTGTTTCCATTAGTGATTCTCTCTCCCTCCCTCAACCACTCACTCAACCCAACCACTCACTCAACCACTCGTTTACTCACTCATTTACTCACTCACTCATTCACTCACTCATTCAATACTCACCATTTACTATCTCACATACATACATAACATACATACATACATACATACATACATACATACATACATACATACATACATACATACATCCATCCATCCATCCATCCATCCATCCATCCATCCACACACCACACACACACACACACACACACACACACACACACACACACACACACACACACATACATACATACATACATACATACATACATACATACATACATACATACATACATACATACATACATACATACATACATCTACATACATACATACCTACGTACATACATACATACATACATACATACATACATGCATGCATGCATGCATGCATGCATGCATACATCATCATACATACATACATACATACATACATACATACATACATACACGCACTCACGCACGCATACTCCCATGCACACACATGCATGCCAGAAGGCAGGCAGGCACGCACGCACGCACACCCACGCACGCGCGCGCGCGCACACACACACACACACACCCCACACACACACACATACACACACACACACACACACACACACACACACACACACACACACACACACACACACTCACTCACTCACTCACTCACTCACACACACATTATCTGTCGGTAGGGAACAGGTAGCAAAATCTATAAAGCCGCATACACACGGGAATGGCTGTAAAAACATGTGAGTGATTATTCCATTATTCCCCCAAAAAAAATAATTAAAAAAAAAACATAAATGAATCACACACACACACACACACACTTATATTACATAACTTTGAAAGGTCTATTTTTGAAAATGCCAAAGGAAGCAAGGTCACCCAAAATCCTGTACCCAAAGTGTGTTAAAATGCTGTTCAGTAACCAATTGAGCTACAAGTATGCAACTTTGCTAAAAGCTACATAAAATGTTGTAGTTTTCTTTGGTGTCATTAGCTCTTCTTTGAATTAAACAAAAAGTCTACCAAAAAAAAAATTGAAGAAAAAAATAAAGTGAATTGCAGAGAAAAAATGTCATGTTTTGTCTGACTGTTGCCAAACAAAATGAGGCTGAAGTACAATAGTTTGAACACATAATGAGAAAAGGGGTGGCTATAGCATGAACTCAGGTTTTTATCCTAGAACTTTAAGTTTGAAACAGACTGCCAATCTTTTTTTTTTTTTTTTTACAAAAAATAGGAAAAGGAATATATATGAAATGGTCCATATCTATGTTAATATTAAACAAATAAGATTTTAGATTCTGCTATAGGCATAATATAACCAACTAAGTGTGGAAAATTTGATGACTAACTGATTATAATTAAAGAAAGTAAATCGAGTTTAGTGTCTGAACGTGCTAATTTTTTACAAACTTTTCTAAAAAATTTGGTCACAGAATTTGATGTCAGCTATTCTGTCCCCTGCCTGTGTTTCCACAGTTACAGTTGCATCATCACCACTTTCCTCCCTGTCTTCACGCTCCCTGTCTGATTTTTCTCCCTCACTTTCACACTCACTGTCTGATTTTTCTCCCTCACTATCACACTCCCCACTACTACTACAAGCTAAGATAAGTTTGTACAAGTCGTGCATGTGCAGTTTTTGTTCTGATCCAGTGGTACAATCTACTGATTCACTTGTTCCAAAACTTGAACTTTCGGTATCTTCACTTACACCACTGGATCTTCTGCTCTCACTCTCAGTTCCTCTGCTTCTGTGTGTACCTATTTCCCCAACATTTGCGCTTCCAGGGCTTTTAAAGGTCCATACTTTTTCTCACTGGACATTGTTTTCACCAAAACATAAAGCCCTATCACACTAAAAGCCACTAAACACACATACACACGATAAACTTGAAACTAAAATGAAAACTAGTGTGCACTCAGTAAACAATCCGCCATTTGCGTTTGAGAGAAAGGGAGGTGTTCATTATTTCTGGTTTTCAAAGGGAGCAGTCCTTGTTTACTGGTAAAGAAGGAGAGTAAACAACTGTCATTTTCTTCAGTTTTGGGTCGCCATTGTGAGTGTGATCAGCAACACAACCACCCTACTTGAAGGCTCTTATCTAAACAATAATTGTCTGTTCTTGCAACAACAACAAAAATTTCAGCACATAAAAGAGGAATACATTCTGAATAAAATGAGCTATTACAAAGTTATGTAGCAGAAAAGGATTTTTTTCAAAAATGTAGGTGACCCTGTGGCTAGTTGTTGTTTTTTTTCGCCAGCATTCTCAATCATTGAAATTTGTAGATGTCACATTAAAATTGGCACTAAAATTGTGTGTTTTGTCTCTTTTTGTTCTTTTCACATATAATACCTCAATTTCAATTCTCTGTTTCTGTCATTGTCCTTGTCTCTGTCTGTCTGTCTATTTGTTTGTATGTCTGTCTGTCTGTCTCTGTCTCTGTCTCTGTCTCTATCTCTGTCTCTCTCTCTCTCTGTCTCTCTCTCTCTGTATCTCTGTCTGTTTGTCTGCCTCTTTGTCTCTCTCCCTCTCTCTCTGTTTCTGTTTCTCTGTTTCTCTATGTCTTTCTGTCTGTCTGTATGTCTGTCTGTCTGTCACCATGTTGACTTCTTGCCTTATTGTCTAAGATGACTTTTTCTGTCCTTACTGCGAAATCCATGATAGGAGATAATGCAGCAGTCTCTGTCTGATATCTGATAAAGAACTGGATGGTTTAAGCAGTTCTATTGGAAGAAGAAGAAGAAGAAGAAGAAGAAAGAAGAAGAAGAAGAAGAAGAAGAAGAAGAAGAAGAAGAAGAAGAAGAAGTTACTAGCCTACTACTACTACTACTACTACTACTACTACTACTACTACTACTACTACTACTACTACTACTACTACTACTACTATACTACAACAAAAATAAATGATGATGATGATGATGATGATGATGATGATGATGATGATGATGATGATGATGATGATGATGGTGGTGGTGGTGGTGGTGGTGGTGGTGGTGGTGGTGGTGGTGGTGATGTTGATGAAGACAATGATTGTGATGATTATAAAAAAATAATGATACTGATGATGATAATGATAACAATGCTGTTTATGATAAAATGATAGTTATTAATGGTATTATCATTATCAGTATTGATTAGAAACAGTGGACGAAGTAATAGTGGTGGTGGTGGTGGTGGTAGTAGTAGAAGTAGTAGTAGTAGTAGTAGTAGTAGTAGTAGTAGTAGTAGTAGCAGTAGCAGTAGTAGTAGTAGTAGTAGTAGTAGTAGTAGTAGTAGTAGTAGTGTAAAAATAGTAGTAGTAGTAGTAGTAGTAGTAGTAGTAGTAGTAGTAGTAGTAGTAGTAGTAGTAGTAGTAGTGGTAGTAGTAGTAGTAGTAGTAGTAGTAGTAGTAGTAGTAGTAGTAGTAGTGTAAAAATATTATGGATAAATATGTTTTGTAAACAAATAAATTGTTTAAGATGAGAGTCTCAAGATTTCCAATTAATATCCATACATACATACATACATATATGCATACACACATACATACATACATACATACATACATACATACATACATACATACATACATACATACATACATACATACATACATACATACATACCTATATACCTACACACACACACACACACACACACACACACACACACACACACACACACACACACACATATATATATATATATATATATATATATATATATATATATATATATATATATATATATTATATATACACAAAACCATTATGTACCACTATCAACACACAAGCACACACCATGTATGGCTCCATACAACTTGCTTTTAGTCCATTATCACTCTTCTCCCTCCCCTGGGAACAAAGAACAGCCAAACGCCATCTGCCCTGGATGTACCAGTTAGGCTGCACCACTTCACTCATGTTTACTCTGAACTGCCCCCCTCCACAGCATCATCGCATTGTCTGCTAGCAAGCCTGAAGAGGAACAGGAGGGACAGTTCCCTGGCTTGCCTGCAGAATTTGTGCACTGGGCGTGGTTGGTCTGTTTTGTGTCCCCCACATAAAAAAATCCCATAAAAAATTGTTGCTGTTGTTGTTAATTGCGTATAGATTGAACCATCTACTGCTTTTGAGTTTTTGTGTGCATGAATTAAATGGTCATGTGAATCGATTCCCCGCACTTCAATGTTTTGGAGCACTTAGTTTGAGGTCAAATGCTAATTTGACTGGACTATGTAAGGATGGGGTTTGAGAGTATTGCTCAAATTAGGCTACCTGACCAACACTGCAGGTGTCTGTATTTCTAAGGCCTTATTGACGCCAGAATATATTATGATAGTAATATATTATGATAGTAAGCGTAGAGTCAAGTAGTCTCAAAGCACATGTACTGCCATAGCAGCATCATTACATCATCCTCATCACCATTGATCATCACACAGCCTCTGATTTGGTGGCCCCATTCCAGAGGAGTAGTCCTTAGAGGGACGTTGTGGTGGTTGTCAACTCAGGTGGGTGTCTCACTCAGTCTGGCTCCGCGACTGGGCTAATACTGTAGTCAGTAGGGGGCTTGGTAGGTGGTGTCCTGTGCATGTTAGCTCAGAACAGGCACCACCGACCACCTCCAAAGTGACCCAGCAGAAGTGCAGAGCCCCTCTGGATGGTGGCCACAGGGCAGCCTAATATTGATTGTCTTTCTGTAAACTCCTGACCCTGAGGATGACACATGAGGAATCTGGGTATGGCTGTGGCGGGGCAATTGAAATGACCAGTGTGGGAACAGCAGGATGGGGAGCCGGAGGTTAAAGAAGATTTGAGAGCAAACAGAAAACAGGCACATCAAACAATGGACAGTGGTAACACATAGATAACTAAATAAATAGGTAGATAATATTTGTTTCACTTATTTTCATGCACATTTCTGTTCCAATCATTGCAAGGCATATCTATGCTACTGACTTACCTGCATGCAGACAGAAATGAATAGTCAGCTAGACAAAAACCATTATCACAGCTATCAGTATCCCTCACTTTCAGCCCCTTTCAGGAGTTAATCAATCCAACCCAGCCCAGCCCAGCTGTGACCAGCTGGTGCTATTTATAGCATAAGCTGACCACATATGGACTAGGTAAGGCAAGGCAAGGCAAGGCAAAATATTTTATTCGAGGATAATAGATAAGCACTTGTGTGCTTTTTTACATCCAGTCCCCGCCCTTTTCAGGGATACATCAAGTTGAAAAAATACTAAACAATAAAGCTTTATGCAAACCAGACAACATACAAGAATAAGGACACTATATATGATAAGGTAATAAAAATGCACTCGATCAGAAGACAAAAATCAGAAGTCACAATAAAAGATTTTGATAATGAAAGAATAGAAAAGTGTTAATAGGTAAAGAGCAAACAAGAGAAGAGAATAAACAACTGAAAACATCAATCCACCACCCTCTGGCAAAAATTATACATGTGACATAAATCATACATTTGGATAAAAGGGGGAAAAAAAATTTTTAAACTAATATCCTTATTGGAGGGGGGGGGGGGGAGATACTGCCAATAAAAATATAAATAAAATCAACAATTATAATGATCCAAATACCAAAAGTAAGGAACCATACCAAGTATCAAACAACAGGCAAGAATTAACACAGAGATACAATATTAAGGTAATGTTATAAAGTCACTGATTCAGAAACGAAAATGAGAAGTAAGAATCAATGATGATTTTGAGTTGAATAAAGAAAGCAAGAAAAACAAAGAAAAAACAAAAACAAAACAAAACAAAGAAAAGGCGCAATAATTAAGAGTAAACATGAAAATATGATGAGGTTAAATGACTGAAAGCATCAATCTACCACCATCTAACATCAAATAAGTCCCATAAAACAAGATTTTGATAAAGGGGAGAAAGAACAACAACAACAGGTAAGGAATACGACAGAGATACAATATTAAGGTAATGTTATAAAAAGGCACTCATTCAGAAGCAAAATATGGAGTAAGAATCAATGATTATTTTGATTTGGATGATAAAACAAAAACAAAACAAACAAAAAAAAACAAATAAACAAACAAAAACAAAACACACACACACACACACACACACACACACACACACACACACACACACACACACACACACACACACACACATACAAAGAAAAAAAAAAGAAAAAAAAAGGGCGCAATGATTAAAGAGCAAACATGAGAACATGATGAGGTTGAATGACTGAAAACATCAATCCACCACCATCTGTCATCAAAATAGTCCCATACAACATAAGTTTGATAAAAGGGGGAAAGAACAACAACAACAAACCCAACTCACACACACACACTCACACACACATACACACACACACACACACACACACACACACACACACACACACACACACACACACACACACACACACACACACACACACACACACACACAAAAGGGCGCAATAATTAAAGAGCAAACAGAGAATATGATGAGGCTAATGACTGAAAACATCAATCCACCACCATCTAGCATCAAAATAGTCTCATAAAACATAAGTTTTGATTAAAGGGGAGAAGACACAACAACAACAAAAAACCCAACTCACACACACACACACACACACACACACACACACACACTCTCTCTCTCTCTCTCTCTCTCTCTCTCTCTCTCTCTCTCTCTCTCTCTCTCTCTCTCTCTCTCTCTCTCTCTCTCTCTCACACACACACACACACATACACACACAACACACACACACACACACACACACACACACACACACACACACACACACACACACACACACACACACACACACGCACACAGAGGGGGGGAGGAGGAGAAGGGGGAGAAGGAGAAGGGGATATAATTGGTTTATTATTTTTGGTGCATCAAGTGGATTAGAAGGTGAATTTTGAAGGTTGTCAATGATTGATGCTCTTTAATTGAATCGGGAAGGGAGTTCCACAGCACAGGGCCTGAGTATAGTAAACTATATTTAAACAAGTCTATTCTTGGGATTGGGACACTTGGCTTTTCAGTATTTCTGGAATGATTCATTGCGAACTTATCTCTTAAGGATGTGGGGACAGCTCCTGCCATTATCTTAAACATAAAAATGTCTTTGTTATATTTTAGTCTTTGTTGTAGGGGGAGAATATTTAACTGGGTATAATCCACTTCAAATAAAGTTGTTTTCTTCAGGAGGATAAGTTTGAGAGCACGTTTATACAGACTTAGTAACGGTTTCATAGTGTTTGCACTGGCAGAATCCCATAGGGTTGAGGCATAGTCTATTGAGGATTGTATGTAAGCTTGGAAGAATAATTTCCTTGAATTGTGGTCAAGGAAATGTTTAATTTTAGTCAACTGGTATACTCTTTGGGACAAATATTTGCATAGATGAGATATGTGGTAGAACCAGCTGAGATTTTCATCGATTGTTACTCCTAGAACTTTGTGATGAGAGGTTTGTTCAATTGCTTCCTTTCTTATATGGATTGGAAACTGTTTATGAGGTAAATTTTGTCCCTTTTGTCTGGTGGTGATAAGCATGCATTTTGTTTTTTGGGGTGTGAATAGACATATGGTTCAGTTCTGTCCATTTGACAAGATCATTGCAGCTTTGTTGTAATATGGTTGCAAGAGAGTCAATGTCGTTATGGCTTGTATGTATGGTTGTATCATCAGCAAATAGTTCACATTTAGATTTGATAAGTAGAGGAAGGTCATTTATGTATAAGGATAGTATAGATCCCTGTGGTACTCCATAATGAATGGGTTTTAGATTGGATGTGGATGTAGTTGTTGAGACACACTGTTGTCTGTTTTTAAGATAAGAAGCAAGTAGTTCTAGACTATCTGATGATAGATTGTACAGTTCTAGCTTTCTGATGAGGAGTGTGTGGTCAATTGTATCAAATGCTTTTTTGAAATCTACAAATAATACTCCACAAAATTTGTTTTCATTAATGTTTGATAGCCAATTGTCTATGAGACTAGTCAGTGCAGTATGACATGAGTGATTTTGTCTGAATCCTGATTGATTAGGGTGAAGAAGGTCGTTAGTGTCTATATGACGGACTAAGTGTTTATTTATGTTTTTCCAGGGGTTTTGAAAGGAGGGATATAATAGAGATTGGCCTATAATTTGAGGGATCTGAAGTGTCACCAGATTTGTGGATGGGGATTACTTTAGCAGTTTTGAAGGCATTGGGGAAATAGTTCTTTTCAAGACATTGGTTATATACATATGTTAGGGTGTCTGTGATAACTGGAGCTGACAGTTTCAGAATTCTGCTGTCTATTCCATCAAGACCTCGTGTCCTTGATTGTTTGAGGTGAATTAAATAATTATAGACCTCAAAAACTGAAATGAATGGTATGTGAAGTTTTGACAGAATATGCTTGTCTTGGCAGTATTGTCTTAATGTGTTGAGGTTATTGGATTTTGAATCATCATTGTTAACAATGTTAGTAGAGACGTTTATGAAATGATTGTTGAGTTGTTCAGCAGTAACATCTTTGATTACATTTGATTTGGAAGATGATTGTTTATTTGTTATTTGATTTATGGCCCTCCAAATAATTTTTGAGTTTTGTTTGGAAGACAGTAAATCTTGGAAATATTTCTTTTTTTCTTGACGTTTCTGTGAGTTTATGGCGTTTCGTAATCTATTTGACTCTTCATGATATTTATGTTTTTTTAATAAATCTCTAAGATAACATGCTTCTTCTAGTTCTTTTGTAATCCAAGGCGGTTTGGGGACATGTTTGACCCTTATGGTTTTAAGTGGAGCATGTTTGTTGTAGATTTCAGTGAAGGTTTTTATCCAGAATTCAATGGCCCTGTCTGGATCAGTAATGTTTAATGTTTCTGAGAGCATAGAGTTACTTAGATCAAGAAGGAAAAGCTGTTCATTAAATTTTGCAAAAGAACGATATGTTATGGTTTTATGTCCAGGTTTGGGAATTTTTGCTCCTTTTTTTGACCATGTAGTACAGACTGGGTAGTGATCGCTGCAGTTATAGACCGGGACACATGTTTCTATGATGTTTTTGGGATTTGATACGTAGATGTGATCAATTATTGTGCTTGAATTTGGTGTGACTCTCGTGGGTAAACTAACTAGTTGGTGAAGGTTGAATGAATTAGTAATTTGCGTCCATATATTATTTACTTTTGTTAAATCAATATTAAAATCACCTAGTAGTATTACTTCCCTGGATTCTAATAGAACTACATTCATCATTTCGTCAAACTTGTCTATCCAATTTTTTCTTTCGCCTGGATTCCTATAGCAGAATCCCATTGCAATAGGTGGTGAACCTTTCATGGAGATTTCAAACCAGACAGATTCTACATCACAATGTTCAAGATGAATGAGACGCTTGAATGTTATAGATTCACTAATGTATATGATGATTCCTGTTTCTTTTTGCCTTTGTGGATCCTTTCGTATGATTTTATATCCTGGGATATATAAATCAGTGTCTACTATGTGCTTCGAGAGTCTTGATTCAGATAGCCCTAGTATGTGAAATGGTTTGCCATGGTTTCTAATAAGTGTTGATATGTCTTCAATTTTATTGACTGCATGATTTATATTTAAGTGACAAATTCGTAGGCCTTCCTTAGAGGGCCACGTGTTGTGTCTTGAATGCATCAGTTGTGTTGGTTTTTGCTGGAGATGTGATAATGTGTCCTAAGACAAGAAAAGGTGAAAATCAATTAGAGATGAATAGGAATAAAGGGTAGTGGGCACTCAATAGGGGTAAGGATGAAAGTAAGAAAAAAAGTGAAAAAACTAGACTGATTTTAGTTGCTCGATGTGATAATGTGTGTAAAAACTGGAAGGTGACAATCAATGAGAGATAATTAGGAATAAAGGGGAGTGGGCACTCAATAGGAGGAAGGATGAAATGTAGGAAAGAAAGGGGGAAAAAGAAAAAAAGACTGCTTTCAAGTTGCTCAGAAAAATACACCAACAGTGTATATAAATATAGATCTATAACCCAATGGGGTGGGGGTATGGTATTTGATACTGTACCCCCTGTGGCAGGGTTGAGGTCTGGTGCTACAACGTCCAGATTGCTCCAACTACAGGGGGATAACTCTTCTCTCCATCGCTGGCAAAATCCTTGCAAGAGTTCTCCTCAACAGACTAGTACCTGCTGTTGCAGAACACCACCTCCCTGAGAGCCAGTGCGGCTTCAGAGCTAACAGGGGTACCACTGACATGGTCTTCGTGCTCAGACAACTTCAAGAAAAGTGCCGCGAACAGAACAAGGGACTGTACATCACCTTCGTTGATTTAACCAAGGCATTTGACACTGTGAGCAGGAAGGGCCTGTGGCAGATCATGGAGCGTCTTGGCTGTCCCCCAAAGTTTCTCAACATGGTGATCCAGCTACATGAAGACCAGCGTGGCCAGGTCAGAAACAGCAACGACCTATCAGAGCCTTTCCCAATCACAAACGGGGTGAAGCAGGGCTGCGTTCTTGCACCAACCCTCTTCACTATCTTCTTCAGCATGATGCTTCAGCGGGCCACAGAAGATCTTGATGACGAAGACGGAGTTTTCATACGCTACCGCACAGATGGCAGCCTATTCAACCTGCGGCGTCTTCAGGCCCACACCAAAACCCTGGAGCAACAAATTCGAGAGCTACTTTTTGCTGATGATGCTGCCCTTGTAGCCCACACAGAAACCGCCCTGCAGCATGTAACATCCTGTTTTGCAGAGGCAGCCCAGCTCTTCGGACTCGAAGTCAGTCTGAAGAAGACAGAGGTTCTCTACCAGCCCGCACCTCAGGTAGCGTACCACCCACCTCACATTACAATTGGTGAGACAGAACTGAAGACAGTCCAGCAGTTTACCTACCTGGGATGCACAATCTCCTCTGACGCAAAGATTGATAAAGATGTAGACAACAGACTGGCAAAGGCAAACGGTGCTTTTGGCAGACTCTACCACCGTGTCTGGAAAAACAAACACCTGAAGAAAGACACCAAGATCAGTGTCTACAGAGCCGTGGTACTGACCACCCTCCTGTACGGCTCTGAGTCATGGGTCACATACAGACACCACCTACGAATTCTGGAACGCTTCCACCAACGCTGTCTCCGCTCCATCCTCGACATCCACTGGAGCGACTTCACCATGAATGCTGAGGTGCTGGAGCAAGCAGGGATCACCAGCATTGAGGCCATGTTGCTGAAAACGCAGCTACGCTGGGCAGGGCATGTCTCTAGAATGGAGGACCATCGCCTACCGAAGATGGTTCTCTACGGTGAACTTTCCACCGGACACCGCTACAGAGGCGCACCAAAGAAGAGATTTAAAGACTCTCTGAAGAAATCTCTGTCAGCCTGTCTCATAGACCATAACCAGTGGTCAGTCCTTGCTGCTGACCGGCAGGCCTGGCGACACACTGTGCATCAGTCGGTCTCCTCCTTTGAGGACAATCGCAGAGCGGCCCTTGAGGAGAGGCGAATGAGGAGGAAGAACCGCGTCCGCTCTACATCAACCCCAGAATCGACTTTCCCCTGCAGCCGCTGCGGCCGGGTTTGTTTGTCACGCATTGGACTGAACAGCCACCAGCGAGCCTGCACCAGACGTGGACAGTGCCCTTAATCTTCGTTCGCGAAGCCAAGCCATGATGATGATGATGATAACCCAATCCAACCAACAACAATGTAATGTAGCAACAGGAAGGGTGAAAAATCTATTTTATATGGAATAAAGGGGATGTGAGTGGGGCACTTAATTAGGGGTATGATGTAATGTAAGAAGAAAAAAAAAATTCAATAGTTACTCAGAGACACACAGACACAATCAAACTAACAACAATATAAAATGGCCAATATAAGAGACAAAAACAAACAAAACAAGACAAAAACAAAAAGAAAATGTATATGAGCTGTGGGTGGTCCAATAATACACACACTTCTGAAGGTGACTTATTCGTTTCACTGGTGATTTGGTGATAAATGTCACAAGATGTCGATTATCACGCACTCCACAGTTGGGTGAATCACCGATGCCCAATCACCAAGTTGAACACACTTTGTCCAGTGACTGTCAAGGTCCCTCAGCAACAATCAGGGAGAATTCCTCCTAGTGCTCACATTCACAATGTTTCTGCTTGCGTTGTTGCACACGAATGAATGTCTTTGCAAGAACGAAGATAATTTGGAGCACTGGGAGAGTGATTCATACACAGGTGTGTATGCACACAAGTCTGTTCAATGTCACAACCTGAAAACAGCGATTGATCAGTAGTAACTGGCACAGCACACATAAACCAGACGGTCTGATCCCTCCTGGGATGGAGATTGCAATGTCCTTGACAGGCATCCTTCACCATTATAAGTCAAAAACAAAACAAAAAACCCCACATTAATCAATAGGCTAACATTAAATCAACTCTCAGAAGGAACACCCACCCACACACACACACATACGCACACACTCAAGGGGGAACAATTAGCTGAGCAGAGTTTTCACAAGAGGCCCAGATAACAGAGGAACAGAAATTTCACAAGAGGCCCAGATAAATAAAACAGTAACAAGAATTAACAGGATGTACAGTAAACCATACAACAATTTAAGGAGATACCACAAGACAAATAAAAGCAAGAGCCTTCCCCCCCAGGAAAAAAATTAAACAAACAAACAACAGCAAAAAAACTACTTAAGCAAGAAAAAACAGCAACAAACAAACAAGCAAAAACAAAAAACAACAACAAAGAAACAAAACAAAAGAAAAAACAAACACACACACACGCGCGCACACACACACACACACACACACACACACACACACACACACACACACACACAAATCAACCAACCAAACAAACAAACAAACAAACCCCCCACACACACAAACGAAACAAAAACAAAACAACAACAACAACAACAAAACAAACAAACAAACAAACAAAACAAAAAACAACAACAAAAAACACACCCAAACCAACCAAACCAAACCGAAAACAAAACACACACACACACACACACACACACACACACACACACACACACACACACACACACACACACACACACACACACACAAATCAAGAAGCAGAAACAAACACCCCCCCCCCCCCCCCCAACAACAACAAAAAGTATAAAAACAAAAACAAAAACAAAAAAAACAAAACAAAAACAAAAATCGCACAAGGACAACAACGCTCTAATAAATACAAAAAACAACAATCAAAAAATAAAATGAAATAAAAATAAATAAAGAAATAGAAACCCAACTCCCCCAAAAAAACAACAAACAAACAAAACAAACAACAACAACAACAACACAAATCGCCCAACAACAACAAACAGAAAACAGAGAGAAAGCAATACTAACTGAACCAAACCAGAATAAAACAAACAAAGCAAAATGAAATTGAATGAAAATCAAAAAATCAGATTGTAAGAAGTCAACAAGAGGAATGAATACAATCCACACACACTTCCAAAGAGGCGACATGGTGAGAAGGGGTGTCAACAGCAATTTCTCTCTCTCTCTCTCTCTCTCTCTCTCTCTCTCTCTCTCTCTCTCTCTCTCTCTCTCTCTCTCTCTCTCTCTCTTGCTTCCTCGCTCCCTCGCTCTCTCTCGCTCGGCTGACTAGTTTGCTGGCAAGGGTTACAAAAGGGCCTGTTGGATAGTTGTCAGGAGGACCTCAAGGAGTTTTTGTTTGTCTTGTGACTGAGGGGTCCTGGAGTGCCCCAGGCATTGTATTTAGGGGCAGAGGGAAGGGGTGGGAACTGCTTATCGTAGTCCCCGCTGTACTCAGGTTCGCTGTTAGGCAGGCCGAACGGCTTATTTTAGTCGCCGCGGCGTGGTCGGGCTTTGTTCTCAGGCACGCTGTTCTGTAGTAGTCCGAACTGCTTATTGTAGTCGTGGCGGTGGTGTGAAGAGGCGTCGTAGTCAGGTGCACCGTCGGCGGGCCGAGGGGCTTTAGGTGTTGGGGGAGACCACGGGCCCTTGGCAGGATGGGGCTGTTCTTTGTTGTTGGGCACAGCTCTATGGATGGACTGTGAGCCCCAAGTCTTGTGCCTTTGGCTCGTGGAGTGGGCTGGAGTGGGGAGCAGAGGTTTTGATTTTGGTATGCGGTACAAGTTGTTGGTAAGGACTGCAATACCGTAGGTACTTGGGTGGAAGGGGTCCTGGTACTTGTAGAGTGACTTCTTGGGTGCCCCACTTTCAGTCTGAAAAGAGGAGGTGTGGTTGATAAAACTCACCCCCTCTTCTGCACAGACTTTGGAGAGGCTGGCGTTGGAGTCCCTCACGGATTTGGTGGCATGGTGTCGGCCATATGGAGGGAGGATTGAAGAGGCTTTTATGCTGACTAGGTAAAGGAAGGAGCACGCTAAATGTAGTAATCTTGACTAGGCCTTACTGAGTGTGGATGGATTTGTGCACTGTGTTATACAAGAATCATAAAAATCCAGGATTAATGACCAAGACAACAAATATAGTTTTTATCAGTAGAGTGAATTTGACACCACCAAACAGGCTAAAAATGGCCATTGACATATATGCAAAATGCATCATATTTAACAAAAAATATGCCAAAAATGTTATATTACCTTACTGTGCTTACAGAAAAATATTGCACTTTCACCTTGTCACAATGGAAAGGTAAAATCATAAATGCACAGTAAAAATAAAGTGGAGAAAAATAAACTGTAGGAAAGTGATTCATCTGCCATGCCTACCAAGGTTTCTACGATTCTGCCAAGTTTTCTTTCCACACCGGTTCTGTGTTTGGAAGCTAATTACAAGTGAACTGTGACCCGCTCTCTGACCTGTCAGATCTGATGGAAACAGCATGTGTCTGGCTAACTGGTGGTGTGAGAAAGTTTGGATTCTCTGTGGGAAGGAAAGCATGAGGATTTTTTACAAATAAATAGATTGCCCAAATGTGGGCGTTGCGTGGTATCAAGCAGAGCCCCCATTACTCAGTGACAGGAAATGGGCAATACAAAGGAAGGGGAGGATGGTGGGGTTGCCCAATAGTGGGCGTTTATTTATTTATTTATTTATTTATTTATTTATTTATTCATTTCTTTTAAACCGAGGATAATGAAATAAGCACTTGTGTGCTTTTTTACATTTAGTCCCCCTGTGTATGCAGTTTTGTCAATCTTGCCATCTATTCACACCGGCTCACAATGTCCTGCTTTTCCGAAAAGGAACAGGATTTAACGTGTGCACAAGATGTTCTGCGTGCGTTCGCACACCGGGCCTGGTTTACAGTTTCATCCGAAAGACTTTTGGGGATAGTGCAGTCAGCACTGATGTTAACTCCACTTCGTTAGGCGATCGGGAAGGGAAAAGGTTAATTAATCTGGTGACTTTATGTCAAAATATTGTAAGTTTCTTTTCCTAGCCAGCCTAAAACTTCACGGTGTTTTTTCAGTTCTTCCACAATGCTGTGGTTTGTTCCTCTTTTGGTCCAGCTTGTTCTTAAGAGTTTTCTATAGAACCACATCTCTGCACTTTTAATTCAATTTTGTTTTTTATCTGCAGCTTTAAGAGTTTATCTTCCACGTCCATATGAAACAACAGACAACATTAGAGTTTGCAGTGTTTTCAGTTGAGTTCATTTCCTGAATATCAGTCTTTGGAAATGTTGGCATGATAGACCTTTTTTTTTTTTTTTAGCTTTGACAATTCTTGGTTTGTCTATGGCACATGAAATATCATCGGCTGGATTGTATGACCCAAAGTATCTGAAATGTCTTTTTTTCCATCCATGAAATCATCAATATGCACAACTTTAGCATCGAGTTCAAGTCCTGAGAGTTCAGTGTGTTCCATTTGCTTTCTCTGTCATTGCATGCATATTGTACTTGCATTTTGATATGAGAGCAATTTCATCCGTATACCTAACGCTTGGAATTACATCCTCGCCAGGTTTTACGATGAAATGTTCTATCTCTGCCTCTCTCGTGATCTGTTCTGTGTACAAGCAAAACAATGACTGAGGCAGAGAGTTCGGAATGAGCGGTGTAGAAGCAGCAGTAGAGACCGTCACAGAAAATGAGGCAGGACAAAAAGTTATTCACAATGAAAACAACAAGAGAAAAACCCACATTGTTGTTATTGCTGAAACAGTGACAACAGTTAGTGAAGGAATGGACCTCTGTACCTGTATGTCTTAAATAAATGCATAGATAAACTTCACACTTATGGGATAAGTGCACACTAATGACAAATATTTTCTATATAAACAAGGATGTCTGTAGCATTACCAACGAATAAATAAATGTTTTGGTGATACTTTAGAGAACTCCACAGTGAACACGCTCGAAGAAAACAGAAAAAAAAACATGTACAAAAGAACCTTCCTTTCACCTGTCCTGAAAGCACACTTGGATTCAAAATTGATGATGTTGATTTACACTTCTTCCTTTCACCTGACCTGAAAGCACACTTGGATTCAAAATTGATGATGTTGATTAACACTTCCACCGGCTGCTTGAGGGTGCATTTTTTAAATTGATAAATATTCTTCTTCTGACAACAATCTTTCATGTTTTATTTCCAGTACATGTGTACTTTCTTGAATGTACCGTCTTTTCACTCGCAGTGATATTAAACACAAAGAAAGAAAGATGAAGATTAATAAATGTGTGTCACATTCAGAAAACGTGTGTGTGTGTGTGTGTGTGTGTGTGTGTGTGTGTGTGTGTGTGTGTGTGTGTGTGTGTGTGTGTGTGTGTGTGTGTGTGTGTGTGTGTGTGTGCGTGTGTGTGTGTGTGTGTGTGTGTGCGTGCGCGTGCGTGCGTGCGTGTGTGCCTGCCTGCGTGCGTGCGTGCGTGTATGTGTGAGTGCGTAGGCGGGTATGTGTGTGTATTTTCATTGTATTTTCTTGTTTTATTGTTTTATATCGAGGATGATAATAATAATAATAATAATAATAATAATAATAATAATAATAATAATAATAATAATAATAATAATACATGGAATTTGTATAGCGCTATCTCTTGTAAAGACAAATCAAAGCGCTTGCATTTGACCTACAGAGCCACAGATCATGCTGCCACCAGGCGCAAAGATCAACGACGAACAACGATGATCAACTGTTGTTGTCTTGTTGCTGCTGTACACTTTAGAGCGCAAAGCCTGGGCAAGTATGTATGGAGGGCAAGCTGTTACCCATGCAGCAGACCCCCTTTTCCACGGCACTGGAATGATCCATTGGAAGGGCATTGGCCGATATGAATGGTTCCAGTACCGTTGCCATATACCTACAGCCTCAAGACGCTCTGGGACTCCAACTCCGCGATTTTTCCTCAGGGATGGTGTCTAAACACGACACCTGTGTGCATGCTGGTTTGTTATAATTTTGTCATCCGCTCCTACCGGCACACGATGGCCTACTCTTCCGAAAGGTGGAATAAGCACTCGTGTGCTTTTTTGCATTTAGTCCCCATATGTATGTAATTTTTGTAAATATTGTCATCTGTCTCTACCGGAACACAATGGCCTACTCTTACAAAAGTGGAACAGGATTTCACGTGCGCGCAAGATCTTCTGCGTGCGTTCGCACACGGGGCTTGGTTTACAGTCTCTTCCAAAAGACTTTTGGGGAGAGTGGAGTCAGCACTGATGTGTTAACTCCATGGGAAAAATCCTATCGACCGGAAATCGAATTCGGTCGTTAAATTGCGAGCGCAACGCTCTAACCACTAGGCTATCCCGTCCACCCCCCACCCCCCATCCCGCGCGCGCGTGTGTGTGTGTATGTGTGCGTGTGCACACACACACACAACACACACACACACACACACACACACACACACACACACACACACACACACACACACACACACAGGACGGGATAGTCTAGTGGTCAGAACATTGCGCTTGCAATTTGACCACCCGGGTTCGATTCCGGTAGAGAGGATATTTCCCCAGGAGTTAACATCAGTGCTGACTCCACTCTCCCCAGGAGTCCTTCGGATGAGACTATAAACCGAGGCCACGTGTGCGAAGCCATGCAGAACATTTTTCGCACACGTTAAACCCTGTTCCACTTTTCGTAAGAGTAGGCGTTGTGTTTCGTTGGGAACAGATGACAAGATTTGAAAAATTGTATGCACACGGGGACTGGATGTAAAAAAGCATGTGAGTGCTTTTCCATAATCCTCGATATAAAACAATACAATGAAATGACAATGGAAAACACTCACTAATTCGCTCAAAATGCAAGTTTTAAAAACCCCAATCAAGTACACAAAACAACTTTAACAGATCAATTCAAAGCAAGAGAAAGAGGGACTTATCAAAAGATAAACAAGTCCAGAAAATGAATAATATATCAGTAAAAATATCATAAAATGCTAGATTCACATACATAACCTAAAAAAAAAAAAAAAACTTTCCTTAAAAAGCCAGCAAATTCAGACTACAAAACGGCAGACATGAGAATAGTTTATAGAAATTATTTTGTACATAATGCACACTTAGTTCTGAACAACAAAAGACAACTTACAATGCGTCCATCAAATGTTTTTTCAGTGCTTTCTTAAAGCTTTGTTTTAATTGTGGTGACTTTGAAAAGGGAGGCAAAATGTTCCTTATAGTTGCCCCAGAATATGTTAAACTGGTGTAAATGCAATATTACGAGGTTTACACATAGAGAGTTTATGTCTATATATGTTTTATTTATTTTACATTTTTCAAAAACTGTCTTTGGTGCTATTCTGTTGAAAAGGTCAAACATAAATAAACATTTACTGGAAAATAGTTTGTCTTTACATTATACAATATTTAAATCTTTTTATTCAGCTCTGATCTATGTATCAGTGTTTAAATGTATAAGTTTTATAGCTTAATGCAGGCATGATTTTTTTTTTCTAGCATAAAGATTTAGAAAGTTCTTAAATTTTTTAGTTGTTAAATTCCTGCAGACATTACGTTTTCTTATATCAGTAATGTGGTCTGACCATGATAGGCTATTTTTGTCAACTGTAACTCCCAATACTTTATGTGAAGTGACTTTTTTTTTAACCCATTTAGCTAGAAGACACAAAGATTGAAATGAAAACCGCCATTTTTACCACTTTTGACGCTTATTCACAAACACATCTATTGGAGTTCCCAGAAAATAAAATATGATACAAATAAGTCCATTCGGAGAGCTTATAGATACATATATTTGTTTGTATATTGCGTATTAATTCAACTGGGTCAGTATGATATGACTGAAATGAAGTGTCAGAGCCAAAGAGTTCACATGAGCATTTTATATACAACGGTAATATGTTTATGTAAAAGAAAATAAGAGGTTCAAAAACCAGTCCTTGTGGTATACCAAAATTTAATGGAAGTAATTTAGACCCTTTTAAAACTAAGATCAACGAGTTGTTGACCTTAACTAAGAAATGATGCAGTAAATCTGACAGCTGAATTATAAAATTTATAAAGCACTGCCTCTCAGAGAGGAAGAGAATGACTCATACCATCCAACGCTGTGTGTGTGTGTGTGTGTGTGTGTGTGTGTGTGTGTGTGTGTGTGTGTGTGTGTGTGTGTGTGTGTGTGTGTGTACGTGTATGTGTGTGTGTGTATTTGTGTGTGTGTGTGTGTGTGTGTGTGTGTGTGTGTGTGTGTGTGTGTGTGTGTGTGTGTGTGTGTGTGTACTTGTGTGTGCGTTGGCTCACTAACCAATAGCATAATTATAATGAGGAAATAACAATAACAGTTGTAAATGTGTCGTGAAGGTGGTGGTATTGCTCCAACAACACTTAAAAACAATAATTAATAATTACATAGTTGTTATCTGTGGGTTTTCTCTCTAGACCAGTTTTGGCCTGAAAAGATCTGTTAGTCTGTTTGTTTGTCTTTATGTTTGTTTGTCTGTCGGTATGCGTGTCCATTTGTCAGTCTGTCTCTAAAACTAACTGCCTATCTGGCTATCTGTCTGTCTGTCTGTCTGTATGTGCGTCTCTCTCTCTCTCTCTCTCTCTCTCTCTCTCTCTCTCTCTCTCTCTCTCTCTCTCTCTCTCTCTCTCTCTCTCCCTCTCTGTGTGTGTCTCTGTCTCTGCACACACACACACACACACACACAGACACTTACACACTCAGATACACGCAGAAACACACTCACACACACATACACACACACGCATACACACAGACACACTCAACACAGACACAGGCATACGCGCACACACACATACACACACATACGCACACAAATACATTCACATACAGGCATGCATATACCCAACTCTCCGTCCTACGCACGAACACACCAACCCATAAACACAAACACAAACACGCATACACACACAAGCACACACACACACACACACACACACACACACACACACACACACACACACACACACACACACACACACACACACACACACACACGTGCATAGGCACCTGCATACAAATACACACACATACAAGCAGGTACTTATCCATGGTCCCTCCTCCCCCACATACACACACCTAAATACACACTCTCACACATGCACGCTCTCATAGGCAAGGGCATATGCACGCTCATAAGTATGCACACACGCACACACACACACACACACACACACACACACACACACACACACACACAAACACACATATGCATGCTCTGACCTAGGCACAAACATACCAACGCACAAACACACACACACACACACACACACACACACACACACACACACACACACACACACACACACACACACACACACACAGAACTGGCATGGGATAAAAATGCAAACCTGACAGAGTGTGGTGAACAAAGGGATGGGTAGTGACCATTTGCACACCTTGGCTTTAACTCTCTTAGACCCATGACGGCCACAGCTGACAGTAAGGGCAACTGCTGTAAGATTTTGATCCGGCTGCAGCCAGTAATGGGTTCTGACCTCGTGGGTATCAGACACATATCTCATGGTTCTCACACTATGTGTCTGAAGTTTGGTGGGGTAATGCATGGTGTGTTTCAGAGGGTGCAAGTGATAAATTTATACCACTAACAATGTACACTTGGGAAGGAACATAGAAAGCACAGCTAATAATAGAAATGCTTTTTGGTCCTAGTGCATAGCCAAGAAAATAGTCTTTGTTGGTAGAAAACAATTCATCTGATTAACAAGACACTGACAAAACTGTGTTTGTATTGGAAGTAGAAAATTTTAAATGATAAATGTTAAGCGAGTCAGATAGTAAAAGCTGATGAGGAAGAGAAGGACGGGAATGATGCAGTTAGTGAAAAGTGACCCAGAAAATAACACAGTACACACATTCCTGCAAGCCTGGTGACCTGTGCTACACACAACACTGTGGAGAAATCTTACCTCCTGGGGGGTCTGTGGCATAGACACCTGGAAATGTGACACCTTTTGACTATTCTATAGGTATTACTGCACTTTTCTTTGAAAACTGCAATGGCAGAAAGGAACATATATTCTGATAACAAAAATAGCAGGAAGGAAAAGAAAAAAGGTTTCCAGACTGCTAAGGTTTGACAGGTGACAGTAATGGACACTCACCCCCAACAAACACACACATCCACATTTTGTGCTTTATGTGATGTGATGTGTCCCTGTGCCATCCCAATAACTACTTTCAAGACTACCCAGACTAAAAATGTTGTAGGATTACAAAGCTGTCTATTGTTTTGTATTTGTCATACCTGTGTAGTGATACTGGTGTTTGTGTAACACTCATGTACAAGATTACACATCTCTGCATTTAACAATATATGTGACGCTCCACCACGGAATGAGTCGCTTAGCACATTACCCAATTTTGCGCTAGGAGCCATTAAAGGCAGGTGGGGGTCAAGTTGTCAATTTTGGGATTTTGATTGACTATTAAACTATATCAGTTTATCTACCTTATAACGAAATATCAAGGCATAATTTTTATTCCTTTTGCTTTTAAACGTGTTTTTAAAATACCCGAGCTCTCATTCTGACAACCTATTACGAAAATAAACTTGCCCGTTTCTCATTTTGTCACATCCTGCAGTATACCATTTCAATTTGTAATCACTTTGCACAGAATTGTCCGATTTTCAATCTGTTTTTTGTATTTGATAGCCACTTAACTGCAGATTTATAACATGTCATTAACTAAAAATTGACCTCTGGTGCACTCCGTCTCATTATGTGGTGGAGCGTCACATATAATAGCACATGCAGATTGAACTGCGGTATAAAGGTAAGATATTGATTGAATATAACCTATTTTCTAAAGAAAAAATAGTCAAACAAAACCTGTCACATCAAAACCCAATCCAATCCAAATATGTTGTTTTTAGCCCCGCCAACCACACAGGCCATATGGGGCCATCACCTTGTCACATTTTAAAACTCATATTAAAACTGTGCCACTATATACATATTAAAACGGGGTATAAAACCAATTTTACTGTCCTTGCTTGTATTGACACCCTGGTCAACCATAAGGGTCAGCCCAGGATGACCACAAAGTTGTGGGAAAACCCACATCGATCACACATAAAATGAGATAAAATCAAAATCAGATTCCAAAAACACCTCCTCAAGGAGAAGGCCCCTCAAAGATGACTTTTTGCTTCCCTAAAGGGGGGAATGTTGGTTGAAGTCCCCCAACAACCAAAGAGGGGAAGGCAACTGCTGCACCAGTGACACCAAATCTGCCTTTCTTACTGTCACTGACGGAGACAGATAGATACTGCACACTGTGAGGGTCTTGTGCAGCGTGACCCTAGCAGCTACCACCTGGAGAGGAGTGTCCAGGACCACTCGCCTGTGCAGCAAGGAATTTCTGGTGAGCAAACTCACCCTGCCAGAGGTTCCATGCTTGGTAGGCTTTGCCCTTTCATGGATGGAGCTATACCCAGACAAGGTGAAATCTTTCTCCTCCCTCAACTGCGTCTCCTGGAGTGCCACCACAGCCGGTCTCTGGTCTCTGCAGAGAAGCTGCAGCTCCTCCCTATTGGACGCCAGACCAAGAATATTCCATTGTAAAATGTTTAGCATAACATGCCGTGCTGATGTCCTCCCTTACTCCATCTCAGACGTATCCTCTGAAAGCAGGAAAAACAGCTCTATTGAGGAAAAAGTAGTGAGGAAAGACAAGTGCAGGTACCAACTTCTCAATCATTTTAAAAATGACTTATCAAAGATTCAAATTAAAAAAAAAAAATGAAAATAAATTCTAGAGAATAATGTCTTTCAGTGGCAGCATTGTAGGCATTTCTGTGTAAGAACCATGCCTTTGGCCTGACGTGACTCGAGTTTCGGCTCCTGGATGAGCCCTCATCAGAAAAACAGCTCTTGTGCATAAAGTC
The DNA here is from genome assembly GCA_030674155.1 of Stramonita haemastoma. Taxonomy (NCBI): domain Eukaryota; kingdom Metazoa; phylum Mollusca; class Gastropoda; order Neogastropoda; family Muricidae; genus Stramonita; species Stramonita haemastoma. Next base: position 12,402,066 of record CM060343.1, read on the forward strand.
TCTCTCAGCTTTCTCCTGTCTGTCGGAAAGGGGCTGGACACCTTTTTTCTAGGGGGGGGAACTTTGCTCCCCCATCACCACCACCACCTCCGAGCCTCTGGAAGAGCTGGAGGAGATCATTCTCCAGCCCTCTACTGGTTTGGGGGGAGGAGCTGGTTTTTTGTTAGATTGGGGTTGACACTTTGGACCCCCTGATGGGAGCTGGAGTTTTCTGAGCACCAATACAACACACAGGAGCGGGTTGTAGGCCCCCTGAAAGAGGCCTTCTTTACTAGACTAGGTTGCAGTCTGTGGCCCCAGCCATCCCAGAGCCAGGAGACCCCCTGTCGAAATCTGTCTGACAGTCCACTGAAACAGACTTTTTCCACCACCGCTGCTAAGACTGACCACTGCTACTGCTGCTTCCTTGCACCTTTCTCCTGGCCGCAAAGAAGGAGACCCTCTTCTCCACATTTACTCTCTGGATCTCCGTCTCAAAAACCAAGTAGGGCAATGCCTGGACGAGGAGGCATGGGCGCCTCCACAGTTCACACACAGAGCGGGGTCCTGACATTCCCTGTCCCTGTCCTATACTGCCTTCACACAAATACCAAACACCTCCTGTCCAGGGCACCTGTCTCTCATGTGGCCTAACTTTAGACATTTGAAGCACCTCAGTGGACAAGGGACATATGGTGAGACCTTGATGCCAAGAAATCCCACCTTGATGCTCTGAGGCAGCACGGTTGTGCAAAATGTCAGAAAGAAGGTGTTTGTGGGGACCCTGTCCCCCCCCTTTCCCGATTTGCACTTGATACATGTCCACAACTCCCTGAGAGGCCAGCTTAGTCTTACTTTCTGCCACAGACACCCCCTGCAGGTCCCTGCACCAGATGACCCTTTGCTGTTGTTCAGGGTTTTGTGGGCAGTTACCTTGACAGGGCATTCACCAGCTCTGTGCTCTTCAGGAGCATTTGTGATAGTATTTGGACTTACACTCCAACAAAAATGCACAAATACGCCTTTTTTAAAGTCTTGAGGTCTCCTGCTATGGCTCTCAGAACCACTGCATAGAAATCCAACATCACTCAGTCCAGAGTGCTATATTTAGCATGCCTTTTCCATTTACCTAATCCAAGTGTGGTCAGTTTCTGCTATAATTAGCACCAGCTGACCCCAGCCGGTGCTGGGATAGGACAGATTAATTAGCGGCTGAGAGAAACTCAAACGCTAATCCTCTAACTTCTGTCTCCAAAACCACTGGACACATCCCCAACAGAGTCAGCCTCCCTCAAATTTCTTTTCCCTTTTGTATTTGTTTTTTTTTAGACATGGGGTGTAGGATCAGTGATGGCAGAAATACCCGGTCACCTCAGCAGAGCTGCCTTACCGAGGATGAGGCTGGGTCTACCCGTATGAAAAACACCCTGCACGATTCCATACGGGGCTCGTTAGTGACTGAATGACATATAGCCAGCCATCCCCTGGCCACGTTGCTCCAGCGTGGGATTACGGGTTGCTTGCAACAACCACTCGGCAGCAGAGAAATAAAGAACTGGGCACAGAAGGCTTGGTGGGGAGCTGGTGATAGAATCAAAGATCCTATTGACAGAAGACAGTCCACAGAAAAAAGGTGGGTGAGAATGGAGATGGGAAGACATAACGGTCAAGATGTAACAGGAAATTCCATGACCAAGAGTTTCTCGAAAAAAAAGCAGGAGAATGAACCCAGACAGCTGAAAACAGATGAAGAGGAATGATAGGTCACAAAGAAACAAGGCAGAGGCAAAGAGAGGGACAGAGTAGAGGAAATTCCTAGTACAGAACCTCCAGAAGGTGGGGGTACTATTTATACTGAAAGTCCCCCCCTACCCCATGAGGGGGTGGTGTGAAAACAAGAACTGACTTGATTCCTTCCTCTCTTGAAAGAGGGAGGTGGAGTATTTAAGTTTGCAATTTTAAAGGCTTTTACCTTTTAGTAATAAACAATCATGACTTCCATTCTGAAAATGCAAATGGCATCAGTGCTGTATGTATACAAGCTTTGTGATATGTCTTATTGTTAGTCCCTTAGCAATCCAAAGTAATACAGTGCAGCATGGGCTGTGGCTAGGCAGTCTGACAGGGAATGACATTCCCTATGGCGGAGGGCACAGATGAAGTCTGATGCTGGTCTGAGAGCCTGGACTGTACCCTTTATTCTCTTTGCCTCGTGCTGTTGAGCACGAGTCTCTTCAATCTTGAAGAGACCATTCTGCACAGTTTGTCTCCAGGCTGACCCTTTAAGGGCTGTTACTTCCCAGTTGATCTGGCCAATGTTCAGCACTTTTAAGTCCTTGTACACGTAGTTGAATCACAGTTGTGGTCTGCCTTTATGGCGTTTTCACTGCACAAGTTTTCTACAGCGGAAGTTGTCAGAGGCACAAGGAGAACAGCAGATACTAGGAGACATCGGACAAGAACTAAGGTTCCTCAGCCAGAGAACTGTAGTGGTGCTGCAATGGATCCCTTTCCATTGTGGTGTACAGGACAAAGGAGAGGCAGACTACCTGCTCAAGGCAGGTAGCGACTTTGAGCAGCCAGCCCACCCAGTGTCCTACAGTGGAGCAGGGAAATTCCTGAGAAAACAGTTTACTAAAGCATTGTGCCAGCACCTGGACATCAGGCCGGAAGATAAAAAGGAGAAAAGAACTGCATCTTTCATCTAGACAGAGCTGCTCAAGTAACCATTTATATACTGTAAACTGAACACTGCTAGCTCCTATCCCATCTCCATCCGTTGAAAATATTCCATGCTGACTAGTGTTTCTGTGGCAAAGGCCAACACAAACCCTTTCCATATCCTACTGTCCTGCCCTGCCTTCAACACTCTGAGACACCAGACATGGCCCAGCCCAGACATCTACAGAAAAAGCTGTGGAGATGGGCTAGTCACTGCAGCATTCAGAGTGTGTCATCCAGACGGGACTGAACCTTTATCCTGAGACAGGGAACGTGGGAAAAGAACAAAAAGTATGAATTAGTAACTTGAGTCAATTTGGCTGCATATTTTGGCAAGAGAAAGAGAGAGGAGAGAGAGAGAGAGAGAGAGAGAGAGAGAGAGAGAGAGAGAGAGAGAGAGAGAGAGAGAGAGAAGAAGAGAGAGAGAGAGAGAGAGAGAGAGAGAGAGAGAGAGGAGAGAGAGAGAGAGAGAGAGAGAGAGAGAGAGAGAGAGAGATTTGATTGATTCATTGTTTTATATCGAGGATAATGGGATAAGCACTCTTGTGCTTTTTTTCATCCAGTCCCCATGTGTATGCAGTTTTTTAAATGTCATCTGTTCCCACCGGCACACGATAGCCTACTCTTACGAAAAAGCGGAACAGGATTTAACGTGTGCACAAGATGTTCTGCGTGCGTTCGCACACAGGGGGAGAGAGAGAGAGAGAGAGAGAGAGAGAGAGAGAGAGAGAGAGAGAGAGAGAGAGAGAGAGAGAGAGAGAGAGAGAGAGAGAGAGAGAGAGAGGGGAGGGGGGATGTCTTCATAGATTTTTGTTCATCTCTTTATTCATACTATTTCCAGAGTAAGGATCACTACAACCTACCTAACACAGACCAAACATGAACAACTCTACACCTGATGCTGATGGACTCACACACAATGACACATTCGGGATGCTGCTCATGGCTTACCCTGAACAACAAGCATCAAGCATGATCTGGAAATATTTCCCTGCAGTCCTTGCTGTGGTGGGAGGCTTTGGAAACATCGCCTCAGTTTGCATCATGGGGCGAATGAAGGACAAGATCTCATCTCAGTATGCTATTTTCGTGGCTCTGGCCATTTCAGATCTAATTTTTCTGTTTACCATTGCCCCTTTCCGATGGATAATGGGTTTTTTTTACACATATTTTCAGTTTCGTTTTCCAGGACTGGACACAATTGTGTCTTGGTTGTTCTTTGTCACCAGTATTACATCTGCTTGGCTGGTGACCTGTGTGACAGTACAGAGAACAATGGCGGTTCTGTGGCCACACAGGATGAAGGTGATGTGCACTGTGCGAAGAACGTGGATTGTTATTGCAATTATTACTGTCATTTCCTGTCTTATGAATGGTCATATATTGGTAGGGATTTTAGGCAGTTCGTTTGATCAAAGTGACATGGCAGAATCTTACAGATATTTCCTTTTGCATATCTACCATTGGATACATGGAGTTCTGTATTCTGTCGTCCCCTTCATCTGTCAGTTTATCTGTGATATTATGTTGTCTGTCACTCTGATCAAAGCATTTTCTCCAGCATCCATTGCTACACGTGTGGAATCCAACGCTGGCTCTGCACAAAACACTGACAGCCGTAAGAACATGTCTTACAGAACGACTGTCATGGTTCTGATCGTATCCATCACTTTTCTTATTTTGACCATACCCTTGGTTCTGATTCAAAACTTGACTAGGTACATATATAATGTGCATGAACTTCCCCCTAAGCAGGTGGCTTTATTAAATCTCCTGAGAACACTTGCACATCAATTATGGTTCACCAACAGTGCCATCAACTTTTTTCTCTACTGTCTCACTGGAACCAAATTCAGAAGGGAGTTTATCAACTGGATCTCCTGTGGTGTGAAGAGTTCCTCTGCTCCATCTGTACATGAGACAGCTGCGGAGGCATCAAAGACATGAGACAGGAAGCATCACGGAAATAGTTCCTGGTCCATATGACCTTGCCATTCATCTATACTTGAGGCCTAGTCATTCTGTATTGAACCCCCCCCCCCTCCCCTCTCTCTCTCTCTCTCTCTCTCTCTCTCTCCTCTCTCTCTCTCTCTCTCTCTCTCTCTCTCTCTCTCTTCCTTCTCTCTAAATCTCCATCTCAATGCTGGTTACGGCAATGGACTTTAAAATTGACACGTCTGAAAATATTAACAAAGAGGAGAAAGTAGCAAACTTTGATACAGAAAAAATTGTTTGGAAAGACAATAAGAAAAGGGGTTTTTATTAGATCGCTAAATAGAACCTGATCCGTGAAAAAATTAAAGCTGCTGCGGATTTGCTCAATAATAATGTAGATAATTGCTTAGATGTGTTTTTCTGGTCCTTAAAGGAATCAAGTGCATGCATGTTAGGAAACACTGTAAAGAGACAGAAAAAACAATCTGAATGGTTTGATACTCAGTGTAATAAAGTTAAAAAAAAAAGAAAAAAAAAGAGAAACTAGAACAGCCTTTAAAGCATTTAGAAAAACAAGAAATGATGATAAC
>CM060343.1:12417290-12427290 GCA_030674155.1 Stramonita haemastoma
AAGATGACTTTTTGCTTCCCTAAAGGGGGGAATGCTCGTTCAAGTCCCCCAACAACCAAAAGGGGGAAGGCAACTGCTGCACCAGTGACACCAAATCTGCCTTTCTTACTGTCACTGACGGAGACAGATAGATACTGCACACTGTGAGGGTCTTGTGCAGCGTGACCCTAGCAGCTACCACCTGGAGAGGAGTGTCCAGGACCACACGCCTGTGCAGCAAGGAATTTCTGATGAGCAAACTCACCCTGCCAGAGGTTCCATGCTTGGTAGGCTTTGCCCTTTCATGGATGGAGCTATACCCAGACAAGGTGAAATCTTTCTCCTCCCTCAACTGCGTCTCCTGGAGTGCCACCACAGCCGGTCTCTGGTCTCTGCAGAGAAGCTGCAGCTCCTCCCTATTGGACGCCAGACCAAGAATATTCCATTGTAAAATGTTTAGCATAACATGCGTCCTGATGTCCTCCCTTACTCCATCTCAGACGTATCCTCTGAAAGCAGGAAAAACAGCTCTTGTGCATAAAGTCTCTCTCGGCTTTCTTCTGTCTGTCGGAAAGGGGCTGGACACCTTTTTTCTAGGGGGGGGGGGAACTTTGCTCCCCCATCACCACCACCACCACTCTGAGCCTCTGGAAGAGCTGGAGGAGACCATTCTCCAGCCCTCTACTGGTTTGGGGGAGGAGCTGGTTTTTCTTTAGATTCGGGGGTTGGTAGTTTGGACCCCCTGACGGGAGCTGGAGTTTTCTGACCACCAATAGGGCACACAGGAGGGGTTTTAGGCCCCCCTGAAAGAGGCCTTCTTCACCGGGGTAGGTTGCAGTCTGCTGGCTCTAGCCATCCCAGAGCCAGGCGACCCCCTGTCGAAATCTGTCTGACAGTCCACTGAAACAGACTTTTTCACCACCGCTGCTAAGACTGACCACTGCTACTGCTGCTTCCTTGCACCTTTCTCCTGGCCGCAAAGAAGGAGACCCTCTTCTCCACATTTACTCTCTGGATCTCCGTCTCAAAAACCAAGTAGGGCAATGCCTGGACGAGGAGGCATGGGCGCCTCCACAGTTCACACACAGAGCGGGGTCCTGACATTCCCTGTCCCTGTCCTATACTGCCTTCACACAAATACCAAACACCTCCTGTCCAGGGCACCTGTCTCTCATGTGGCCTAACTTTAGACATTTGAAGCACCTCAGTGGACAAGGGACATATAGTGAGACATTGATGCTAAGATATCCCACCTTGATGCTCTAAGGCAGCACGGTTGTGCAAAATGTCAGAAAGAAGGTGTTTGTGGGTACCCTGTCACCCCCTTTCCTGATCTGCACTGATACATGTCCACAACTACCTGAGACACCAGCTCGGTCTTAATTTCTGCCTCAGACACCCCCTGCAGGTCCCTGCACCTGATGACCCTTTGCTGTTGTTCAGGGTTTTGTGGGCAGTTACCTTGACAGGGCATGTCACCAGCGTTGTGCTCTTGAGGAGCATTTGTGTTTGTTATTTGGACTTACACTCCAACAGAAGTGCACAAATACGCAAATTTCTTAAAGTCTTGAGGTCTACTGCTGTGGCTTTCAGAAGCACAGTGCAGAAATCCAACATCACTCAGTCCAGAGTGCTATATTTAGCACGTCCTTTCCTTTTACCTAGTCCAGTGTGGTCAGTTCCTGCTATAGATAGCACCAGCTGGCCCCAACCGGTGCTGGGATAGGATGGATTAATTAGCGGCTGAGAGGAGCTGAAAGTGGGGGAAACTGACAGCTGTGGGCCCTTAGTCACGGCAAAAGGGTTCAATTTCATCAAAGGGTGCTCCACCTTCACCCCCTCAACAACAAACCAGCTCAGCCAACAGCTAATCCTCTCTCTAACTTCTGTCTCCAAACCACTGGACACATCCCCAAAAGAGTCAGACTCCCTCAAATTTCTTTTCCGTTTTGTGTTTGGATTTTAAGACATGGAGCGTAGAATCAGCATGGCATAAATACCCAGTCACCTCAGCAGAGCTGCCTTACAGAGGAAGAGGCTAAGTCTACTCTATGGAAAACGCCCCGCATGATTCCATACAGGGGCTCGTTAGTGACTGAATGATGTACAGCCAGCCATCCCCTGGCCACGTTGCTCCAGCGTGGGATTATGGGTTGCTTGTGGCAGAAACATGCAACAGAGAAATGAAGAGCTGGACAAAAAGGCTTGATGGGGAGTTGATGATAGAATTAAAAGTCCCATTGACAGAAGAGGACAGTCCACAGAACAAGAGTGGGTGAAAATGGAGATGGGGAAGACATGAAAATGAAGATGTAACAGGAAATTCTGTGACCAAGAGTTTCTGGAAAAAAAGGCAACAGAATGGACAGACAAGGCAGAAAACAGATGAAGAGGAATGACAGGCAGAAAAGAAACAAGGCAGAGGCAAAGAGAGGGACAGAGTAGAGGAGATTCCTAGCACAGAACCTCCAGAAGCTGAGGGTACTATTTATACTGAGAGCCACCCCCCTCCTCCTCCTCCTCCTCCTCCTCATATCTCCAGGGAGGGGGGGGGGGGGGCAAGAACTGACTTGATTCTTTCCACTCTTGAATTATCATGTGTGAAACTTTAAAAAAGACATTAATGAGGTGATTGTAAAGTTTTTCCACATGCATGCTTTTCCATTACATTTGGATACCATGCTGGTTAGGCGTTTCTAAACTGATGTATTGCCTACCATACTGATTTTAATTCCACTTTGAAGATAACATATCTTAGAGATTTCTTTTTTCTCAGGGCCGTGGTAAGTTTCTGGTATTTCTTACTTTTTGATTTTCTCTTTGTGATAACCATGGTCTTTTTTTAAACAAACATCTGGAAGAGAACAGGCTTCTGCTAGGTCCAAAGGGAGCCAAGGTTTTATTTGAAAGGTGTTTGGTGAAACATGTAGATTTAAATTTCAATAACAGTTGTTGTTGTTTTTTTAATTCACTTCCAATGGCCAAGTCTGTATCAGGGATACTGAATGTTTCTGTGAGTGTGGAATGACTTCAGTGCATAATCAAACACCTTGTTTTGTAAAGTTTGCCAAAGGAACAACAGATTGTGGTTTTGGGGAATTGTTCACCTTTTTTACCAATGTGTGCACACTGCATTGTGACTGTTGGAATTACAGTTTAGAACATTAGTTCCAGCTTTTTTGTGCTTTTTTTAATTTATTTTTAGTTTTTACTAGATTCAAAGGTGTAACCGATAATTGCGTACATATTTCTGGTCAATGTCTTCGGTGAATGGACTATTTGGTGAAGGTGCATGAACAATTGTAATTGGAAATTCATCCTGCAGACTCCTCAAGCACAAGGAGAACAGCAGATACTAGGAGACATCGGACAAGAACTCAGGTTCCTCAGCCAGAGAACTGTTGTGGTGCTGCAATGGATCCCTTTCCATTGGGTGTACAGGACAAAGGAGAGGCAGACTACCTGCTCAAGGCAGGTAGCGACTTTGAGCAGCCAGCCCACCCAGTGTCCTACAGTGGAGCAGGGAAATTCCTGAGAAAACAGTTTACTAAAGCATTGTGCAGCACCTGGACATCAGGCCAGAATATGAAAAGGAGAAAAGAACTGTATCTTTCATCTAGATAGAGCTGCTCAAGATACCATTTCTATACTGTGAACTGGACACTCCTATCCCATCTCCATCTGTTGAAAATATTCCATGCTGACTAGTGTTTCTGTGGCAAGGGCAAACACAAATCCTTTCCATATCCTACTGTCCTGCCCTCCCTGTTTTCAACACTCTGAGACACCAGACATGGCCCAGCCCAGACATCTGCAAAAAAGCTTTTGAGATGGGCTGGTCACTGCAGCAGACTGCAGAGTTTGCCATCCAGACTGGAATAAGCCTTTATCCTGAGACAGGCAACATGGGGAGAGATCAGAAACTATGAATTGGTAACTTGTGGCCATTGGCTGTCTATTTTGGCAAGAGATAGAGAGGAGGGAGAGAGAGTGGGAGAGGGAGAGATGGAGAAGAGAGAGAAGACAGACAGACAGACAGACAGAAGAGAGAGAGAGAGAGAGAGAGAGAGAGAGAGAGAGAGAGAGAGAGAGAAGAGAGAGAGAAGAGAGAAGAGAAGAGAGAGAGGAGAGAGAGAGGAAATGACAATGACAATGACACTGACAATGATTTATTCAAAAAAAGGCCATGGCCCCATTTGAAGGGGTATACATCGCTGATATTTGCTGTAATTCCACACTTAAGTCATACACCTAAAAAAAAAGCCACAAAAAAATATACATAACAATTTTTCAGTCTAGAGCAAAATTATGACACCATCGTTTCTCTTCGTTTGAATGACTTATGGATGTACAGAGCAACATTTCTTATAGTGTTTACATTGGTAGAGGACAAAAGTGTAACTAATTGAAATAGTGCTGGTCTGTTATAAAACTTAGATGGAATGTACTGTTTCCTTAAATCCTCAAGAACTGGGCAACAAAAAACAAAATGTACTTTATCTTCTCTATTTAATTTACACATGGGACACGTCATATTTTTGTCATTTTTCTTGTATCTTTGATTATGAACCATTATATCTGTGACCCCAAATCGAAACTTGGTTAATACACATCTTACAAACTTATTCATATTCATCCCTAAATATGTTTCAATAGAATGATTTGTTTTAAACAGTTTATACAAGGAAAATCTATAGCTGTTTTGAATGTGGCTCTCCCAATTTTGCCATCTACAATCTGTAAGACGTTGTTTAAAGGAGGCCAGAAAATTCTTAACACATCCAACACCCTGATTTAGCCACACAAATGCAAAACCATTTTCACACAAACACTTACGCACATTGGTCACCCATGTTATCTTTCCTCTCTCATCCAATTTATATAAAAGTTTATATGCTTGAGCAGGCAGTCTGTTTTCACACATCTGAGCCACTTTTAACCAATATGTAATACACTTCACATAAGAATTTAAATACAATGGATGTCTTCCAAGCTCACCATAAACTAAATCGTTAGGTTTTCGCCTGTTAACAAGTAAGAAACGTTTCATGGCAAATAAATGTAGTTTTTCAATTTCATGCCCTGTATAGAAGGCCCATATTTCTGCACCATATTGAACAATTGGCTGCACTTGTGCATCAAACAACTTAAAAAATAACTCTGATGAGGTATTATCAAATTTATTCAGAAGCATTAATACATTCATGGCTGCTCGTTTACCTCTGCTCACAAGATCTTGGCAGGCAAAAGTAAAACTAAGCTTAGTAGAAAAATATATACCTAGATACTTGTAAGCATTTACAACTTTTAGTTGAGATTTTCCGTAAAACCATCTTTCACGAGCAGCCAGGTACCCTCCCTTACGAAATACAATGATATTACTTTTATCCATGTTTACTTTTAGCTGAAGTCTTTGAGCTGCAGAGTGCAAACTGTTCAGTTGCGTTTGTAAGCCAATGACAGTATCAGATAACAAAACAATATCATCAGCAAACAACATCACAAATATTTCTACTACATCTAAAGTAACACCATGCCTCCTATTTTTGATAATATCAAGTGCTAGTTCGTTAATAAATAACGAAAACAGAACTGGGCTGCATACGTCACCTTGTTTAACCCCTAATGTCATTTAATACAGTCACTAAACTTAGCCCCATCTCTTATTTTAGCCTTTACATCGTTGTACATACTTTTTATACAATTGTAAAACTTTCCTTTAATACCATTTTTGCTCAGAATAGGCCATAATAATTGTCTTGAAATAGAATCAAACGCCTTCTCAAAGTCAATGAAGGCTACAAAGAGTTTACGATTGTTTACAAACTGTTTTTGAACAGCAGCCAGTAAAGTAAATACATGATCGATTGTACTATAATCTTTTTTGAAGCCTGCTTGATATTCACCTGTAATATTATTTACTTCAATCCACTTAGATAATCTTTGATTAATTATTGAGCTGTATAGTTTTCCTGCTATATTGCATAAATAAATCCCTCTGTAATTATTAGGATCATTTGTGTTACCTTTTTTGAACAGTGGAATGATAACTGACTCAGTCCAGCTCTCTGGATAGATACCCTTATCAAATATAACATTAAACAACTCTACAAGAAAATCCACAGCACTGTCCCCTAAATGTCTGAAAAACTCACCTAGCAATCCATCTGGCCCTGCTGCTTTACCATTCTTCAGCTTTCTTATTGCAAAAATTACTTCTTGTTTAGTGATATCTTGATCTAATTGACACACACTTTCATTATCAAATGACATTCCATTTGCTTCTCAACTTCAACCTCTACATTAGATTCCTTATCTAGTACTTGCTTGAAATGTTTGTGCCACTGATCTAATGTGATGCTGTTCTGAATATATGTTCTTTTCTTTAATACTAATCTTACATTCCTCCAGAACTCTTGCTGATTTTTAACTGAACTAACTATTTGTCTAAATAATGTGTCATGAAAAGATTTTTTTTTTCGACACAACGTATTTTTATATTCTCGTCTAACTAAACAATATGTATGACGATCATCATTATTCAAAGTTTTTCTATATTTTCTCAATAACTTTCTTACATTTCTCCGGGCAGCTCTACACTCTAAGTCAAACCATTTATTTTGTGGTTTGTTCTTTTTAACATAAAATTGCTGACTCATACATTCAGCTGCACCTTAAACAACATCATTAAACATTTCTATGGCTTTATTCACATCGACACTGACTATATCTGTTGCCTGCAATAACTGTAAGTGGGCAGCATCTGAATTTATCAAGTTAACAAAAGTAGAAGCAAACTCTGTGTTCCAAACAAATTTTTCTACATATTCTCTGCTATTCCGATCTTCTCTATTGTACACATTTACATCTTTTACATTCATATGAAATTCCAAAGGCATATGATCAGACTCTATTCTATCCCTCACAAGAATTGTACACACTGAATTTATATAGTCAAACAAATCATGAGATGCAACAAAATAATCGTTTACACTGTTTCCAGAGTCACTTATGTACGTGAAATGTCCGTTAGTGTCACCATAACAAACACCATTCAAAAGAAATAATTCAAAAGCAACACACATGTTTAACAAACTTTTGCCATACAAATTTAACACTTCATCTTGAGAGCATCTTTTAACTTTCACTTCGTCACACTTATTAAACACAGAGAAGTGTTGAAAGTCCTCAGTGACACAAGGAAAAATATCGGCTGTTCTTCCATTAAAGTCACCACACATCAGAATAGAAACTTCATCTAATGAACAGACAAGTTCTACTAAACAATCCTCAATTTGATTAATACCATTATCTATATCATACACAGTATAGTATGGTGAACTGTTGGGAGGAACATAGGCACATACATATAACACATTATTTTCCAACTGAAGCACAGCTTTGTCAACAAGGAATACCAAAACATTATCACAATTCACATCCATCTCTCTGATATACTTCACAAGGTTTTTTCTTATCAGACAAATCACTCTCCAGATCGTCTTCCACGCTCAGTAAACTTCAGTGCTGGTTTCACATAAACAACATGATCATAAAACAACACCGAATGAAACTCTTCAACAAAAGTCTCAATGAGACAAACAAAATCAAAAGAAGAAACATAGTCAACAAAGTCAGGATCAGACAATTTAGAGAGTATACCACTGACATTCAGTGTAGGAAAGAAATGTGTCTTTTAAAGTTAGAACCAGTTACTGTCTTCGTTTGGCGATCAACATTATCATTACAAGTATTTGGAACATCACAACAGCCACGCCCATCTTTATTACCACATCACTTTCAGACACATTCTCTTCAACACACAAGGGTACACTTGCACTGGAATATGTTTGTTTACAAGAAGACAACACACCTGTACGCTCTGAACAAAAATTTGTGTGTGTTTTCCGAATTTGATTTGCACGTGCAGTATTTGTGTTGCTTGACACGCTCTCTCTGACCGGTGTCACCCTGGCACTGTCTATCCCTGTATTTTTACCCACCCAACCCTCCGGAGAAAAACAATGCCTATGTTTCTTTCCAGGCCGGCCGTATCCCTATGCCCATTCTACGATAGTGCTCTCATCGTCACTCAGAAAGAACTTTTTGCCATCAATCAGGAGATGGTCATAGACCATTGTGGCCTTTTTCTTTGGTCTTTCGCTGCTTTCAGATGAGGCACTAATTTCTTTCTGAGGGTTCGAATCCTCTGGGGAAAGTCTTCCCCAATGAAGGTGTTGGTGCCCTTCAACTTTCCATTTAGCTTTTAGGATTTTTACCTTTTGGTTATAGAAGGTACACCTGGCAATGATGGGTGAATTGCCCTTTGCACTCAAGCGGTGAACCCTGTCAAAAGAAAAGTCATCAGTCAGGTCAAGTTTGTCCACAAACATGTCTTTTAACATATGCTCACACATTTTTGGTGTTTCAGTACTGTCCCTGGGGATTCCATGAATGATTATGTTGTTTCGCTTGGAGCAACTTTCCAAATCATCCACTTTTGCTTCCAGATTTGTGACTCTCCTGTTGAGTTCATTATTTGTCTCTGTCAGTTCATGATTTGACTGTCTGAGGTATTCCAGTTCTTCCTTTACACCCTGGAAGTCATTTTGAAGTGAGTCAATAGAGTTTTTCATCCGCCTGAAGTCACGCTGCATGTCATCGAATTTAGCGTTCATGTTTGTTAACATGTCCATGACTGTTGGTTGGATCCACACTCACCCCTCAGCTGCCTGTCACTGTCCGCGTCTGCCACACCCCTGCCTGCACTGCCCTCCTGGAGTCACTGGTGCTCGTCAGACGGGTCTGCTTGGTGGGGGCCGGCTTGGGAGGGCCTGGATTGGATTCCAGTCTCCACACTGCATCAGAAGATTACTGAAAAAAATTACAGTGAGGGCCAATCCAACCACTACACCGTCTAGCCGAGTTTTGGGCTTCAATGTCGGCAAGCGTAGTTTAGCCTTTCTTCTAGCTCTACGCGCCATGAAGAAAATGAATGTGGCCACAAAGCAGCCACAGCGGGCACGAAAGTCCAGTGGTACAGCTGGCATGGTACTTGGGCTACCGACTGTCAAACTTTCACGTTGACTACTATCCTTTGGTACATGTAGTAGTGCAAAAAAGCTAGAGCAGTACGTAACACGTCTTACTCTCTTGAGTGCACGTGAATTCCCCCGAGAGAGGAGAGAGAGAGAGGAGAGAGAGAGAGAGAGGAGAAAGAGAGAGAGAGAAGAGAGAGAGAGAGAGAGAGAAGATGTCTTCATAGATTTTTGTTCATCTCTTTATTCATACTATTTCCAGAGTAAGGATCATACAACCCACCTGACAGACCAAACATGAACAACTCTACAACTGATGCTGATGAACTGACAAACAACAACACATTCTGGATGCCGGTCATAGCTTACCCTGAGTACCAGCAGCAATGATGATCTGAAATTTTCCCTGTGGTCCTTGTTGTGGTGGGAGGCTTTGGAAACATCGCCTCAGTCTGTGTCATGTGGGTATGAAAGACAAGATCTCATCTCAGTATGCTATTTTCATGGCTCTGGCCATTTCAGATATTATTTTTCTGTTTACCATTGCCCCTTTCAAATGGATAATGAAATTTTTTTACACATATTTTCAGTTTCATTTTCCAGGACTCGGCACAATTGGACCTGGTTGTTCTATGTCACCAGTATTACATCTGCCTGGCTGGTGACCTTTGTGACAGTACAGAGAACAATAGCAGTTCTGTGGCCACACAGGATGAGGTGATGTGCACTGTGAGAAGAACGTGGATTGTTATTGTAGTTATTACTGTCATTTCCTGTGTTATGAATGGCCATTGTTGGTAGGGATTTTAGGCAGTTCGTTTCATCAAAGTGACATGGCAGAAGCTTATAATTATTTCTTTGTCTATGTCTACCATTGGATACATGGAGCTCTGTTTTCTGTCGTTCCCTTCATCTGTCAGTTTATCTGTGATATCATATTGTCTGTCACTCTGATCAAAGCAGTTTCTTCAGCATCCATTGCT
>CM060343.1:12432290-12449790 GCA_030674155.1 Stramonita haemastoma
CTTTAATGATAAAGGTAAAGTGACGGGACCAAGTTGTCAGAGACCTCAGCTTCTCTAGGGGGCCAGCATGTTGAGGGC
Source organism: Stramonita haemastoma (assembly GCA_030674155.1). NCBI lineage: Eukaryota > Metazoa > Mollusca > Gastropoda > Neogastropoda > Muricidae > Stramonita > Stramonita haemastoma. The sequence continues at coordinate 12,432,369 of CM060343.1, forward strand.
GGTCCCCAGCTTATATAAATTGAAGGCATTGCATTACCTAATAATAACCTTTTTTTTCAGCCTCCAGCTCATCTCGGCCTAAATGGAAGAAAAAACTTGAAAAATGGAGACGTATGTTTGAGTTTAACTAATGACGATTATGTCAATAATTGCCAAATCTTGCTATCTTCATCATCGTTGATGATGATGATGATGATGATGTGCTGCTGCTGCTGCTGGCGGTATTTTCACATTTTATTTTCAGGGCCTTTCTGAACAAGTCTGTGAGGCTACGGCATATAGACTTCGTTCATCGCAGGAAACCGGTTGATCCCGACCTAGAGGCACAACAAAAGAAAGAGGATAAAGACGTATATGCAAGTATTGTGTACTCATGCAAGACTGACATATCTCCTGGACATGTTTGAGAGTGGCTCTGTAAGCCACATAATGGAAAAGTGATGGTTCTCCCTCACAGAAGACGCATGATTTGTCTGTGACAGAAATCACTTGTCTGAACCTTCTGTTGTTTTTGATGTATCTAACATTGTGACGTCTGCTTGTTTGATGATATTTCTGGTTCAAAATGGTCATGAAAATTATCCTGTTCATCAGCGATGGGGAGACAGACAGTAAACACATAATGTTTCTGCCTGGCTGAAATGAATAACGACTTTGTTTTCAACCACCACCTCAAGACACAAAGCGTCGCACAATTGGCAGGTGTGTCCCGATTTAGTAACACGACTATGTGAATGATGCTTTGATGGCATGGGAGGTAATCTAATTACCGCCCATCACACACACAACACACACACACACACACACACACACACACACACACACACACACACACACACACACACACACACACACAGATATGGGGACGGGATAGCCTAGTGGCCAGAACATTGCGTTGGCAATTTGACGACCAGAGTTCAATTCCCGTTGGAGGGGATTTTTTCCCTGGAGTTAACATCAGTGCTGACTCCACTCTCCCCAAAAGTCTTTCGGATGAGACTGTAAACCGAGGCCCCGTGAGAGAACGCACGTAGAACATCCTGCGCACACGTTAAATCCTGTTCCACTTTTCGTAAGAGTAGGCCATTGTGTGCCGGTGGGAACACATGACAATATTTACACAACTGCATACACACGGGGACTGGATGAAAAAAAATGCACATGAGTGTTTATCCCATTAACCTGGATATAAAAGAATAAAATGAAATAGAGAGAGAGAGAGAGAGAGAGAGAGAGAGAGAGAGAGAGAGAGAGAGAGAGAGAGAGAGAGAGAGAGAGAGAGAGAGAGGAGAGAGGAGAGAGAGAGAGAGAGATTCGTTTTGTTAAAGATCCCGTCACTCAGGTCAGAGTTTGATTCTTTTGCATGGGTGTTGGTGGTCTTCTGTCTTGTTATTCCCCTTGTTCTGGTCTTTTTTTTGTTGCTGGTTCTCTGTCACCTTTTCTTTTTATACATTGTTGTCTGTGTCATGTTTTTATTTTTTATTTTTATATATTTTTGTCTGTGTCGCGTTTTTACTTTTCTTTTAAATGCTTTTGATTTTTGTCGTTCTTTCATTTTTCTTTCTTTTAAATACATTTGTGTGTGTCGTGTTTTTACGTTTTTTATTACATACTTTTGTTCGTGTCGAGTTTTTACGTTTTTTTCCTATAATATACCAGAACCAGCTTAACAACATCGATAATTATATATAGTGTTCAATTCAATTCAAACACTTCATCATCTCACGATCAGAGAAGCTCACGTGGGCTACAGGCCACGCATAAAAACAGGAAAACATTACAGAAAAACACAACACAATATTGGCCCACAATAAGATCAAATTGCAAACACTTGCAATACCTAAGCCAGTCGGACACTCGCCAGTGTAAACGTTAAATCACATGCAACTCATGCCCAGACAGTATGCATGAATATCCACACACTCAATCACTCAGAGCCCTGCGCGCGTGCCCTCGCGCACACACACACAATATGAGAATATCTTTTGCACACGTTAAATCCTTTTCCGATTTTTCGTAAGAGTAGGCCATCGTGTGCCGTGGGAGCAGATGACAATATTTACAAAACTGCATACACACGGGGGCTGGATAAAAAACAAAACAAAAACACGTGAGTGCTTATTCCATTATCCTCGATATACAAGAATATAAGTCAAGACACTCACACACACACAGCACACGCACACGCACGCACGCACGCACACACACACACACACACACACACACACACACACACACACACACACACACACACACACACACACACACACACACACACACACACACACACACAACTGACTGTCACTAAGTAGAAGACTAGACAGATAAACTGCCGACTGGAAGGTTTCGAACATATAGGGCTACTTCTGCGTCCACCGCTCAGACAGCAGTTATTGTCGTCTGGTCATTTACAATGAGCGAAAACGCCTTGTGCTGCCCTTCAGTGCCTGGCAAGTCAGGCCCTGCACATCCGGCCTTGGCGTGGAATAGATGTACCAGTTACCGCAAAAAAAAGAGAATATACATTTAAGAAGATGGGTAACAGGATAAAACATGCAGGATAATAATTATTATTGGTCATACTGTTAAAAATCCAGCATATCGTACCCTGGTCGTGAAATAGATGTACCAGTTACCGTAAGAAAAAAAAAGACAAGACTAAGAAGAGGGGGCACAGGGTAAAACATGCAGGATAATAATTATATTGGTATACTGTTAAAACCAGCAAATCGGACCCTGGTGTGAAATAGATGTACCAGTTACCGAAGAAAAAAATAAGACTAAACACTAAGAAGATGGGACACAGGTAAAACATGCAGGATAATAATTATATTGGTATACTGTTAAAAACCCAGCATATCGGACCCTGGCGTGAAATAGATGTACCAGTTACCGTGAAGAAAAAAAATAAGAACAATAACATCAGAATATGGGACACAGAGTAAAACATGCAGGGCAATAATATATTGGGTCAGACTGTTAAAAAAAAGCTTCACATGGTTAAATAGATTTAACCTTACACTTGAAAAAAAAATAAGATATAAAAATACATTAGTAAATATATCAATTGTCAATTTAAAAAATGTTGATACCTAGTGGTCAGAACATTGCGCTCGCAATTTGACGACCCGAGTTCGATTCCCGTTCAAGGGGCTGTTTCCCTGGAGTTAACATCAGTGCTGACTCCACTCTCCCCAAAAGCCTTCCGATGAGACTATAAACCGAGGCCTCAGTGCGAACGCACGCATAACATCTTGCTCACACGTTAAATCCTGTTCCGCTTTTCGTGAGAGTAGGCCATCTTCCCCTTCTTTCTCCCTTACTATATACCTTTCCTCCCCTTTCCCCTTGTTTCTACTGTTCCGCTAAGGAAATCAGACTGTGCTGTTGATGAGGGTGACACGATGTGTGTTAATATTGCAGCCGTTACAGAAGAGTTGGGGGGGGGCTTCAGGGAGGGTGTCCTCTGACACAGATTCTGGAACATTCTGAAACCCCTCATCCCCTCCGCCCCCCCCCTCCCCACTGCTCCCTTCTTCCCATTCTCCTATGTGAATGAGCTGGTTGTGTGTGTCAATGTCAAGTCAAGTCAAGTCAAAATGATCTTTATTAAGGTAAAAGATTAAGTTTACACAACTTTTTTTCATCCTGCCCTCACAAAAAAATCAAGAAAATTGACCTCTAAAACAATCAAAGATAAATATCAACCTTGGTTGAAAACTAAAATAAAATGAGGATTTTCATCCAAACAGAATCTCACAAGATAACAACTCAAGACAGTAACATACTCAAGCCATACATACAAAATAATAGGAATACAAAATAACATGGGTATGAATAACAACAAAGCAGCCAAATGTGTCAGACATAAGGGTGGACTTATAATTTGTCCATCAGATGTTTCTTCAAAATTTTCTTAAACATTTGTTTAGAAGGAACTGATTTTAGAAAGAAAGGCAGTTTATTCCACAATGTTCTTCTGAATAAGCAAGGCTTGATTTATAGAGATTGTTATGGGGCCTGGGCAAAAACAGTCTTTGGGTAGGTCTGTTTTTATTGACAGCAAGTTTTTCCAAGATTTTCTTTGGGGCTTTCCCGTTTCATATTATTGTACATACATAGATACTTGTTGAACTGCAGTCTGTCTTTGAGTGGAAGAATATCTAGTTCTTGGTGGTGGTCAGTGTATTAGGATTCAAACGGATTAATTTCACAGCTCTTTTGTGCAGGCGGTTTATATGCTTTAGGTTTGTTTCGCTTGCACTATCCCATAAGATAGAGACATAATTTATAAGAGATACAATATGGGCGTGAAAGAATAGTTTTTGTGACTGTAGATTTAGGAAATTCTTGATGTTTCTAAGTTGATATAATCTTACTAAGATTCGTTTTCCTAATGTGGCTATGTGATCTGACCAAGACAAGTCGTTGTCAATCACTGCACCTAGTACTTTGTGTGAGACTACTTTTTCAATTTGTTGTCCATGGATATATATTGGCCCGAATGGAGAACGCAATTTCTGTTTTTTTTGCCGAGTGGTTATAAACATACATTTTGTTTTATTTGAATTAAGAGACATATGATTGAGTTCTGTCCATTCGATAAGTTCATTGATATTTGCCTGCATATCATTCAAAAGCTGGTTTGGATCATCTTTGTTACATTGAATTGATGTATCATCATCAAACATTTGACATGAACAATTGGTATGCAGAGGTAGGTCGTTAATATAAATAGAGAAAAGAAGTGGTCCTAGTGTTGATCCCTGTGGTGTTCCATATTTTACGGGTAGTAAGGTTGACTTCCTAGGCCCGATTTCAAGAAGTTGATGGCGATTAGTGGGAAATGAGTCTAAGAATGACAATGCTTGGGTTGGAGATTTTATAGCATTTTAATTTTTTGATGAGGAGAGAGTGGCGCGTGCGTGCGTGCGTGTGTGTGTGTGTGTGTGCGTGTGCGTGTGCGTGTATGTGTGTGTGTGTGTTGTGTGTGTATGTGTGTGTGCGTGTGCGTGTGCGTGTGTGTGTGTATGTGTGTGTGTGTGTGTGTGTGTGTGTGTGTGTGTGTGTGTGTGTGTGTGTGTGTGTGTGTGTGTGTGTGTGTGTGTACGTGTGTGTGTGGTTAGAGGATTAGCTTATTCCAACTTTCATGTAGATCTATTGGTAAGTTGGAATCAGCAATCCTGCTAGACCAAACAGACAACAGGAGAGTGAGATATGGGCAGGGTGTTTACATGTGAGATTCCACATTAACCAAACAGACAACAGGAGAGTGAGATATGGGCAGGGTGTTTACATGTGAGATTCCACATTAACCAAACAGACAACAGGACAGTGAGATATGGGCAGGGTGTTTACATGTGAGATTCCACATTAACCAAACAGACAACAGGACAGTGAGATATGGGCAGGGTGTTTACATGTGAGATTCCACATTAACCAAACAGACAACAGGACAGTGAGATATGGGCAGGGTGTTTACATGTGAGATTCCACATTAACCAAACAGACAACAGGACAGTGAGATATGGGCAGGGTGTTTACATGTGAGATTCCACATTAACTGATCAGACAACAGGAGAGTGAGATATTGACAGGGTGTTTACATGTGAGATTCCACATTAACCAAACAGACAACAGGACAGTGAGATATGGGCAGGGTGTTTACATGTGAGATTCCACATTAACCAAACAGACAACAGGACAGTGAGATATGGGCAGGGTGTTTACATGTGAGATTCCACATTAACCAAACAGACAACAGGACAGTGAGATATGGGCAGGGTGTTTACATGTGAGATTCCACATTAACCAAACAGACAACAGGAGAGTGAGATATGGGCAGGGTGTTTACATGTGAGATTCCACATTAACCAAACAGACAACAGGACAGTGAGATATGGGCAGGGTGTTTACATGTGAGATTCCACATTAACCAAACAGACAACAGGAGAGTGAGATATGGGCAGGGTGTTTACATGTGAGATTCCACATTAACCAAACAGACAACAGGACAGTGAGATATGGGCAGGGTGTTTACATGTGAGATTCCACATTAACCAAACAGACAACAGGACAGTGAGATATGGGCAGGGTGTTTACATGTGAGATTCCACATTAACCAAACAGACAACAGGACAGTGAGATATGGGCAGGGTGTTTACATGTGAGATTCCACATTAACCAAACAGACAACAGGAGAGTGAGATATTGACAGGGTGTTTACATGTGAGATTCCACATTAACCAAACAGACAACAGGAGAGTGAGATATTGACAGGGTGTATACATTAAGATTCCACATTAACCAAACAGACAACAGGAGAGTGAGATATTGACAGGGTGTATACATTAAGATTCCATATTAACCAATCAGACAACAGGGGAGTGAGATATTGACATAGTGTGTACATTGTTTGATTTTCATTTAAAGTCTGTTCACTCTAGGTGATATTAGACTTAAACAAACATTAAAAGTAGCTAAAACAAACCCAACCAGTAAAACAAATAGATTCAAAGGAAAACCTATAACAGAACATTAATAGCACAAGACACAACACAACCATAGCACACACAACCATCACAACACTATGATGTCGATGTATGTACTAGGGTCTATCCTGTTTTGATGTAATGTTGATGCATGCACAGGGGTCTATCCTGTTGTGATGTTGATGTATGTACTAGAGTCTATCCTGTTGTGATGTAATGTTGATGTATGTACTGGGGTCTATCCTGTTGTGATGTTGATGTATATACTGGGGTCTAACCTGTTGTTATGTTAATGTATGATGTAATGGAGTCTATCCTGTTGTAATGTTGATGTTGATGTATGAACTGGGGTCTAACCTGTTGTGATGTAATGTTGATGTATGTACTAGGGTCTATCCTGTTGTGATTAATGTTGATGTATGTACTAGGGTCTATCCTGTTGTGATGTAATGTTGATGTATGTATTAGGGTCTATCCTGTTGTGATGTAATGTTGATGTATGTAGTCCTAGGGTCTATCCTGTTGTGATGTAATGTTGGTGTATGTACTAGGGTCTATCCTGTTGTGATGTAATGTTGATGTATGTAGTCCGGTCTAACCTGTTGTGATGTTGATGTATATACTGGGGTCTAACCTGCTGTGATGTTGATGTATGTACTAGGGTCTATCCTGTTGTTATGTTAATGTATGTAACGGGGTCTAACCTAATGTAATGTTGATGTTGATGTATGTACTTGGGTCTAACCTGTTGTGATGTAATGTTGATGTATGTATTGGGGTCTAACCTAATGTAATGTTGATGTTGATGTATGTACTGGGGTCTATCCTGTTGTGATGTAATGTTGATGTATGTACTGGGGTCTATCCTGTTTTTATGTTGATGTATGTACTGGAGTCTATCCTGTTTTAATGTTGATGTATATACTTTGGTATAACCTGTTGTGATGTAATATTGATGTATGCACTGGGGTCTGTACTGTTGTAATGTTGATATATGTACTGGGGTCTAACTAGTTGTGATGTAATGTTGATGTATTTACAGGGGTTTATCCTGTTGTGATGTAATGTTGATGTATGTACTGGGGTCTATCCTGTAATGTTGATGTTGATGTATGTACTGGGGTCTATCCTGTTGTAATGTAATGTTGATGTATGTAATGGGGTCTCTCTTGTTGTGATGTAATGTTTATGTATGTACTGGGGTTTTATCCTGTTGTGTTGATGTATGTACTAGGGTATATCCTGTTGTGATGTTGGTGTATTTAATGGGATCTAACCTGTTGTGACTTTGATGTATGTACTGGTATTTAACCTGTTCTGATGTAATGTTGATGTATGTACAGGGGTTTATCCTGTTCTGATGTTGATGTATGTGCTAGGGTCTATCCTGTTTTAATGTTGATGCATGCATTGGGGTCTAACCTGTTTTAATGTTGATGTTGATGTATGTACTAGGGTCTATCCTGTTAATGTTGTGATGTTGATGTATGTACTTGTCTACCATGTTGTGATGTAATGTTGATGTATGTACTTGTTGTAATGTTGATGTTGATGTATGAACAGGAATCTAACCTATTAAGATGTTGATGTATGTACTGGAGTCTAAACTGTTGCATGTACTTGCTTTCCTGCTTGGCTTTGATGATGATACTGGCTTCAGAAAAAACAAACAGACTGATCTGTCTTCTCTGGCATTGTTCATGTCTTTACCAGGCAGTCAAATCTCCTTACCACGTGACTCCTGTGATGAGGCAGAGGTGAAGGACAGTATTTTTTTGTGTGTATTTTGTGCCACTTTATGTCACAGCAGATTTCTCTGCGTGAAATTTGGGCTGCTCTCCCCGAGCAGAGCGCATCGCCACATGTGCAGCGCATACCCATTTTTTTTCCTGCATTCAACTGTATTTGTTTCCCTATCAGAGTGGATTTTTTCTCTTTTTTTAGGTCAGTATTTCTACTTGTCTCTAAGGCCTGTAGGTGGACAGCATCTTTGCAAAACATTTTTTTTTTTTAATAAACCTCTGAGATATATATGGGATGATCACACTGTGTGTTGCTGCCGCAATTATTGATTCTGTCTCAGTTTTTGTAGTGTGTAGAATAAAGGAGAACAGGCGGGTTTCAGAGCAGAGTAGAGCACAACAGAGCACATGTTCAACCTTAGAATACTGTGTGAAAAGTACCCGCAGCACCAGCAAGACATTTACCACCTCTTTGTTGGACACAGTCTGGCATATAGTTTGTGGGCAGATATAAGGCTGTAGTAGTTTTTTCACTGTAGTTACTACAGTAAAAAACAAAAACAAAAAAACTGCAAGCTAAAGTGGTACAGGCACGCCACACGATCATCTGGACTGGTCAAGACAGTCTTACAGGGAACAGTAAGGGGAGGGAGACGAAGAGGCAGACAGAGGAAATGGTGGGAAGACAACATCAGAGAGTGGACAGGCTTTGGGTGGAACGACCTACTACGGAGGGCGGAGGACCGTGAAGAGTGGAGGAAGCTGGTTTCAAGATCTTCAGTTGTGCCCCCACGGTCCACGGGACTACGGGACAGGTAAAGATGAAGGTGAATAAGACTGTATAACGTCAATGCCAACCTGATCAGAACCATAGACTGCCTCTATGATAAGGTAACAAAGACACACAGGACAATGGTTTCGAACCACATTTGGAGTATACCAAGGATGTCTACTCTCTCCCACCCTCTTCATCATCTTTTTGCAAAAGATATGGCTGACACACATGAAGACCATGAAGAAATGGTGAGCAATGGAGGCAGCATAACTACAAACTTAAATTTTGCTAAGCAGTGATGGCCAAGCAGGAATAGAGCACGATACGAGCAAGTCAACATGGTAAACCTTGTCACCTTGGTAAATTTAGTCACCTTGGTAAATTTAGTCACCTTGGTAAATTTAGTCACCTTGGTAAATCTAGTCACCTTGGTAAATGTAGTCAACTTGGAAAATCTAGTCAACTTGGTAAATCTAGTCAACTTGGTAAATCTAGTCAACTTGGAAAATGTAGTCAACTCAGTAAATCTAGTCAACTTGGTAAATCTAGTCAGTTTGGTAAATCTGGTCAACTTGGTAAATCTAGTCACCTTGGTAAATCTAGTCAGCCTGGTAAATCTAGTCAGCCTGGTAAATCTAGTCACCTTGGTAAATCTAGTCAATTTGGTAAATCTGGTCAACTTGGTAAATCTAGTAACCTTGGTAAATCTAGTCAATTTGGTAAATGTAGTCAACTTGGTAAATCTAGTCAACTTGGGAAATGTAGTCAACTTGGTAAATCTAGTCACCTTGGTAAATCTAGTAAACTCGGTAAATCTGGTCAACTTGGTAAATCTGGTCAACTTGGTAGATCTAGTCAACTTGGTAAATCTAGTCAACTCGGTAAATCACCTTGATAAAGCCTCTTTTGCATATGGCAGGCAGATGAAAGCAGAGAAAACCCAGTTAATGACTAACAGTTCCAATGACATCAGCACTGACATTATCATTGACAAGAATAAAATAGAGAACACCAATAGCTTTAAACAACTGGCAGACACAGTATCAGACAAAGGATCAAACTTTGAAATTCTCTACAGGATAGACCGGATCCCATCTGCAATGACTGAAATGAAAGTTGTTTGGAATGACTGGAAATTTTCCCATCAGCTTCAAGATCAGACTGATGTGTTCCCTGGTCGTGTTATATTATTGTATGTATTAAAACGTGGACCACAACAACAGACATTGAAAGAAGGATACAAGCAATGGAGATGATATGCTTTTACAAACTTCTTTGTATCACATAACGAACAAGAAAGTGGAAATCAGACTTAAAAAATTACTATCTGGCCATATCATGAAGACCCACTGACTTCAGTGAGAAAATGCAGACTGAAGTGGTATGGGCACATCACACGAACATCTGGACTGGCCAAGACTGTCCTACAGGGAACAGAGCAGGAAGGGATACAAAGAAGAAGACGGAGAAAACAATAGGAAGACAACATCAGAGACTGGATAGGCCTCGAGTAGAACGACTTGGCACAGAACGTTTAGAACCGTGAGGTGGAAGCTTGTTGCAAAATTTCAGTGGTCTCCAAACGGTCTGCTAACTTCAAGATAGGTGAAGTTGGAAGCTATGACGGGAATTTGGAAAAACCTATTCAAAGATAAAAACTTATGTGTTTTGGATTTTTTATAATGGAATAACAAACACGCCCCAGCATTGCCCACTTTCCATTTTGGAATCATCTGTACAGTTGATCAGACATTTTGAATATCTAGAAAAGCAAGTGATGTTTGACCTCAATGATCAACAAACTGATATAATTTGTTTTACTTTATTCTGTGTAATGGATATCAAACTTGGCTCTCCTGTGCTCCCATAGTGGTTTCTGCAAAGTTATTTTAAATATTTTTTATACTGCTATAATAATATGTCATGGCAGATTTCTCTGCATAAATTTTGGCTGCTCTCCCCGGGGAAAATGCACCACCACAAGAGCAGTGCCACCCATTATCATTTTTTTCTATCTGCAACTGTGTTTATTTTCCCTGCCCTATCAGAATGGCTTTTTTGACAGAATGTTGCCAGGGACAACTCCCTTGATGCCATGGGTTCTTTTATGTTCACTATATAATTATATGTAACACACGGGACTTCGGTTTATTGTCTCATCTAAAAGACTAGCACCCAGACAACCATCATGATCTAAGGGAAGGGGGAAGAAATTCAGGTCCAAACGAGGATCAAACTACCGCCCACTTCCTATGTGGACTTTTCGCTTTATAGGAAGACCCGTTACCTCTAGACCACTGATCCACCTAGTTATGGGCGTAACTGCGATATTTTGTACATCAATTTTTGTACATCAATTCTTTGATGCCTCTGCAGCTGTCTCATGTACAGATGGAGCAGAGGAACTCTTCACACCACAGGAGATCCAGTTTATAAACTCCCTTCTGAATTTGGTTCCAGTGAGACAGTAGAGAAAAAAGTTGATGGCACTGTTGGTGTACAATAACTGGAATGCTAGTGCTTGTAGCAGAAACAACATGGCAATCTGCTTAGGATGACGCATACTCGCAGCATATATGTACGGAAACCAGTTCAAAAGGACAAACAGAGGTATAGTCAAAATCAGGTACGTAACAGATATGACCAGAACCATGACAGTTGTTCTGTAAGACATGTTCTTACGGCTGTCAGTGTTTTGTGCATTGGATTCCACACCTGTGGCAATGGGTGCTGAAGAAACTGCTTTGATCAGAGTGACAGACAATATGATATCACAGATAAACTGACAGACAAAGGGGACAACAGAAAACAGAGCTGCATAGACCCACTGGTAGATATAGTCAAAGAAATATCTGTACAGGCCTTCCACTGCATGACAAGATAGCCCATTGTATGCAATGACAATGTCCATTCCCACCAGTAGATGAACATTCATGACACACGAAATGACAGTAAGTGTTGCAATAACAATCCATGTTCTTCGCACAGTGCACATCATCCTCATCCTGTGTGGCCACAGAACCGCCATTGTTCTCTGTACTGTCACACAGGTCACCAGCCAGGCTGACATAGAACTACCGACATATGTAGACCAGATAAAAATCTTGCACAGCGCTGGATGCAGAAGCTGAAGACTTGTATTGAAAACTGTCTTTATCCATGCATGAGCAGTGTTTGTACAGATTAAGGTTAAATCTGCAATGGCCAGAGCCATGAAAATAGCATACTGAGAGGAGTTCTGGTCTTTCATACGCCGCATGACACAGACTATGGCGATGTTTCCAAAGCCTCCCACCACAATAACGACTGCAGGGTACATTTTCCAGATCGTCTCTGCTGCCTGGTACTGGGGTAATGCTATGACCAGCATCCAGAATGACACCTGGTCTGTGAGCCCAGCCCCATCAGTTGAAGAATTGTTCATGCTTCGTTTGTGTCAGAAAGGTTTGTAGTGATAGAAATTCTGAAAATATTTGGAAAAAATAGATGTGAAAAAATATACAATGACAACTCTCTCTCTCTCTCTCTCTCTCTCTCTCTCTCTCTCTCTCTCTCTCTCTCTCTCTCTCTCTCTCTCTCTCTCTCTCTCTCTCTCTCTCTCTCTCTCATGTTTTTTTTTTAGAATATTGTGTAGTGCAATGGTGTATTTTTATATGTAGGGCCATAGCTTACAAAGGTCATGAGACCAGTTCTTGGGGATTATGGCGTGGGTACCACTAGCCATGGCTGGCAAACTCATAACAGACAGAAGAGGATTTGGTGTATGTGCCAAACTTTGTGAATGTTCTTGCATAAAGGTCATCAATTTATAGTTTTATATGTTGTGAATGTCCTTACACAAGAGCCCTCAGTTTATAGCTTTAAATGCTGTAAATGTTCTTGCACAAGGCCTCTCAGTTTATGGTTTTGAATCTTGTGAATGTTCTTGCATAATAGCCCTTAATTTATTGTTTAAAATGAAAGGCTCATGGGATGAAGTAAGTACCAACATCAACACTGAAAAAAAGTATGAAGTCCTGGTAATTATGATGGTAATGGAGGAGGAGATTCAGAGCTCTGCTGACATTTAAGGGGATTTTTGACTGGAATTAACTTTGCCTCCAACTCTATTCCCTGCCAGACCTTTGGGTCAGATTGTAAACCAGGTCCTGTGTTTAAACACAAGGCAACACCTGTGTTACACACCTGTGATAACAAGAAGGAGGCTACAACTCGCTGGCTTCCAAAGGCTCTTTACCATACAAAGGCTCTCTGGCTTACAAAGGCTCTTTACCATACAAAGGCTCTCTGGCTTACAAAGGCTCCCTGGCTTGCAAAGGCTTTTTTGGCTTACAAAGGCTCTTTGGCTTACAAACTCTCTCTAGCTGACAAAAGCTCTTAGCTGACAAAGGCTTTCTGGTTTCCAAAGACTCCGAAGGCTCTCTAGCTTACAAAGAACTCTCTGGATTACAAAAGTTCTTTAGCATACAAAGGCTCCTGTTTCCAAAGACTCTCTGGCTTCCGAAGGCTCTCTAGCTTACAAAAACTCTCTGGATTACAAAAGCTCTTTAGCATACAAAGGATCTCTGTCTTACACAGGATTTGTGGTGTACAAAGGTTGTTTAGCCTGCAAAAGCTACTTGATTTACAAAGGTTGTCTGGTTTACAAAGGTTGTCTTGCTTACAAAGGTTGTCTTGCTTACAAAGGTTGTCTTGCTTACAAAGGCTGTCTTGCTTATTCTTTTCTTTATTTTTTTTTCTTTAATTCTTTTATATCGAGGAAACAGAATAAGCAATTATGTGCTTTTTTTCATCCGGTCCCCGTGTGTATGCAGTTTTTGTAAATATTGTCATCTGTTCCCACCGGCACACGATGGCCTACTCTTACGAAAAGCGGAACAGGATTTAACGTGTGCGCAAGGTGTTCTGCGTGCGTTCGCACACGGGGCCTCGGTTTAAAGTCTCATCCGAAGGACTTTTGAGGAGAGTGGAGTCAGCACTGATGTTAACTCTTTGTTTACAAAGGTTGTTTGGCTTACAAAGGTTGTCTTGCTTACAAAGGTTGTCTTGCTTACAAAGGCTGTCTTGCTTTTACAAAGGCTGTCTTGCTTACAAAGGTTGTTTGGCTTACAAAGGCTGTTTAGCTGACAAAGGCTGTTTATCTTACAAAGGCTGTTTATCTTACAAAGGCTGTTTATCTTACAAAGGCTGTTTGGTTTACAAAGGCTGTTTAGCTTACAAAGGCTGTTTAGCTTACAAAGGCTGTTTAGCTTACAAAGGCTGTTTGGTTACAAGGCTGTTTGGTTTACAAAGGCTGTTTAGCTTACAAAGCTGTTTAGCTTACAAAGGCTGTTTAGCTTACAAAGGCTGTTTAGCTTACAAAGGCTGTTTGGTTTACAAATGCTTGTATGATATACCAAGGTTCTGGTATGCAAAAAGCTATTCAATTTTACAAAATGATTGTCTGGCTTACAGTAAAGGCTTATTGGCTTAAGATGGCCCTCTGGCTTACAGTACCTCTGTTTGAGATAATGTGTCAAAAAGTTATGGAGTTATACAAGTTATCAAATCAATGAAAGAATAGTTTTTGCTGATAGCACACTGTTTTGGATACTGACACACACGTGGAGCCTGTTTTGACGTATGCAGCAGGGGTTTAGAAGATACCACACAAATTGTAAAAAATTCCACACTTTTGCCATGAAATAATTCTGGTGTGTCCCATCATATGCATCAACTAAACTTAGGCATGGAAGAAAGAGGTAGCTATTTTTTGTATATTCGTACCATTACGACATATGTTCAATGCTGGATTAAAAATTATCAAGGCGCCTGTGTCCAGAATAAGCAGACAAGTATAGGAGATGTTATTTATACACCACAATAATGGTCAGGAAACCTGGGCAACTAAAGTAAAAGTTCTTCTGATGATAAAAGGCTTCAGCATTGTTTCGATATGTTAGGTTCAGAGAATTGACAGATAGACTGACTAGAATTTATAGATAGACTGTTTCCATAAAAACTGGCACAGAAAGTTAATGTCCGGTGAAAAATACATTTGTGTTATGAGTCCCTTTAAGGTAGTTTGCATTTTCAGCACTTGGTTTGAATCTGGAAGTGAGGCTATGTTTCGAAACAGAAAGCCCTTGTTGGTATCCATATAGCCCAGTAGGCTAGGTTTTGAAACAGAGAGCCTATGTGAATATCCTTCTAGTCTTGTAGGTTAGGTTTTGAAACAGAGAGCCTATGTGTGTATCCGTCTAGCCTAGTAGGTTAGGTTTGAAACAAATAGCCTATGTGAGTATCCACATAGCCTAGAAATTAGGTTTTGAATTTTTTAATTTTTTTCTGTTATGTATTAATTTCGCTTATTTTTTTATGGAGAATAATGCAATAAGCACTCATGTACTTATTTACATCCAGTCCTCCTGTGTATGCAGTTTTGTAAATCAGATAGCCTATGTGAGTATCCTTCTAGTCTGATAGGTTAGGTTTTGAAACAGCTTTTGTGAGTATCCTTCTAGTCTAGTAGGTTAGGTTTTAAAACATTTATTTATTTATTTATTTATTTATTTATTTATTTATTTATTTATTTATTCATTTATTTATTTATTTATTATTTATTTATTTATTTATTCTTTTTATCGATAATAATAGAATAAGCACTCATGTGTTTTTTTTTACACCCAGTCCTCACATTATGCAGTTTTGTAAATCAGATAGCCTATGTGAGCATCCATCTATTCTAGTAGGCTAGGTTTTGAACAGATAGCCTGTGTGAGTATCCTTCTATTCTAGTAGGCTAGGTTTTGAAACAGATAGCCTGTGTGAGTATCCTTCTATTCTAGTAGGCTAGGTTTTGAAACAGCTTTTGTGAGTATCCTTCTATTCTTGTAGGTAAGGTTTTGAAACGTAGCCTATGGAAGTATCCATATAGCCTAGTCAGCTAGGTTTTGAAACATATTTTTATTTATTTAGTTATTCATTTATTTATTCTTTTATATCAAGAATAATAGAATAAGCACTCATGTGTTGTTTTTTTACACCCAGTTTCTCGCATGTATGCAGTTTTGTAAATCAAATAGCCTATGTGATTTATCCTTCTATTCTATAGGTTAGGTTTTGAAACAGATAGCCTATGTGAGTATCCTTCTATCTAGTAGGTTAGGGTTTGAAACAGATAGCCTATGTGGGTATCGTTCTAGCCTAGTAGGCTTAGTTTGTGGCTGAAGGAGACAAGGCCGCTGAGAGAAGCAGACTGTGGTAGGGTGGGTGGTTGTTTCCCTTTGATCGGGTTGATTCCTTTTTGTTTTGTTTTGTTGGGATTTTTTAGTGTTGTTCTTGTTAAACAAACAACAACAAATTTGAGAGAGTGAGCATGCTATTTAACTCTGTCAGTCAGTATGAATTTCTAAATGGGTAGTCATTGTGTTGTTGAACTTAAGTATGCACAACATTTGAACCCAGAGTATAGGTGACTCCAATCATAACATATTGGTATAGCTCATCTGAAGATGCGTTCGGTCCAGATCAGTGTTTAATCTAGTTAACAAAACGACATGAAAGAAATTTACTTAATTTTCAGCTGAGATTATGTGCTGTTTCGAACTACAGATATTGGTAATTAATGACAGAAGAGACAAACAAAAATTCATGTAAGAAAAATGTCGAAAAGACGATTTTTCATTTGTGATTTGCTTGTTGAGTTAATCATAAAATTCATTTTAAAAGACTGCTTTTTTGACAAACCCAAGCAACATGTTCACCTATCTTGTACAAAAAAGTGTTGTTGCTGATGAGAAGTCTAGAACTATGTCTGAGAAGAAATCTACTGCAATATAATTTTGTAACACAGACTCTGGATAAACAGTAGCTTTCCGTGAATCATCATTCTCCCTGCCTCTTATTCTACAAAATGTTTTCAACCAGGATAGTCTACCCTCCACAACAACCTCTGGAATGCCTTCGTACATGAGATATAATTATGAGAGGTGCAGAGATTGCAGAGAAGTTTATGATGAACTCGGTGTAGTATTCATTCTGCCAAGCCCATAAATGACCGGATTAATGTGTTGGATGATGGACAATCAGCATCGCTGATTTTCTTCAGGCTGTCGGGGTTAGTATTTTGGACAATCAGCATCGCTGATTTTCTTCAGGCTGTCGGGTTAGTGTTTTGGACAACCAGCATCGCTGATTTTCTTCAGACTGTCTTAATTTATTATTTATTTATTTATCTATTTATTTATCTTTTTATCGAAGATAATGGAATAAGCACCCATGTGCTTTTTTCATCCAGTCCCCGTGTGTATGCAGTCATGAAGACAGGTAGCAATCCTGACGCTTACGACCAATGAAATCCACAATGTCTGTTGTCAGAATGGACATACTTGGTCTTGCTGTCAAATTGACTTGAGCAACATGCTTTTGTAGAG
>CM060343.1:12457290-12467290 GCA_030674155.1 Stramonita haemastoma
GCCTTGGTCCTCAGCTAACAACTGGCTGATTCACTAGACTAGGAAGTCCTTTGGATGAGACTATAAACCGAGGCCCCGTGTGCCAACGCACGCAGAACATCTTGCGCACACGTTAAATTCTGTTCCGCTTTTCGTAAGAGTAAGCCATTGTGTGCCGGTGGGAAAAGATAAGATTCACAAACTGCATACACGACGGGGACTGGATGTAATTTTTTTTAAAAAGCACATGAGTAATTATTCCATTATCCTTGAGATAAAAGAATAAATAAATAAATAAATAGAAAATAAATAAATAAATAAATAAATAAATAAATAAATAAATAAAAATAAATAAAAATTCTCCAACGTGTTCATCACTTGGATAGAACATTAGAATAGTTCTGCCATGACTGTTGCAGGCTGGAGTGCCTCGCACGCAATCCAGATGCTACACTGAGGAAACAAACCTTGGAGGGTTGACACAGTTCTTCCTTGGAATGTAACACTCATTGCAGACACCTGGGACACAGTTCTGCACAACTTGACGCTGATAAAACATACTACATAACTGAAAACAAGAAGAAGAAAAAAAGCATCGTTAGCTAGTAGAGAGTGTCACCATTCAAGCAGTGTCACCTACAGTAAATTACGAGCACAAACGACTCCTGTCATCAGATCATTCAGATCATCTGTAAAGAATTCCGATGAAGAGCTGGGCACAGATCGGGTAGGGGAAAGTTTTGAAGGTGGAAGTGGTAGTAGTGCTGCCGAGTAGTACTGTCAATTCTTCTTCCCGTAGTCTATTTAGACCGTAGGGGAGCCACGAAAGACCTCGAAACCAGCTCTCTCTATTTCCCTCTGTCCTCGACCTTTCTCAGAGTGTCACTCAGTCTGAGGCCCGTCCACTCTCAGATGTTATCCTCCCATCTCTTTCTCGGCCTGCCTCTCCTTCTCCCGCCTTGCACAGTTCCCTACAGAATTGTCTTGGCAAGCCCTGTTGATCTTGCGACGTGCCCATACCACTTCAGTTTGCGTTTATTGACTGTGGTCAGGAGATCTTCAAAGGGCCCGATGGCTTGACCGATTCTGATTCTCACTTCCTCGTTATCAATGGGGTCTTTGTAAGAGATGCCAAGGAGTCTGCGAAAGCATCTCATCTCTGTGGCCTGTATTCTCCTCTCAAGATCCGCTGTGAGGGTCCATGACTCACAAGCATACAGGAATATTGAGATGACCAGAGTGCGCATTAGCCTGATCTTTGAGCTGAGCGAGATGTTCCTGTTCTTCCAAATGGTCTTCAATTTTGTCAGTGCTGTAGCTCTCTGTGCAATCCTTGCGAGTATTTCAGGCTTGGATCCCTTGTCTGTTACAATTGCCCCCAGATACTTGAAGCTTTGTACCGTTTCCAGATTGTGACCACCGACCCTGATGTTGGTGTTGATGCCATTGATGTTGCTGGTCATCAGCTTGGTCTTCTGTGCACTGATCTCCATGCCATAGGCTGTTGAAGTCTTGTTGAGGCATTCCACTAACCTAACTAACTCTTCTTCATTCCCTGCCAGTCCATCGATGTCATCAGCAAAACGCAAGTTGGTAATTGTTCTGCCTCCAAAGCCGACTGTTCCCTCATGATCTTCCTGTGCATCAGTCATGATTCTCTCAAGGAAGATATTAAAGAGAGTAGGTGAGAACAAGCAGCCTTGTCTGACGCCAACCATTGTCCTGAATCAATCTCCTGTGCCACCATTGAAATAGACTGCACTAGCGGCCTTGTTGTACAGCTCCTCAATGATTTGATCATGTTGGCACTGGTGTTGTACAGCCTCATGGTAGCCCACAGAGCTGCATGCCATACCCTGTCAAAGGCCTTTTTGAAATCCACAAAAACATGGTAAAGGTCTTGCTGATGCTGAAGGTACATCTCGCATAGTATTCTTAGATTAAAAATCTGCTCTTTTGTATTTCGTCCTGCCCTGAAGCCTGCTTGTTCTTCAGCAATGATCGTCTGTGCTTGTGGCTTCAGTCGATTCAGTAGGATCTTCAGCATGACATTGCTTGGATGACATATCAAGCTGATTGTGCGATAGTTCTGGCATTGTTGTAGGTTGCCTTTCTTGGGAAGGGTGATAATTAGTGATTGTGTCCATTGTGTAGGCCAGTCTCCTGTCTGCCAGATCTTGTTGCAGATTATCAGTAGGGTGTTTATCATGGCTTCCCTCCCTGCTTGGACCAGTTCTGCCGGGATGTTGTCTATTCCTGCTGATTTCCTCTTCTTCATCGATTTCACAGCTACCTCCACCTCTTCCCGAAGGATGGGGTAGTTATCAGTGTCTGTCAGTGGTGGAACATTCAGTACCTCTGGATTTCCTGAGGTTTTGTGGTTATACAGGTCTGCGCAATATTCTGTCCATCTCTTTAAAATGTCCTGGTCGTCTGTTAATATATTCCATTTTTGTCTTGTATGGTGCTGGTTTTCCCCTGTTTTGTGCCTGTCAGGTCTTTTTATAGCTGTTACGCTTTATTGCTGTTAATCTTGCTCAGATATTTTTCAATGTCCTGGCACTTCTCTTAAATCCAGGTTTCTGCTGCTTCTTTCATGCTTGTTCTAATTTCTTTGTTGATTGCCTTATACTGTCTCGCTCCTTCTATCTCGTTCTTCTTTTTCTTCAGGTCTCTTTGTTTGTCACACTGGTCAAGGATCTTGGCTGTGACCTAGGGCTGCTTCATTCATCGTTGCCTGCCAAGAATCTCATTGGCCGTATCAGTTGTTGCCTTGTTAAAGGTGTCAACAAACTTGTCAATATCTGTGTCATCTGGGTTGAACATGGTGAGGGGTGCAAATTTCCCTCCTATCATGGCTTGGAAGGCTTCAGCCACCTCTGGATCCTCCAGTTTCTCGAGATCGAATCTGATCCTTGTCTGGCCCTGCTTCATGACCTTCCTCAGATGAAGGTGGAAGGTCATCATCACTAAACCATGGTAACTTCCAATGTCAGCTCCTGGAAAACTGTGTGTCCTTGCGATGTTTACGCTGGACTGGAAGCGCCTCTTCATCATGGTGTAGTCAATCTGGTTGTGGGTTACTCCGTCAGGGCTATGCCATGTCCATTTTCGAGATGCTTTGTGTGGACCATATGTGTTCATCAACTTGAGGCCATTGCAGTTAGCAAATTCCAGGAGTTTCAAGCCTCTTTCATTAGTCTCTTTGTTACAATATCGCCAACATGTGCCACTCCAGTTCTTGCAAGCATCTTCTCCTACTTTGGCATTCCAATCACCTTGTACAACAAGGAGGTCTTTCTCTTGAGTCTGATCTATAACTTCTTGCAGCTGTTCATAGAAGTCTTCTACCTCATCATCACTGTGGCGCAATGTTGGAGCATATGCCTGGATGATGGTGCTGTTGAAAGGAGTTGCCCTAAGGCGGATGGTGATAAGCCTGCTAGAGATTGGTCAGCAACCCATAACACTGTTCCCAATGTCCTTGTGGACCAGAAACCCATGCCTTGTTCATGTTTGTCCTCTTTCCCACTGAAGTATAGTTTGTGGACTTCCTTGGTTGATGTTTCTCCAATATTCTTTCATCGTACTTCACAGAGTCCTAGGATGTTCCAGCGGTACCTATCAATTTCATGTGCGAGTTCTTCAAGTTTGTCTGTTTCTCTCAATGTTCTAACATTCCATGTGCCAATGGTGATGTTATTTCTGACACGAGATCTGTTTGGTACACCAGTCATACACTTTTCACCTCCACCCTGGTGTCCAGAAGTGGAAGGCGCGGTCCTTGGTGACCCGAGCGACGACCAAGCTGGTATGGATTTTGATTTGGTTTTGTCTTCCATAGCCTATCTTGGGCAAAGGAAGCCTGGCGGAGCCCATTCCTCTCCAGACTGATTTTTCTGTTGGGTTTACTCCCCACATGGAACAGGTAGAACGTTAAACATGGTATACCACAAGGATCAGTGGTAGACGTTAAACATGGTATACCACAAGGATCAGTGCTCGGACCCCTACTGTTTTCCATTTATGTAAACGACTTACCCTGCTTTGTAAATTGTCACTGTGAAATGTTTGCTGACGATACATCTCTGTTCTGTAGTGACTCTGATCCCAATACGTTAGGCAACAAACTACAGGATAACATTGACAGACTAATTTCTTGGACACAGTTAAATCATATGTCTTTAAATGCCAAAAAAACAAAATGTATGTATGTTTCAGCTAGACAGAAAAGACAAAAAATGAAATCCAGTTTTAAACCCTTGTTTATTGATAAACGATTAATTGAAGAAGTGGATTCTCATAAAATACTAGGTATCACTATTGACAAGAGCTTGACATGGACAGATCACGTATGTCTCTGGGAAAACGTCTCTCTAACAGGTTACTTCAGCTATCTAAGATAAAGAACTTTCTCGACAACCATTCTCTTCTTTTGTGGCCATGTTTTGCCAATTATCGACTATGCATCTACACTATGGGACAAATGCAGTGAAACAAATTTGAAATTATCCACCGTTTATATAAAAGAGCACTTAAGCTGGTTCTGTTAAAGTCAAGCTCATTGACTGTTTCTGATTACAAGCAATTAAATATACTGACTTTTCATAAAAGACTTTTTTTCAACAAAGCTGTGTGCATGCATAATGTTATAAACGGAAATGCTCCTCCTAAGATTAAAAAATCCTTCAAAATAAATCCGCACAGGCATAATCATTTATTAACGTTCCCAAGACCCAGAAATGACCTCTACAAGTCAAGTTTTCTGTATTCGGGTAGTCATTTATGGAATAATCTCCCAGTAGTTTTAACCTTATCACCACTGTGTACTTTTGTGCTATTCACTGATATTTTGTTGTTGTTATGATTTTCAATGTAAGTTTGTTGTAATATAATTAAATGACTTCGTGCAGAATAATGCAACGGTGCACCTACGCGCGCATATGTGTATGTTTGTATGTATATATGATGTTTGTATATGCTGTTTGTGCAGTGTGTGTTGTGTGTGTGTGTGTGGGTGTGGTGTGGGTGTGTGTGGTGGGTGGGTGGGTGGGTTGGGTGTGGGTGTGTGGGGGTGTGGTGTGTGAGTGTGTGTGTTTGTGCATGTGTGTGCATGTGTATGTTTCACATGTGTATCTAACAAATAATAGCAGGCATGGGTGGGTGATTGGTCGATAACAAGTGTTTATTAGTATGTATGCATTTTGAATATTGAAATGTTTAAATATTGATATGCTAAAATTTTGCTTAAGATGTGTGTAGTTGGCTAGTTTTCAGTGATTATCATTTTAGTCCTCTTTATTGCTGTTATTATTGTCGTTGTCATTATTGTCGATATTTTTCTTTTTCATTTTCTTACATACTTTTCTTTGTAGATGGCTTGATGAAAAAAAGCAATTGTTTTGCTTACTCAATGTACCATCTGTAAATAAAAATTTGACTTTGACTTTGACTTTGACTTAGTACTGGGTTACATGGATACCAGTAGCAGAGGGGACCTCTGACCTGACCTGACCTGACCTGACCTGTCAATGGGGATTAGAAATGATGGACTTTGTGTTGAGAGAGAGACAGACAGACAGAGACAGAGACAGAGAGAGAGAGAGAAATGAAATGAAATGAATTGTTTATTCATAAAGGCCATGGCCCCTTAGAAGGGGGAATACAAATAAAGCAAGAAAATAGTATGATGGACATATAATGGCATTATGTAACATACATACTTCTTTCAAATGCTTTATAAATATGTATTGCCCATTCTTTTACAATACACTCAATCGTGGAAGCTAATAACAAAACCAATCTGAATAAACATGGATCTCTATATTACTCTTGTGGTATGAACTGCTCTCGTATATCTCTTAACCCTGGACAGGAAAGCACAAAACGGATTTCATCTTCTACTGAACATTTACAAATTGGGCATTGAAGATTTGTGGCAAGTGTCTTTCTAAAGCGATAATAATGTACATTGATATCCGAAATACCAAAGCTAAATATTTTCATTGTATGCTTCAAATAACTATCAATATTCATGGGCATATTATTTACGTTGGGACAAAATTTACTTGGCTGAACATTCTATAGCCGTAAAATCTGTCACTATTCTGTACATGACTCTCACAATTTTACCAGCAACAATCAATCAACCTTTCACGACACTGTCGAATAAAACCACTAACATCTCCAACTCCTTGGTTTAACCACACGTAACCAAAACCCAATTCACATAATTTCATTCTTACATTTGGAGCCCAATTAATTTTGCCTCTATTATCTAAATCTAACAACATTTTATATGCTTTAAAGGGCAATCTTTCTGCATTCATCTGAGTTATTTCTATCCAATATCTTATGCATCTCACAATAGAGACCAGTGACATGAGGTACTTTGCTGTTTCCATGTACACCAGGTCATTTGGCATCTTGAGTGAAACCCCCAGAAACTTTTTCAATGCAAATAACCGTGTTTTCTCACAGTGTACAGCAGGAGGATACAGACCCCATATCTCAGCTCCATATTACAATACAGGTAGAATTTGGGCATCAAATAATTTTAGAAACAGAGAAAGAGATTTGTTATTCAACAAGTTTAACTCCCTCATTAAACACAGCACTGCATTTTTTGCTCTACTTGTGAGGTCTTTGCATGCAAATGTAAAGCTTAAAACGAGTAGAAAAGTATATACATAAATACTTATATACATTCACCACAGAGATCACAGTTCTACCAAACATCCACCTTTCTCTAATTGCAAAATGTCCACCCTTTCTAACTACAATAATGTTACTCTTTGCTAGGTTAACTTTTAACTTCAATGAAGCAGCAGCCCTGTGTAAACTATTCAACTGATTCTGGAGACCAATTACAGTTTCTGCCATTAACAGTATATCATCAGCTAACAACAATATAAATATTTGAAGAACATCATTAGTAAATGTTGCACCATGTTTTCTAGACTTTATGACCTCCTTTGGCAATTCGTTAATGAATAAAGAAAATAGAATAGGGCTGCAAACATCACTTTGTTTCACCCCACACGTACAATTAATATAATTTAATAACATACCACCTGAATGCACTCTTGCTTTCACATAATCATACATACTCACAACACATCTGTACAGTTTTCCATGAATACCATTTTAAACAAAACTAAACACAACAAACTTCTGTTGACAGAGTCGAAAGCCTTCTCAAAATATATAAATGCGATGTATAATATACGGTTTAGACTGAACTGTTTTTGAATGAATGCCATAAGTGTAAACATGTGATCTACTGTGAAATAATTATGCTTGAAACCTGCTTGAAATTCTCCAGTTATATTATTTTCAGTTACCCATTCCTGTAGTCTCCTATTAATCAGAACACTGTAAAGCTTCTACTTATATTACACAACGAAATTCCTCTATAATTATTGGTGTTGTTCACATCACCTTTTTATATAATGGAAGGACAATCAACTCTGACCAACTATCAGGATAAACACCTTTATCAAATAAATAGTTCAGAAATGTGACCAAAAAATTTAGAACAACATTCTCAGTGCAAGCATTTTTTAGCAACTCTCCAATAATCCCATCAAGGCCTGCAGCTTTTTATTTTTTTTTAATTTTCTCAAAGCCATCAAAATTTCTTCCTTTGAAATTGGGCGATTAAAGTATTCAGTATCATAACTGTTCTTAATATCATTTTCAACATCTACCTGAGTTAAACTAGAACTTTGGTCTTCATCTTTTTGAAGCAACCCTCTGATATGGTCAAACCACATATCCACGTTAATACTATTTTTAGGTTGTTTTCATTTAGGAAATGTGTTGTGTACGTAATTCCAAAACTCTTTCTGACTGCCAATATGATTGGTTTGTTCAGTTAACAGTGCATTGTTATAATCTTTTTGCTTTTTCTTGAACATGTTTTTGTACTCCCTTCGTGCTTTGCAGTATAATTCACGATCAGATTTAGATAAAGTATGGCGATACTTTTACGCACTTTTCTTTTAGTGACACGACATTCTGTGTCATACCAATCATTTTCTTTCACATTGTTTCCAATGTGAATTTTTTTTTCATACAGTCAGCAGCTTCTCTGAGACAGGAATCAAAAGCATTTAATGACTGGTTAAAATATGTACTTCTTAGGCTGATGGTGTCCTCTAAATGAGTTTTCATTTCATCACATGCTAATGTGTTTTGAACAAATCAGGACAGGCTTCATTCCAAACAAACTTTTCAATCACACCATAGTAGTTTGTGTCCTTCATACCAATCTGCATGAAGTCAGACTTAACACAAAGGGTTATAGGTAAGTGGTCAGACTCAATGCTCTCTACCACACACATTTCACAGCAATCAGAAATACTTGAAAATAACTCACATGTCATTAAAAAATAATCATTAATACTACTGCCAGTATCAAATATGAATGTGTAGTGACCCTGTAGGTCACCCTGACACATGCCATTCAAAATGCACAAATTTAACTCTGTGCACACATTAAGTAACATTTTACCATAATTATCCAACACCTTTGTCAAAAATAACACATCTTTTTCACCTGACTTTAGCATTCTGCACATACGCCATCAAGTCCAGTTGCTTTGCCACGTTTTAGCTTCTTTTCAGCATACTGTACTTCCTCCTCTGTTATAACTCTGTTTACAAAACGATTTGGTTCTTCATGTTCATCAAAATCTGGTATGTCTTGGTGATCATTGCTATCATTTCCAAAGACACTTTTGAAATGACTCTACCAGTCATTTAGAGTAACATTACCACTTGTTTTATTTCTTTTATGCATGCATCCTATATTTCTGACTTCTTTCCAAAGTGATTTTGGATCCGTGTCTGATGCAACTGAAGCAGATTTCTCTTTTTAGATTTCGTGTTTTTTTTCTGTTTTATCAAGTTTTTATACAGCTTCCGAGCTTGTGCATAATTTTCCCCGGTAATTGTCACATCTTAATACACGAAAGTTGATAGCTTTCCCTTCGAAATTCGATTAGCTGTTAAGCATTCATCATCAAACCATTTTGAGCGTCATTTATGTTTGCATGGATAAAACATTTTGTCAACATTCAGCTACTGGTATTATTCAAACATTTCACAAATAAGATCACCTCAGTGAATTAAATGGTTTCTAGGCGTTCCAATGCGTACTCCTAATAAAATGGCGTATGGCGATTTGGGACGTTATCCCCTGTATGTTGGTTAGTATATAAGTTCATTAAAATACTGGTTTAAAATTGTTAGCAATGGAACAACAACGACTGCCACGTAAAGCTTACGAAATGTCACAGTGTGTAGATGAAAAGGGAAAAGACTGTTGGGTGTCACAAATGAAAATGGTTCTGTGTATCAGAATTGACTGCAGTTTTGGCTGCATTGGGGTGTTGACAATGTGAAAACTTTTCTAAAAATGTTCAAACAGCGTCTGATTGACATGTTTTATACAGGAATGGTTGCGTGCAATAAGAGAAAGAGATACATACAGGCAGTAACAATCATTCAAAACAGTGTTGGAGAGAGAGAGAAGTATCTTAGGACTACTGATGTATACTGCTCTAGAGTTGCACTTGCACAGGTTTATATTTGGTGTTCTACCCCTTAACAAAAACATGCATAGCTATAGTGAATCACATCAAAAGAAATCATGTCAATTTTGCACATCTAGTATTGAAAATGAAACGGATTTTCTGTACGAATGCCAGATGTATTCAGATATACCATCAACATTTTTAAGAGACTCAGTTCAGATACCTATTGCTTCAGTTAGCAGAAGTGGTTTTTTTTCTTCTTACAATATATCCAATATGCTGAACTTTTGTTGTGAATGTAACATTACTGCCAAGCATATCTCTTACAGCCCCCCCCCCCCCCCCCCCCCCCCTCTTTCCATGTGCTTGTATAATGGTCTGTGGCCAATGTACAATAAACATCCGAGTTGCAGTTCTCTCTCTCTCTCTCTCATCTCTCTCTCTCTCTCTCTCTCTCTCTCTCTCTCCTCTCTCTCTCTCTC
>CM060343.1:12482290-12494790 GCA_030674155.1 Stramonita haemastoma
TCGGAAGACTATGGAGTTGCACTCTTGTCTTTAGAGCGCAAAGCCTGGTTAAGTGAGTATGGAGGGCAAGCTGTTACCCATGCAGCAGACCCCCCCCCCCCCTCTCCACACCACTGGAATGGTCCATTGGAAAGGCAATGACCGATATGAATGGTTCCAGTACTGTCGCAGGAGCCACCAGAACGTTGCCATATACAGCCCCGAACCGCCCTGGGGAATCCAACTCCCCGAGTTTTCCTCAGGGATGGTGTGTAAACACGAACCATGTGTGCATACTGGGGTATTTTTTAATATAATTTTGTCATCCGCTCCTACCGGAACACGATGGCCTGCTCTTCCGAAAGGCGAAACGGGGTTTTAACGTGTGCGCAGGATGTTCTGCGTGCGTTCGCACACGGAGCCTCTGTTTACAGTCTCATCCGAATGATAGATAACGTGTTCATCAATTGGATAGAACAACTTTAGGTGGCAGAGTTTTCCAAATGTTTAAATTGTTCCGCCATTTGTCTCACGCTGCCTGTTTTTTTCTTTCCTCCTTTTTCTCTTCTGAATGTTCATACCAGTTTCATCATCGTCAGCTGGTGATGGAAGAACTACACAGGGAAAGTTACAGCCTTGGTCCTCAGCTAACAACTGGCTGATTCACTAGACTAGGAAGTCCTTTGGATGAGACTATAAACCGAGGCCCCGTGTGCCAACGCACGCAGAACATCTTGCGCACACGTTAAATTCTGTTCCGCTTTTCGAAGAGTAAGCCATTGTGTGCCGGTGGGAAAAGATAAGATTCACAAACTGCATACACACGGGGACTGGATGTAATTTTTTTAAAAAAAGCACATGAGTAATTATTCCATTATCCTTGAGATAAAAGAATAAATAAATAAATAAATAGATAAATAAATAAATAAATAAATAAATAAATAAAAATAAATAAAAATTCTCCAACGTGTTCATCACTTGGATAGAACATTAGAATAGTTCTGCCATGACTGTTGCAGGCTAGGGGTGCCTCGCACGCAATCCAGATGCTACACTGAGGAAACAAACCTTGGAGGGTTGACACAGTTCTTCCTTGGAATGTAACACTCATTGCAGACACCTGGGACACAGTTCTGCACAACTTGACGCTGATAAAACATACTACATAACTGAAAACAAGAAGAAGAAAAAAAGCATCGTTAGCTAGTAGAGAGTGTCACCATTCAAGCAGTGTCACCTACAGTAAATTACGAGCACAAACGACTCCTGTCATCAGATCATTCAGATCATCTGTAAAGAATTCCGATGAAGAGCTGGGCACAGATCGGGTAGGGGAAAGTTTTGAAGGTGGAAGTGGTAGTAGTGCTGCCGAGTAGTACTGTCAATTCTTCTTCCCGTAGTCTATTTAGACCGTAGGGGAGCCACGAAAGACCTCGAAACCAGCTCTCTCTATTTCCCTCTGTCCTCGACCTTTCTCAGAGTGTCACTCAGTCTGAGGCCCGTCCACTCTCAGATGTTATCCTCCCATCTCTTTCTCGGCCTGCCTCTCCTTCTCCCGCCTTGCACAGTTCCCTACAGAATTGTCTTGGCAAGCCCTGTTGATCTTGCGACGTGCCCATACCACTTCAGTTTGCGTTTATTGACTGTGGTCAGGAGATCTTCAAAGGGCCCGATGGCTTGACCGATTCTGATTCTCACTTCCTCGTTATCAATGGGGTCTTTGTAAGAGATGCCAAGGAGTCTGCGAAAGCATCTCATCTCTGTGGCCTGTATTCTCCTCTCAAGATCCGCTGTGAGGGTCCATGACTCACAAGCATACAGGAATATTGAGATGACCAGAGTGCGCATTAGCCTGATCTTTGAGCTGAGCGAGATGTTCCTGTTCTTCCAAATGGTCTTCAATTTTGTCAGTGCTGTAGCTCTCTGTGCAATCCTTGCGAGTATTTCAGGCTTGGATCCCTTGTCTGTTACAATTGCCCCCAGATACTTGAAGCTTTGTACCGTTTCCAGATTGTGACCACCGACCCTGATGTTGGTGTTGATGCCATTGATGTTGCTGGTCATCAGCTTGGTCTTCTGTGCACTGATCTCCATGCCATAGGCTGTTGAAGTCTTGTTGAGGCATTCCACTAACCTAACTAACTCTTCTTCATTCCCTGCCAGTCCATCGATGTCATCAGCAAAACGCAAGTTGGTAATTGTTCTGCCTCCAAAGCCGACTGTTCCCTCATGATCTTCCTGTGCATCAGTCATGATTCTCTCAAGGAAGATATTAAAGAGAGTAGATGAGAACAAGCAGCCTTGTCTGACGCCAACCATTGTCCTGAATCAATCTCCTGTGCCACCATTGAAATAGACTGCACTAGCGGCCTTGTTGTACAGCTCCTCAATGACTCTGATCATGTTGGCACTGGTGTTGTACAGCCTCATGGTAGCCCACAGAGCTGCATGCCATACCCTGTCAAAGGCCTTTTTGAAATCCACAAAAACATGGTAAAGGTCTTGCTGATGCTGAAGGTACATCTCGCATAGTATTCTTAGATTAAAAATCTGCTCTTTTGTATTTCGTCCTGCCCTGAAGCCTGCTTGTTCTTCAGCAATGATCGTCTGTGCTTGTGGCTTCAGTCGATTCAGTAGGATCTTCAGCATGACATTGCTTGGATGACATATCAAGCTGATTGTGCGATAGTTCTGGCATTGTTGTAGGTTGCCTTTCTTGGGAAGGGTGATAATTAGTGATTGTGTCCATTGTGTAGGCCAGTCTCCTGTCTGCCAGATCTTGTTGCAGATTATCAGTAGGGTGTTTATCATGGCTTCCCTCCCTGCTTGGACCAGTTCTGCCGGATGTTGTCTATTCCTGCTGATTTCCTCTTCTTCATCGATTTCACAGCTACCTCCACCTCTTCCCGAAGGATGGGGTAGTTATCAGTGTCTGTCAGTGGTGGAACATTCAGTACCTCTGGATTTCCTGAGGTTTTGTGGTTATACAGGTCTGCGCAATATTCTGTCCATCTCTTTAAAATGTCCTGGTCGTCTGTTAATATATTCCATTTTTGTCTTGTATGGTGCTGGTTTTCCCCTGTTTTGTGCCTGTCAGGTCTTTTTATAGCTGTTACGCTTTATTGCTGTTAATCTTGCTCAGATATTTTTCAATGTCCTGGCACTTCTCTTAAATCCAGGTTTCTGCTGCTTCTTTCATGCTTGTTCTAATTTCTTTGTTGATTGCCTTATACTGTCTCGCTCCTTCTATCTCGTTCTTCTTTTTCTTCAGGTCTCTTTGTTTGTCACACTGGTCAAGGATCTTGGCTGTGACCTAGGGCTGCTTCATTCATCGTTGCCTGCCAAGAATCTCATTGGCCGTATCAGTTGTTGCCTTGTTAAAGGTGTCAACAAACTTGTCAATATCTGTGTCATCTGGGTTGAACATGGTGAGGGGTGCAAATTTCCCTCCTATCATGGCTTGGAAGGCTTCAGCCACCTCTGGATCCTCCAGTTTCTCGAGATCGAATCTGATCCTTGTCTGGCCCTGCTTCATGACCTTCCTCAGATGAAGGTGGAAGGTCATCATCACTAAACCATGGTAACTTCCAATGTCAGCTCCTGGAAAACTGTGTGTCCTTGCGATGTTTACGCTGGACTGGAAGCGCCTCTTCATCATGGTGTAGTCAATCTGGTTGTGGGTTACTCCGTCAGGGCTATGCCATGTCCATTTTCGAGATGCTTTGTGTGGACCATATGTGTTCATCAACTTGAGGCCATTGCAGTTAGCAAATTCCAGGAGTTTCAAGCCTCTTTCATTAGTCTCTTTGTTACAATATGCCAACATGTGCCACTCCAGTTCTTGCAAGCATCTTCTCCTACTTTGGCATTCCAATCACCTTGTACAACAAAGAGGTCTTTCTCTTGAGTCTGATCTATAACTTCTTGCAGCTTTCATAGAAGTCTTCTACCTCATCATCACTGTGGCGCAATGTTGGAGCATATGCCTGGATGATGGTGCTGTTGAAAGGAGTTGCCCTAAGGCGGATGGTGATAAGCCTGCTAGAGATTGGTCAGCAACCCATAACACTGTTCCCAATGTCCTTGTGGACCAGAAACCCAATGCCTTGTTCATGTTTGTCCTCTTTCCCACTGAAGTATAGTTTGTGGACTTCCTTGGTTGATGTTTCTCCAATATTCTTTCATCGTACTTCACAGAGTCCTAGGATGTTCCAGCGGTACCTATCAATTTCATGTGCGAGTTCTTCAAGTTTGTCTGTTTCTCTCAATGTTCTAACATTCCATGTGCCAATGGTGATGTTATTTCTGACACGAGATCTGTTTGGTCACCAGTCATACACTTTTCACCTCCACCCTGGTGTCCAGAAGTGGAAGGCGCGGTCCTTGGTGACCCGAGCGACGACCAAGCAGTATGGATTTTGATTTGGTTTTGTCTTCCATAGCCTATCTTGGGCAAAGGAAGCCTGGCGGAGCCCATTCCTCTCCAGACTGATTTTTCTGTTGGGTTTACTCCCCACATGGAACAGGTAGAACGTTAAACATGGTATACCACAAGGATCAGTGGTAACGTTAAACATGGTATACCACAAGGATCAGTGCTCGGACCCCTACTGTTTTCCATTTATGTAAACGACTTACCCTGCTTTGTAAATTGTCACTGTGAAATGTTTGCTGACGATACATCTCTGTTCTGTAGTGACTCTGATCCCAATACGTTAGGCAACAAACTACAGGATAACATTGACAGACTAATTTCTTGGACACAGTTAAATCATATGTCTTTAAATGCCAAAAAAACAAAATGTATGTATGTTTCAGCTAGACAGAAAAGACAAAAAATGAAATCCAGTTTTTAAACCCTTGTTTATTGATAAACGATTAATTGAAGAAGTGGATTCTCATAAAATACTAGGTATCACTATTGACAAGAGCTTGACATGGACAGATCACGTATGTCTCTGGGAAAACGTCTCTCTAACAGGTTACTTCAGCTATCTAAGATAAAGAACTTTCTCGACAACCATTCCTCTCTTTTTGTGCCATGTTTTGCCAATTATCGACTATGCATCTACACTATGGACAAATGCAGTGAAACAAATTTGAAATTTCCACCGTTTATATAAAAGAGCACTTAAGCTGGTTCTGTTAAAGTCAAGCTCATTGACTGTTTCTGATTACAAGCAATTAAATATACTGACTTTTCATAAAAGACTTTTTTTCAACAAAGCTGTGTGCATGCATAATGTTATAAACGGAAATGCTCCTCCTAAGATTAAAAAATCCTTCAAAATAAATCCGCACAGGCATAATCATTTATTAACGTTCCCAAGACCCAGAAATGACCTCTACAAGTCAAGTTTTCTGTATTCGGTAGTTATGGTCCCAGTATTATGAATAATCTCCCAGTAGTTTTTACCTTATCACCACTGTGTACTTTTGTGCTATTCACTGATATTTTGTTGTTGTTATGATTTTCAATGTAAGTTTGTTGTAATATAATTAAATGACTTCGTGCAGAATAATGCAACGGTGCACCTACGCGCGCATATGTGTATGTTTGTATGTATATATGATGTTTGTATATGCTGTTTGTGCAGTGTGTGTGTGTGTGGTGTGTGTGTGTGTGTGGGTGTGGTGGTGTGTGTGGGTGGGGGTGGTTTGGGTGTGGTGTGTGTGTGTGTTGTGAGTGTGTGTGTTTGTGCATGTGTGTGCATGTGTATGTTTCACATGTGTATCTAACAAATAATAGCAGGCATGGGTGGGTGATTGGTCGATAACAAGTGTTTATTAGTCATGTATGCATTTTGAATATTGAAATGTTTAAATATTGATATGCTACAATTTTGCTTAAGATGTGTGTAGTTGGCTAGTTTTCAGTGATTATCATTTTAGTCCTCTTTATTGCTGTTATTATTGTCGTTGTCATTATTGTCGATATTTTTCTTTTTCATTTTCTTACATACTTTTCTTTTGATGGCTTGATGAAAAAAAGCAATTGTTTTGCTTACTCAATGTACCATCTGTAAATAAAAATTTGACTTTGACTTTGACTTTGACTTAGTACTGGGTTACATGGATACCAGTAGCAGAGGGGACCTCTGACCTGACCTGACCTGACCTGACCTGTCAATGGGGATTAGAAATGATGGACTTTGTGTTGAGAGAGAGACAGACAGACAGAGACAGAGACAGAGAGAGAGAGAGAAATGAAATGAAATGAATTGTTTATTCATAAAGGCCATGCCCCTTAGAAGGGGGAATACAAATAAAGCAAGAAAATAGTATGATGGACATATAATGGCATTATGTAACATACATACTTCTTTCAAATGCTTTATAAATATGTATTGCCCATTCTTTTACAATACACTCAATCGTGGAAGCTAATAACAAAACCAATCTGAATAAACATGGATCTCTATATTACTCTTGTGGTATGAACTGCTCTCGTATATCTCTTAACCCTGGACAGGAAAGCACAAAACGGATTTCATCTTCTACTGAACATTTACAAATTGGGCATTGAAGATTTGTGGCAAGTGTCTTTCTAAAGCGATAATAATGTACATTGATATCCGAAATACCAAAGCTAAATATTTCCATTGTATGCTTCAAATAACTATCAATATTCATGGGCATATTATTTACGTTGGGACAAAATTTACTTGGCTGAACATTCTATAGCCGTAAAATCTGTCACTATTCTGTACATGACTCTCACAATTTTACCAGCAACAATCAATCAACTTTTCACGAAACTGTCGAATAAAACCACTAACATCTCCAACTCCTTGGTTTAACCACACGTAACCAAAACCCAATTCACATAATTTCATTCTTACATTTGGAGCCCAATTAATTTTGCCTCTATTATCTAAATCTAACAACATTTTATATGCTTTAAAGGGCAATCTTTCTGCATTCATCTGAGTTATTTCTATCCAATATCTTATGCATCTCACAATAGAGACCAGTGACATGAGGTACTTTGCTGTTTCCATGTACACCAGGTCATTTGGCATCTTGAGTGAAACCCCCCCCGAAACTTTTTCAATGCAAAAAACCGTGTTTTCCACAGTGTACAGCAGAGGATAAAACCCCCCATATCCAGCTCCAATTACAAAAAGGGTAAAATTTGGGCATAAAAATAATTTTAGAAACAAAAAAGAGATTTGTTATTCAACAATTTTAAACTCCCCTTTAAACACAGCACTGCTTTTTTCTCTACTTGTGAGGTCTTTGCATGCAAAAAAAAGCTTAAACGAGAAAAAAGTATATACAAAAAACTTATTTTCATTCACCACAGAGATCACAGTTCCCCAAAACCCACCTTTTCTTTGAAAAATGCCACCCTTTCTAACTCAAAAATTTTTACCTTTTTTGCAGGTTAACTTTTAACTTCAAGAACAGCACCCTGTGTAAACAATCAACTATCTGGAGACCAATTACATTTTCTGCCATAACATATATAATCACAAACAACAATAAAATATTTGAAAACATCATTAGAAAAATTTTTCACCATGTTTTCTAGCTTTATGACCCCTTGGCAATTCGAATGAATAAAGAAAAAAAAGGGGGCCCCATCACTTTGTTTCACCCCACCGTACAATTTAAAAAAATTTTAAAAAACCCCCTTTCCTTTTTTACCAAAAAACATACTCCCCAACAAATTTCAGTTTTTATAAACCCAAATTTTAAAAAAAAACTAAAAACCACAAACTTGTTGAAAACCCCTTTCCCTTTAAAAAATTTAAAAAAACGTGATAATTTTGGTTTAACTGAACTGTTTTTTGAAGAATGCCAAAGTTAAACATGGAACTACTGTGAAATAATTATTTGGGGGTTGAAATCTTTTTTAAATTTTTTTTTTTTCTTCCCCCCCCAGTCTCCTTTAATCGAACCTGAAATTCAACATAATTTCCCCAAATTCCTCAATATTTTGTGTGCCATCACCTTTTTATATGATGGAAAAAACTCAAACCCCCCAACAAGGAAAAAATTTTTAAAAAAAAGGGAAAAAAAATTTGAACACATTCCATGAAGCATTTTTTTAGCAACTTCCAAAACCCCCCAAAACCCACTTTTTTTTTTTTTTTTTTTTAAAATAAAATTTTTTAAAATCAAAAGAAAAAAAGGGGGGGTTTTTAAAAAAAACACCAAAATTTAAAAAAAACCCATTTTTGAAACAAAAAAAAGAAAACAAAAAAAAATAAAAATTTTTTTGGTTTTTTCAAAAAAATTTTTTAGAATTAAAACTTTTTAAAAAAAACCAAAATTTTTTCAAAAAATAAAAATTTTTTTTTTTAAAAAAATTTTTTTTTTTCCCCTTTTTTTAAAAAAAAAAAAATTTAAAAAAATAAAAATTTTTTAAAAAAATTTTTTTTATAAAAAACACCATAAAAAATTTTTTTAAAAAAAATTTTAAAAAAAAAAGAAGGAATAAAAATTTTAAAACAAAAAAAAAATTCTTAAAATATTTTCCCCTTTAAAATTTTTTAAAATTAAAAAAAAAACAAACAACAAAAAAAACCAAACCCAAACCCCTTTTTTTCCCATCCCCGAACCCCGGGGGAACCCCCCCCCTGCCTCCCCACCATTTCCCCCCCCAAAAACTTGAAAACCCCCCCCCCAAAAAAAAAAAAAACACCCCTTTCCCCCCAAAAGAAATTTAAAACCCTTTTCCCCTCCACCTTTTTCCCCCCTTCCCCCTTTTCCAAAAAAACCAACCCCCTTTTTAAAAAACCCCCCCTCTTTTCCCCCTCCCCCCCCTCCAACCCACCCGTTCGCCACTTTTCTTTTTTTCCCCCCCCCCAAAACCCCCCCCCCCTCTTTCCCCCCCCAAAAACATTTGGCCATTTTATCCAAACGGGCTTTTCCCCAAACATTTTTAAACACGAAATACCCACCACCAAAAACAAACCCCGGTTTTTTTTTTTTTTTTTGCAACCTTTTTTTGCCCCCCAAAGTTTTTACCTTCTACCCCTCAGCCTTTTTTTCTTTTTTTCTTTTAAATCAAAAACCTTTTTCCCCCCTTTTCCCCCCCCCCCCCAACACCTAAAAACACAAATTCTTTCCCTTTGAAACGAAAACTTAACAATTTTAAAAAAAACCTTTCGTCCTTTTTTCAAAAAAACCCCCCTTCAGCCCCTGGTTTACAAACCCTAAAAACCCCCCTATTTTAAATTTTTTTACGTTCCCACCCAAAAAAGGGGAAACAAAACCCAAAATTTTTGGGGGAAAAAACAAAAAGGCTCCAAAACCTTCCCCCGGCCGGTCGGGGGAAAAAAAAGACGGGGGCCATTAAAAAGGGGCGGGCCCAGCGTTTTCTCTTGGGTGGCGGAAAACTTTTCCCCCTTTTTAAAACCCCCATTAAATCGGAAACCAAAAAGGGAAAAAAGGGGGAAAAAAAACCCCCCCCACCAAAAAAAAACAAAACGGGAAAATTCCAAACCCCCCCCACGGTTTTTTGGTTTTCCCCCTTCCACGCTTTCCCCCCCAAAAAACTTTTTAAGCCAAAAGGAAAAAACGGTTTTCACAATGCCAAATTTTTTACCATCCATTTTTGCCATTTTAAACCTTTCTTCAACGGGGGGGTTTTTTTTTTTCCCCCCTTTTCTTTTTGGGAAAAACTCCCAACCTTCCCCCCCCCCCCCCCCCCCCCCCCCCCCCCCCCCCCCAAAAAACCCAATTTCCCGACCCCCCTCCCCCCCCCCCCCCCCCCCCCCCCCCCTCCCCCCTCCCCCCCCCCCCCTCCCCCCCCCTCCCCCCTCCCCCCCCCCTCCGGGGGTTTATTCCCCCAATAAAAAATACGGGCAATGGGTAGGAAAAACCCCCCACAAATTTTTGGCCCCTTCAATTTTCCCCCTTAAAAAAAGGGGGTTTAAAAAAAAAGGGCTTTTCCCCCCAAAAACTTCAAAAAGGGTTTTAAAAAACCCCCCCGGGCCCTTCCCCCCCCAAAAAAAAAACCCTAACCCCAAAAATTTTTTTCATGCGGCAAACCCCCCCCCCCCCCCCCCCCCCCCCTCCCCCCCCCCCCCCCCCCCCCCCCCCACCCCCCCCCCCCCCCCCCCCCCCCCCCCCCCCCCTCCCCCTCCCCCCCCAAAAAAAAAAAAAACCCCCCTTTTTTAAAAAAACCTTAAACCCCCAAAAAAATTTTTTTACAAACATATTTTCCCAAAATTTCCCCCCCCCATTTCCGGGTCCTCGACTTGTCCATAAGAACGGGGGTTTTTAAAAACCCCCAAACCCCCTTTATAAAATTTTTTTTTTTGGCCAGTTTGAAGTAAGGGGGAAAAAAAAACCTTTTGATCTCTCTCTCTCTCTCTCTCTCTCTCTCTCTCTCTCTCTCTCTCTCTCTCTTAAAAGAAAAAAAAAACAGAAAAAATTCGCTCTTTAATAAAAGCCTAATTCATTCTGAAGACTGAAGATAAATTTAATTGTACAAGACACTATTTCCATGATTCTCTCTGTCTCATTTCTTGGATGCCTCTGCAGCTGTGTCATGGACAGATGGAGCAGAGGAACTCTTCACACCACAGGAGATCCAGTTTATAAACTCCCTTCTGAATTTGGTTCCAGTGAGACAGTAGAGGAAAAAGTTGATGGCACTGTTGGTGTACCATAACTGAAATGCAAGTGCTCGTACCAGACGCAACTTTGCCATATGTACAGGATTATCTCTAAACTCAGCAAACAGGTAAGGATGCAAGTTCAAATACACAGAGATAGGCATGGTTAAAATAACGTAGGTAACAGATATGACCAGAACCATGATGGTTGTTCTGTAAGACATGTTCTTACGGCTGTCAGTGTTTTGTGCAGGGCCAGTGTTGGATTCCACACGTGTACAATGGATGCTGAAGAAACTGCTTTGATCAGAGTGACAGACAATATGATATCACAGACAATCTGACAGACAAAGGGCAGGAAAGAAACCAGAACTCCGTACAACCACTCATAGACAAAATCAAAGAAATATCTGTATGGGCCCTCCACAGCATGACAAGTCACCTTATCGAATGCAACCACGATGTCTAATCCTATGAGTAGATGAACATTCATGACACAGGAAATGACAATGATCATTGCAATAACAATCCACGTTCTTCTGACAGTGCACATCACCCTCATCCTGTGTGGCCACAGAACCGCCATTGTTCTCTGTACTGTCACACAGGTCACCAGCCAGGCAGACATAGAACCACTGGCATATGTAGACCAGATAAAAATCTTGCACAGCGCTGGATGCAGACGCTGAAGACTTGTATCAAAAGTATACGTTATCCATGCATGAGCAGTTGCTGTACAGAGGAAGGTTAAATCTGCAATGGCCAGAGCCATGAAAATAGCATACTGAGATGAGTTCTTGTCCTTCATACGCTGCATGACACAGACTGTGGCGATGTTTCCAAAGCCTCCCACCACAATAAGGACTGCAGGGTAAATTTTCCTGATCATCAATGCTGCCTGATATTCGGGGTAAGCCATGATCAGCATCCAAATAGTTGGTGTGTCATTGCTTGTGAGCCCACTGCCGTCAGTTGACAAATTGTTCATGCTTCGTCTGTGTCAGACAGTTTGTGGTGATTCAAGGCTTACTCTGAAACATGAGGGAAAGGGACTATAAAAAATCTTCAATGGCACATTCCTCTCTCTCTCTCTCTCTCTCTCTCTCTCTCTCTCTCTCTCTCCTCTCTCTCTCTCTCTCCTCTCTCTCTCCTCTCTCTCTCTCTCTCTCTCTCTCTCTTTCAATTGTTTTGAATTTTATTAGCAAGTTGATTATTGACTTTTAGTAAATCTTATTCCAATATATCAATGTTTTGTACTCTATGTGTGTGCAAGTATATGTGCCCTAATTATAATGTGTAGTTATTCATTCTTATGAATATATAAGCTATTCACAAAGATTGGTCATCATCATCATACATCTCATCATCTCTTTCCCTTCTTCTTCTTCTTCTTCTTTCTTCTCTCTTCTTCTTCTTTTCTTCTACTACTACTACTACTACTACTACTACTACTACTACTACTACTACTACTACTACTATTTTTTCTTGTTTTTAAATATGCTTATTTGCAGTGTTGGGGTTGGGATAGCGTTAGTGGTTACATCATTAAGTTTTCAATCTGATGGCCTGGGTTCAAACCACCACTGAGGCACCTGATTCAGGGGATTTTTCTCCCGGAGTTAACATCAGTACGTCTCCACTGCTCAGAAAGTCCCTTTGGTTGAAACTATAAACAAGGCAGGGAACAGCATAGCTCAGTGGTCAGAGCACTGGCTTTCCCCAAACTTTCTCTTCTTCTTACTCAGTTTAGTTATCACCTGACACAGAAAGAGGAAAGAGTCACACAGACAGAGTTACGTGGACTGTCTTTGCGTCACACAGAAAGAGAAGAGGCACACAGACAGAGTTAGTGGACTGTTTGCGTAACAGAAGACGTGTAGCTCTCTTTGTGTCACTCAGGTGGAGTAACGTGACTGTCTTTGTGTCACACAAAGTAAGTTTACTGTCTTT
>CM060343.1:12504790-12537290 GCA_030674155.1 Stramonita haemastoma
GAGAGAGAGAGAGAGAGAGAGAGAGAGAGAGAGAGAGAGAGAGAGAGAGAGAGAGAGACAATGACAATGACAATGACAATGACAAAGATTTATTGTGTTAGGTTTTTACACCCATTCACAAAAGGGCAGTTGGGGAAAGGGACCGAAATCGAAAAGTACATCACCGAAATTGAACACTGCACAATATCAACGATTCTTCCCGATTGGAAGCCAAAACGCAGAATTGTTTATACATGGTTACACATGTGTGTGAATGTCACTGGTTATAACGGATATCGAAGCAGGATCCGAGGAGCTGTCACAGAGCGGCATTAGCGGTGTGGTTCTACTGCTGGCTGGTCACTGGACGTGTCGGAAGTTTTCCGTCTTCAGCTGCTTTCAGTATTGACTCGAAGCCCCTGTCTATTGTGTTTTCAAATTTTTTGTAAACGTTCCATTAACCTCCTGCAGTCCTCGACGGACACAGTGTCGCTGTTTCGCGCTTGCTCGATCGCATTGGCACTTTCGGTATTGAATGTTTTTTTGCTGTTCTCCATCTCATCTTCTGCAAAGTCGTGCCCCGTCAGTGTCATAGGAGACATTGCTGGAGTGTCGCTGCATACTGTCATGACATCTTCACTTGAGAGAGAGAGAGAGAGAGAGAGAGAGAGAGAGAGAGAGAGAGAGAGAGAGAGAGAGAGAGAGAGAGAGAGAGACACAGAGAGAGACAGAGAGAGAGACAGAGAGAGAGAGAGAGAGAAAGACGCGCGCGCGCAACACACACACACATGCACCACACACACACACACACACACACACACACACACACACACACACACACCTCGCTTTCCCTTTCTCTAACCCCTTCATGCCCCCCCCCCCCCCCCCCCCCCCCCCGACCCTGCACCTACCCCTCTAACGTTACACTCTGCCTCAAACACCTACATAATTATAGACAATCACTCTTCGTGACATCATAGACACCTTGCTGTCCTCGTTCGACCTGCATTCCTTCAGGCACGAACTCGTGATGCTTGCATAGGTCAGGAAGGCTAAAGGTGTGTGTGTGGGGGGGGGGGGGGGGGGGGGGGGGATATATGTGTGTGTGTTGTTCTTCAGTTCAACGTCCTTCTACTAAATAGTGATATCAGATAAAGAAGTGTGTGTGTGTGTGTTGTGTGTGTGTGTGTGTGTGTGTGTGTGTGCTAAAATTGGTTTTCTTTCTTTTCGTTTAACGTTTCTGTTTTCTTTGCTTTTTTTTTAATTCTTTAATTGAGGATAATGGAATAAGCATTTATGTGCGTTTCTTCATCCAGTCCCCCGCGTGTTTCTTCATCCAGTCCCCGCGTGTTTGTAAATATTGTCATCTGTTCCCACCGGCACACAATGGCCTTCTCTTACAAAAAGCGGAACAGGATTTAACGTGTGCGCAAGATGTTTCTGCGTGCGTTCGCACACGGAGCCTGGTTTACAGTCTCATCTAAAAGACTTTTGGGGGGAGTGGAGTCAGCACTGATGTTAACTCCAGGGGGAAAATCCACTCGAACGGGAATCGAACTCGTCGTGGGTGCGTTCATGCGTGCGTGCATGTGTGTGTGTGTGTAACATAATATACGATAAATTTTGTTGCTAGTAATTCTAATTTATGAGAGTGCAGTGGCAAGAAGCAAGAGAATTGATGGATCGGTGGTCTAGGTGGTAACGCACCTTGCTTAGAAAGCAAAAGTCCGGGTCGGAATGTGCGGTGGTTTGTGCCCCGTTTGGTCCCAAAATATTTTCCCCATCCATTAGACTCTGAGTGGTGGTCTGGGCGCTAGTCTTTCGGATGAGACGATAAACCGAGGTTCCGTGTGTTATACATCACTATTTAGCGCACGTAAAAGAACCTACGACAACAAGGGGGTTGACCCTGGCAAACTTCTGTAGAAAAAAGCCACTCTGATAGGGAAACAAATACAGTTGCATGCAGGAAAAAGAAAAAAATGGGTAGGCGCTGCACTTGTGGCGACGCGCTCTCCCCGGGGGAGAGCAGCCCGAATTTCACGCAGATAAATCTGCTGTGACATAAAGTGGTACAAAATACAATTGGTTTTCTCAGACACACACACACACACACACACACACACACACACACACACACACACACACACACACACACACACACACACACACCTCAACATCAACAAAGAAAAAACCCTGACCTTGAAAAACTTTGCACACGGAAACACAGAGAGACAGACAGACAGACAAGCAGACAGACAGACACATGGGCACAAGTGAACTGAGATAGTGACAACACGAGAGAGGCAGACAGCAATACAAGAAAAGTAAAGAAACAGAGGCAGACAGACAGACAGACAGAGAAGAAAGCAGGGAAGGGGAGTAGAAAATCAGAAGAGAGAGAGAGAGAGAGAGAGAGAGAGAAGGGAGAAGCAGAGAGAGAGAGAGAGAGAGAGAAGAAGGAAGAGAGAGAGAGACGAGAGAGAGAAGAAAGAGGAGAAGGAGGGAGAGAGAGAAGAGAGAGAGAGAGAGAGAGAGAGAGAGAGAGAGAGAGAGAGAGAGAGAGAGAGAGAGAGAAGAGAGAGAGGAAGAGAGAGAGGAGAGGAGAGAGAGAGACAGACAGACAGACAGAGACACACAACAAACAGACAGGCAACAGACAGAGAGGGACACAAACACCGAAAGATTGAGACATAAAAAGGGGGAAAAAATCAAAACCAAAAAAAAAACAAAACAGACAAGATAGAGAAAAGAGT
Organism: Stramonita haemastoma; assembly: GCA_030674155.1. Taxonomy (NCBI): domain Eukaryota; kingdom Metazoa; phylum Mollusca; class Gastropoda; order Neogastropoda; family Muricidae; genus Stramonita; species Stramonita haemastoma. The sequence goes on from CM060343.1 coordinate 12,507,526, forward strand.
CTGTCAACTTTCCCCTCTAAATAAGAAACGCATATTATTTTAGATCATCGAAGACAGAAAATAGTCCCGAAACCCACAAACAAGCTGGAACTATGAAATGCCAGGCGTCGACAAATCTGCAGCATCTTGGAAATGTGTCGAAAACACATAAAAGGTCATAACGCAATAAGAAGAAGAAATAGAAGAAGAAGAAGAAGAAGAAGAATTCAAAGAAGAAGAAGAAGAAGAAGAAGAAAGAAGAAGAAGAAGAAGAAGAAGAAGAAGAAGAAGAAGAAGAAGAAGAAGAAGAAGAAAACGAAAAGAGAAGAAGAAGAAGAAGAAGAAGAAGAAGAAGAAGAAGAAGAAGAAGAAGAAGAAGAAGAAGAAGAAGAAGAAGAAGAAGAAGAAGAAGAGTTCAAAGAAGAAGAAGAAGAAGATCAACAACAGCAACAACAACAACAACAACAACAACAAGGAGAAGAAGAAGAAGAAGAAGAAGAAGAAGAAGAAGAAGAAGAAGAAGAAGAAGAAGAAGAAGAAGAAGAAGAAGAAGAAGAAGAAGAAGAAGAAGAAGAAGAAAAAACATGAAGAACAAGAAGAGCACAGAAGATGCCTGCCATACTTTGTCAAACTATGGCTTAGTGTTGGACTGGAGATAGATGAAAAGAGAAAAAGAGGGAGAAAGAGAGATGAGAGAGAGAGATGTATAATTATAGAGATATAGAGATAGAGAGCTGGTTGTGAGGTTTGAGGAAAGAGAGTGATCGAATGTCACAGAGGGAGAAAGAGTAATCAAGAAAGAGACAGAGGGAGACAGAGAGACAGACTGACAGACAGACAGTCAGACAGACATACACACACACACACACACACACACACACACACACACACACACACACACACACACATACATACATACATACATACACACACACGCACGCGCGCGAGCGCCCACACACACACACACACACACACACACATACACACACACACAGACACACACACACAGACACACAGACACACACACACACACACACACACACACACACACACACACACACACACACACACACACAAAGACAGACAGAGACGCTCATAGCAAAAAGATAGACAGACACAAAGAGAGAGAGACAGAGAGAGTGAGAGAGCGGAGGGAGGGGGGGGGAGGGAGATACGAATACAAAAAAAAGGGTAAAGGAATACACTTACAGCTTCTTTACACCATGCCCTTACCCCACCCATTCCCTTTCCCCAAAAAAAAAACAAACAAACAAAACAAACAAGGGAAAGAGAGACACAGAGAGAGAGAGAGAGAGAGAGAGAGAGAGAGAGAGGAGAGAGAGGAGAGAGAGAGAGAGAGAGAGAGAGAGAGAGAGAGAGAGAGAGAGAGAGAGACAAGGCAAGGCAAGGCAAGGCAAGGCAAGGCAAAATTCTTTTATTCGAGGATAATAGATAAGCACTCATGTGCTTTTTTACATCCAGTCCCCGCCCTTTTCAGGGAAAACATCAAGATGAAAAGATACTAAACAGTAAAACTATATGCAGTACCAAACAACATAAAGGAATAAGGACATTATACATAATAAGATAATAAAAATGCACACTTTCAGAAGACGAAAATCAGAAGCCACAATAAAATGATTTTGATTATAAAAGAAAAGAGAAGCGTTAATAGATAAAGAGCAACCAAAGAAACATAATGAAATAAACAACTTAGCAACCAAGAAAAGTCCACCCAAAAATACTTAGCTACAACATTGTTACAACTCATAACAACAAGAGAGAGAGGAGAGAGAGAGAAGAGAGAGAGAGAGGAGAAGAGAGAGAGAGAGAGAGAGAGAGAGAGAGAGAGAAGAGAGAGAGAGAGAGAGAGGAGAGAGAGAGAAGACAGACAGACAGACAGACAGACAGACAGACAGACAGACAGACAGACAGACACAGACAGAGACGGAGCATAGTGCACATATCCAGCATAAGTCAGTAAAGGGTCCAGGCTCCAGTCTGAGCAAACAACAGCAGTGACTGACAGACTTCTCCCTCCCTCCCTCCCTCCTCCGTCCCCCTCCCTCCCACAGTGGTCATGGGGACACTGTTTTGTATTGCAGTGACTGTGTCTGTCCCTCCCACAGTGGTCATGGGGACACTGTTTTGTATTGCAGTGATTGTGTCTGTCCTTCCCACAGAAGTGATGGGGGACACTGTACTGTATTACAGTGACTGTGTCCTGTCCCTCCCAGAGAAGTGATGGGGGACACTGTACTGTATTGCAGTGACTGTGTCCTGTCCCTCCCTCCCTCCCACAGTGGTCATGGGGACACTGTTTTGTATTGCAGTGACTGTGTCTGTCCCTCCCACAGTGGTCATGGGGACACTGTTTTGTATTGCAGTGACTGTGTCTGTCCCTCCCACAGTGGTCATGGGGACACTGTACTGTATTGCAGTGACTGTATCTGTCCCTCCCACAGTGGTCATGGGGACACTGTACTGTATTGCAGTGACTGTGTCTGTCCCTCCCACAGTGGTCATGGGGACACTGTACTGTATTGCAGTGACTGTGTCCTGTCCCTCCCACAGTCGTCATGGGGACACTGTACTGTATTGCAGTGAATGTGTCTGTCCCTCCCACAGAAGTGATGGGGACACTGTACTGTACTGCAGTGACTGTGTCCTGTCCCTCCCACAGAAGTGATGGGGACACTATACTGTATTGCAGTGACTGTGTCTGTCCCTCCCACAGAAGTGATGGGGACACTGTACTGTACTGCAGTGACTGTGTCCTGTCCCTCCCACAGAAGTGATGGGGACACTATACTGTATTGCAGTGACTGTGTCTGTCCTCCCACAGTGGTCATGGGGACACTATACTGTATTGCAGTGACTGTGTCTGTCCCTCCTACAAAAGTGATGGGGACACTGTACTGTATTGCAGTGATTGTGTCTGTCCCTCCTACAAAAGTGATGGGGACACTGTACTGTATTGCAGTGACTGTGTCCTGTCCCTCCCTCCTTCTCACAGTAACCATGGATACACTCTACCGTACTGCAGTGTTTCAAGCTGTGTCATCAGCACGTTTAAATGAACCGTCCCTCTCCACATACCATAGTGCATGCTGGGTAAATTCCTGCTTCCATCACTCACCGAAAACTGAACAACAGGATCTTTAACGTGCACAATGGATCTTTTTTTTTATATCGAGGATAATGAAATAAGCATTCGTGTGCTTTTTTACATCCAATCCCCGTGTGTATGCAGTTTTGTAAATGTCATCTGTTCCCACCGGCACACGATGGCCTATTCTTACGAAAAGTGGAACAGGATTTAACGTGTGCGCAAGATGTTCTGAGTGCGTTCGCACACGGGGCCTCGGTTTACAGTCTCATCCGAAGGACTTTGGGGGAAGCGGATTCAGCACTGATGTTAACTCCAGAGGAAAAATCCTGTCAACCGGGAATCGAACTTGGGTCATCAAATTGAGAGCGCGTTGTTCTGACATTTGTGAGTATGTCCACGACGGACATGAAACCGTCGGCAGATCTGGATTTTCATGTTTATGCGGGGAAATGGTAAAGATACCCTTCTTTGAATCGTCAGACACTTTCGCAGATAATTATTTGAACTTAAAATTTTAAGAGTCCACAGCACGGAAGTCAAACCTGTTAGATAAAAGGTAAAAAAGGTAAAGGTGTCCCATAACAGGCGGTCGTAGGGGAGCGAGGCGTCAGAGACCTCAGTTTCTCTATAGGCCAGCATGTTGAGGGCGGCGCCCATCTCCTCTCCTTTGCTGCTTTACCTTCCCTGACCCTAAAGAGGGTAGGTACCCATTTACAGCTGGGTGAACTGGGGGGGACTGTACTGAGGCCAAGGCGCGCAAACGGTCACCCATCCAACTGGTAACCACGCTCGACGCTGCTTAGCTCGACTTGGGCAAAGCGAGCGCTCTGACCACTGAGCTATCCCGCCCCGCTACCTTTAGACTTTGTTAGACACTAGGTTATAGCGTCTGCTTATAGCCAACATAAATACATATACAGCGATCGAGAATAGAATACAAAGCAGAAAAATATCTACTTGCGTGTATGTTTGAAAATAAAAAGAGGATAGTTAAGACAGCAACAAAAGCAAACTCAAAACAGTTAGCACAATTATATTTGTAAAGCACGAGCATTGCCAATATGCTCTCCAACATTATGATCATCACGTGTGTCATTATAACAAACAAATGTTATCTATTTTTTTCCTGCTACAGCTCTCGGCAAATATGGTGAGTGTTGTTTTCTCTGAACTTTTTCGCCTGATAACGAGAATAGCAACACTAATTAGTGTGCACGTGAATGATTACATTATGAAAAGAGCAAAAGAGAGAGAGAGAGAGAGAGAGAGAGAGAGAGAGGAGAGAGGAGAGAGAGAGAGAGAGAGAGAGAGAGAGAGAGAGAGAGAGAGAGACAGACAGACAGACAGACAGACAGACAGACAGAAGACAGAGAGAGGGAGGGAGGAAAGGAGGGAGAGGGGGAGGAAGAAATAGAGATAGAGAGGCAAACAGTCAGACAAACTGTCTGATAGACATCAAGACAGACAGACAACAGAGCGAGAGAGAGACAGATAGTGAGAGAGAGAGACAGACATACAGACAGACAGAAAGGGAGGGAGGAAGGGAGGGAGACAGAAACAGAGAGAGAAAGAGTGAGTGAGTGAGAGAGAGAGAGAGATAAAATAATGAATGAATGAATTAATTAAATAATTAATTAATTAACATTCATTTATTCATTCATTCATTCAGAAGGGAGAGAGATAGAGACAGACAGACAGATAGACAGAAAGACATACTGATGGAGCTACAAAGAACCCGAGAAAGACATACTTAGATTAAAAAAAAAAAGAGAGAGATGGTGAGAAATAGAGACACAGTGAGAAATACAGAGAGAGTGAAAAATACCGAGTGAGAAATACAGAGACGGTGAGAGACAGAGAGAAACATAGATACGGTGAGAAATGGAGACAGAGAGAAATACAGACATTGAGAAATACAGACAGTGAGAAATAGAGAGACGGTGAGAAATACAGAGACAGTGAGAAATACAAACATGGAGAAATACAGAGTGAGAAATACAGACAGTTAGAAACAGAAAGACGGTGAGAAACAGAGAAACTGTGAGAACTAGAGACAGTGAGAAACAGAGACACGGTGAGAAATAGTGAGAAACAGAGAGACAGTGAGAAACAGAGAGACATGGAGAAACAGAGAGACAGGGAGAAACAGAGAGACAGTGAGAAGTGCAGAGAGTGAAAAAATACAGAGAGAGTGAGAAACAGAGAGACGGTGAGAAACAGAGAGACGGTGACAAATAGAGACAGTGAGATATAGACCGTGAGAAACAGAGAGACGGTGAGAAATAGAGGCAGTGAGATATAGACCGTGAGAAACAGAGAGACGGTGAGAAATAGAGGCAGTGAGATATAGACCGTGAGAAACAGGGAGACGGTGAGAAATAGAGACTGTGTGTACTTGTGCTTGTGTGTGTATGAGTATCATTTTGTGTATTTATTTTATTTCGAGGATAATGGAATAAGTACTAATGTGTGAATGCAGTGTTGTCAAGTTTGTCTTCCGTTCCCTCTGACGCACAAATGGCTTAATCTTCCGAAAAGCGGAAGGGATAACAACGTGTGCACAGAATATTCTTATAGACTTATAAGAATTTTCGAATTTAAGAGTGTTGCCCAAACTACCTAACCAACACTGCAGGTGTCTGTATCTCTCGGGCCCTTTTGACGCCGGGATATATTATGACAGTAAGCATAGAGTACAACCTGTCAAGTAGTCTCAAAGCGGATGCACTTCCACAGCAGCAGCATCATTACATCATCTCCATTACCATTGACTATCATGCAATAATAAATAGACCCTATGTGTGTGCATTGGTATTCAATTTCAATGACCAACGCACACACACTCCGTGTGTGCGTGCATGCGTGTGTGTATGGATGTATGTGAGTGTGTGTATGAAGCTTAAACTATATGACCATAATTGTCCCACGTAAGGTCCTTTCTCTCTCCCTGAAAAGTGGCTCAGTATGATGTTTAATTTGCAATAGCATAACAAAGCTGCACAGAGGAATAATTGAGATTGACGTAATTTCATCACCACGTCATCATATACCTCCCCCCCCAAACCCCCCGGGCCCCCCCCCCCCCCCAGGCAAAAGCCGAGCTATTGGGGAAGAACACCTATATATTTATGTTGGACTATAGAAGTAGGCACCCATCAGTCTCGGAAGACTATGGAGTTTCTCTCTAGTCTTTAGAGCGCAAAGCCTGGGTAAGTAAATATGGAGGGCAAACTGTTACCCATGCAGCAGACCCCCCCTCTCCATGCCACTGGAATGATCCATTGGAAAGGCAATGACCGATACGAATAGTTCCAGTACCATATTATTTGGACTATTATATATATATGTGTATATATATATATATATATATATATATATATATATATATATATATATATATATATATATATATATATATATATATGATGAGAGACAGACAGACATGCAGATAAACAGACACGGAGACTCAGAGACAATCTCACCCAATCTTGCTGTTTGTAGCCCAAATGACCACAAAGGCCTTATAACCGCTGTAACCTTGTAACTTTTTTTTTATTTACAGAGGGAGAAACAGACAAACACAGACAGAGACACAGAACAAGAGACCTTGGCATACACACACCCCCGACAAAACGACATCAACACATAAAAAAGCAGTAAAGACAAAGGTTAATTTGTTTTTCTTGTTGTTTCAGATTTCCTTGATGTGCAGAGATTCCCGCTAGATACATGGATTTTCCTTTTGGTCCAAGATAGCAAGGCGGGGGAGGGTCAATACGTGAACACGCCTTGCCTAGAAAGCGAAAAATCCGGGTCGGAGTGTGTGATGGTTTGTACCCCGTTTGGGCCAAAAACTTTTCCCCCATCCATTAGACCCTAAGTGGTGGTCTGGGCGCTAGTCTTTCGGATGAGACGATAAACCGAGGTCCCGTGTGTTACACATCACTGTTTAGCGCAAATAAAAGAACCCACGGCAACAAGGGGGTTGACCCTGGCAAACTTCTGTAGAAAAAAGCCACTGTGATAGGGAAACAAATACAGTTGCATGCAGGAAAAAGAAAAAAAAATAATGGGTAGGCGCTGCACTTGTGGCGACGCGCTCTCTCCGGGGAGAGCAGCCCGAATTTCCCGAAGAGAAAACTGCTGTAACATAAAGTAGTACAAAATACAAGAAAATAATAATAATAACTACTGCAGCATTACGTATTGCCATGTTTGATACGGTTTCTTTCTGCAACAGAAAGGGGGGGGGGGAGAGAAAGGAAGAGAGGGATAGAGAAGAGAGAAAGGGGATACAGAGAAAAGAGAAAGAAGGGAGGGAGAGAGGGAGAGAGAGGGTGGGGGAGTAGAAAGAAGGAACAGGTGGAGAAGAAAGGATAGGAGGAGAGAGAGAGAGAGGAGAGAGAGAGAGAGAGAGAGAGAGAGAGAGAGAGACAGAGACAGAGACAGAGACAGAGACAGAGAGACAGAAAGACAGAGAGACAGAGAGACAGAGAGAGACAGAGGGAGACAGAGAGAGAGGAGAGACAGACAGACAGACAGACAGACAGACAGACAGACAGAGAAAGAGACAGACACAGACAGACAGATAGACAGACAGACAGACAGACAGACAGGATTCAGAGAGAGAGAACAACAAATGAACAAATGAACAAATGCATTTTATCGAGGATAATAGAATAAGCATAATAATTGCTTTTAACATCCAGCCCTCTTTGGGGACAGTTAGAGAGTGAGAGACAGAGAGAGAGGAGAGACAGACAGACAGACAGACAGACATAATTATAATGTGTAAGAGAGAGACAGAGAGAGAAAGAGAGGTGGGGAGGGGGGGGGGGGGGGACAACGCACAAGAAGAAAGCAGGGCAGGGCAGGACAGATTGATTTTCATGATGGCTGTAGGAATAAACATCATCAGGAGGCTTGTACACAATCCCCACTTGGAGCCTTGTTATACAAAAAGGGAAAGCACAAAATTATATTCACATACAGTATTCAAAAACTAGCATAAAAACACACAATACGTCAAAATCGAATATCAAAACCAGAATAACAAGATGAACTGTATAACTGTAAAAGAAAGACAAACTGATAATATCTCAGAAAGAAATACGAAAATAAATTTGTACAGGAAAAATAAGATAAGAGAGAGAGAGAGAGAGAGAGAGAGAGAGAGAGAGAGAGAGAGAGAGAGAGAGAGAGAGAGAGAGAGAGAACTTAGAATTTTTGAGTTGACAATGACGAGACTGAGAACCAACTGACTAGATCTGTGAGTCAAGTATCCTTAACAAGGCCAATCCTAGCAAAGGACCCAGCCATGAACAGAATGCAAGGTCTGTTCTGCTCGTGCTTGTGCTCCCTTCCTAGTGTCCACTGTCTGGAGTCTGTTTTTCTTGTTCCCAGGCTGGAATGAGTTAAAAGTTCCTCACAAAGCATGATCTTTTCTTCTTGTTCAATCATCCAGAACCTGTGCCATGCCTTGCCCCTGTGCTGTTAAGGTTTGGAGGCAGTTTTCAACAGGGGACGGGATAGCTAAGTGGTCAGAGCACTCGCTTCACCCCAGTCAAGCTAAGCAGCGCCCAGCGTGGTTACCAGTTGGATGAGTGACTGTTTGTGGGCTTTGGCTTCATTCAGTGCTGTCCCCCAAGTTCACCATGCTGTAAATGGGTACCTGCCCTCTTTAGGGTCAGGGAAGGTAAAGCAGCAAGGGAGAGGAGATGGGTGCCGCCCTCAATATGTTTGCCCCATGTGAAGCTCAGGTCTCTGATGCCTCGCTCCCCTTACGACCACACAGATTATGGGACACCTTTACCTTTACCTTCAACAGAGCTATTGTGTCTTCACACACAGATTGTCTTGGTAGATCCAGATAGGGCCGATAATTTTGCGTCACATCAACTTTGACGTCACACTGTTCTGTGTCGTGACTATCTCTGACCATCAAGAGTTTGTTGTTGATGAACTAAGATGCAGGTGTACCTGACGAAGAGTGCGTTTCAGGCTGACGTCGTGCCTGTATATGTGACGTTCCACCACATAAGGAGTCGCATTGCACCAGAGGTCAATTTTTAGTCATAGAAATGATATTAATCTGCAATAAAATGGCTATACAATAAAATTGGACAATTCTATCAAAAGTTATTACTACTTGAAATGATAGACTGCAGGAAATGACAAACTGAGAAATGGACAAGTTAAGCATCCTAGTAGGTGTTCAGAAAGAGGGCTTTGGTATTTTTAAAAAATATGTTTTCAGGCAAAAGGAAAGAAAAGTATGCCTTGATATCTCACTACAAGGTAGAATAATGGTTATGGTTTTATAATCAATCAAAATCTTAAAACTTACAATTTGAAACCACCTGCATAAAATGACTCCTAGCGAAAAAAGTGGGTCAGGTGCTCAGCGACTCATTTCGAGGCTCTTTCCTGGTCATGGCTCAGCTGGACTGGCGGTTTTCTGAAGAAATACTGTCCCGTGAAAACGGTTCAGCAGGGGATCCGCCATGTCTGTTGACACTGCAGCGTCACCCTGTCTACGTCACAGAACAGTTAACAGTCCTGATGTCACGCTGAGTCACAGAGAATTTAACTGTCCTGGCGTCATCCTGAGTCACAGAACAGTTAACTGTCCTGGTGTCTGAGCCATAGAACAGTTAACTGTCCTGGTGTCTGAGCCATAGAACAGTTCACTGTCCTGGTGTCTGAGCCATAGAACAGTTAACTGTCCTGGTGTCTGAGCCATAGAACAGTTAACTGTCCTGGTGTCACCCTGTCTGAGTCACAGAACAGTAAACTGTCCTGGTGTCACCTGAGTCACAGAACAGTAAACTGTCCTGGTGTCACCTGAGTCACAGAACAGTTAACTGTCCTGGTGTCTCTCTCAGTCACAGAACAGTTAACTGTCCTGGTGTCACGTGTCTGAGTCACAGAACAGTTAACTGTCCTGGTTTCACCCTGTTTGAGTCAATGAACAGTTAACTGTCCTGGTGTCACTGCCTGAGTCACAGAACAGTTAACTGTCTTGGTGTCACTTTTCTGAGTCACAGAACAGTTAACTGTCCTGGTGTCACTTTTCTGAGTCACAGAACAGTTAACTGTCTTGGTGTCACCTCTCTGAGTCACAGAACAGTTAACTGTCCTGGTATCACTGCCTGAGTCACAGAACAGTTAACTGTCCTGGTGTCTCTCTCAGTCACAGAACAGTTAACTGTCCTGGTGTCACTGTCTGAGTCACAGAACAGTTAACTGTCCTGGTGTCACCATGTCACAGAACAGTTAACTGTCTGGTGTCACCTTGAGTCACAGAACAGTTAACTGTCCTGGTGTCACCCTGAGTCACGGAACAGTTATTGTAATGGTGTCACCTGTCTGAGTCACAGAACAGTTAACTGTCCTGGTGTCACCCTGAGTCACGGAACAGTTATTGTAATGGTGTCACCTGTCTGAGTCACGGAACAGTTAACTGTCCTGGTGTCACTGTCTGAGTCACAGAACAGTTAACTGTCTGGTGTCACCATGTCACAGAACAGTTAACTGTCCTGGTGTCACCCTGAGTCACGGAACAGTTATTGTAATGGTGTCACCCTGTCTAAGTCACAGAACAGTTAACTGTCTTGGTGTAATCCTGAGTCACAGAACAGTTAACTGTCCTGGTGTAATCCTGAGTCACAGAACAGTTAACTGTCTTGGTGTAATCCTGAGTCACAGAACAGTTAACTGTCTTGGTGTAATCCTGAGTCACAGAACAGTTAACTGTCTTGGTGTAATCCTGAGTCACAGAACAGTTAACTGTCCTGGTGTCACCTGTCTGAGTCACAGAACAGTTCACTGTCCTGGTGTTACCTGAGTCACAGAACAGTTAACTGTCCTGGTGTCACCCTGAGTCACGGAACAGTTAACTGTCCTGGTGTCACCCTGTCTAAGTCACAGAACAGTTAACTGTCCTGGTGTCACGTGTCTGAGTCACAGAACAGTTAACTGTCCTGGTGTCTCTCTCAGTCACAGAACAGTTAACTGTCCTGGTGTCACGTGTCTGAGTCACAGAACAGTTAACTGTCTTGGTGTCACGTGTCTGAGTCACAGAACAGTTAACTGTCTTGGTGTCACCCTGTCTGAGTCACAGAACAGTTAACTGTCCTGGTGTTACCTGAGTCACAGAACAGTTAACTGTCCTGGTGTCACCCTGTTTGAGTCACAGAACAGTTAACTGCCTGGTGTCGCCCTGAGTCACAGAGAAATTAACTGTAATGGTGTCACCCTCACCAGTGTTTTTTTCCGACTCAATACTGAGTTGTCTGTTAACAGGGGGGGGATGCAGTGTGTGGGTTGTATTTTTTTCAAGGCTTCTGAAAGTCCAGTGACAGGAGTAAAAATGACGAAGTTTCTCACAGCTCACAGCCAGCGCACCCTGGTGGTTATGCTGCACGTCAATAGAGAGACAGAGAGATACAGAGAGAGACAGACAGAGCCAGAAAGAGATAAGACATAGACAGACAGATAGACACACAGACAGACAGACAGAGAGAGAGAGAGGAGAGAGAGAGAGAGAGAGAAGAGAGAGAGAGAGAGAGAGAGAGAGAGAGAGAAGAGAGAAAGAGAGAGAGAGAGAGAGAGAGAGAAAAGACATACAGACAGACAGACAGACAGACAGACTGCAAAAGACCTTGACACACATATAACATGTCTATCCCCAGAAAAACACATCACCAAAAGAAAAAACCGTGAATACAACATTAATTAATATATATTTTTAAAAAGTTATTTTAGATCTGCTTGCAGTACATAAATTTCCGCTAGATCTATGGATTTTCTGTCCAAGATGGCGACGGAGTGACATTGTCGGTGTGAAAGATATATAGTGCACCAGTCTCTGCTGCTTCAGATTTGGTGGTTTGACCTTTCTTCTGGGAGAAGAGAGTGAGAGAAGGGTATAGAGAATGGAAAAAAAATGGTTATAAGAGAGAGGGGGGGGGAGAGAGGGAAGACACACAGAGAGGGAGGGAGAGGGGAAGAGAGAGAGGGGGCAGACAGAAAGAGAGGGAGGAGAGAGAGAGAGAGGAGAGAGAGAGAGAGAGAGAGAGAGAGAGAGAGAGAGAGAGAGAGAGAGAGAGGGGGGGGAAGAGAGAGAGAAGAGAAGAGAGAGAGAGAGAGAGAGAGAGAGAGAGAGAGAGAGGAGAGAGAGAGAGAAGAGAGAGAGAGAGAGAGAGAGAGAGAGAACACTGAAATGGTTTAATGGTACTTCGGCCTTAGGCCACAATACAACCAACTGTGGGTACGGTAGTAATGTAGGAACATGTTGATAAATTTCAAAACATACAAAAGTCAAATGATAAATTTCAAAACATACAAAAGTCAAATGATAAATTTCAAAACATACAAAAGTCAAATGATAAATTTCAAAACATACAAAAGTCAAATGATAAATTTCAAAACATACAAAAGTCAAATGATAAATTTCAAAACATACAAAAGTCAAATGATAAATTTCAAAACATACAAAAGTCAAATGATAAATTTCAAAACATACAAAAGTCAAATGATAAATTTCAAAACATACAAAAGTCAAATGATACATTTCAAAACATACAAAAGTCAAATGATAAATTTCAAAACATACAAAAGTCAAATGATAAATTTCAAAACATACAAAAGTCAAATGATAAATTTCAAAACATAAAAAGTCAAATGATACATTTCAAAACATACAAAAGTCAAATGATACATTTCAAAACATACAAAAGTCAAATGATAAATTTCAAAACATACAAAAGTCAAATGATAAATTTCAAAACATACAAAAGTCAAATGATAAATTTCAAAACATACAAAAGTCAAAGCTCAGGGATAGAAAAAATAACATGGAAAATTGAAACCAACATCACTTAAAGATAAAGGAAAGAGAGAGAAGAGAGAGAGTAGAGAGAGAGAAGTAGAGAGAGAAGAGAGAGAAAGAGAGTAGAGAGAGAGAGAGAAGAGAAGACAGACAGACAGACAGACAGACAGAAGACAGACAGACAGACAGACAGACAGACAGACAGACAGACAGAACAGAGAACAGACAGACAGAGACAGACAGAGACAGAGACAGAGACAGAGAGAGAGAGAGAGAGAACAATACGAATACGAATACAAAAAATGTGTTTGTCAGATTTAGGCCATGGCCCCTAACTGAAGGGGTGATCATACATATAATGTCACAAATAATTGTTCTTTGCTGAAAAAAAAACATAGTCTCAGAATCACATTATTGTAATCAGCATTCATCACACACTAGGTTATAACAGTATAAAGAAATGTCAAGGCTTTGTAATACACATTACAAGGTTACATAATACACTCTCATTCCTTACTACCATGTGTAAAAAAAAAAAATTAATCGGTTACGACATGGGTTTATTATAGTACTTTGGCTGAATATATTCAGTTCTCAAATAATAAAAAGCAGGACAGCTGAGCATGAAATGAATTTCATTTTCTTCCATACAATGACACAAAACTGCAGGTATTTTCATCTTACACTCTTTGATTATATCTGTTTCTTTGACATGCAGTGGCTGATACACCAAATCTGAATTTGAGAGAGAGAGAGAGAGAGAGAGAGAGAGAGAGAGAGAGAGAGAGAGAGAGAGAGAGAGAGAGAGAGAAGAGAGAGAGAGGAGAGAGAGAGAAAGAGAGAGAGAGTCAGACAGACAGACAGACAGACAGATAGACAAACAGACAGAGAGACAGACAGGCAGATAGACAAACAGACAGAGAGACAGACAGGCAGAGAGAGAGAGAATCAGACAGACAGACAGACAAACAGACAGACAGACAAACAGACTGGCAGAGAGACAGGCAGAGAGAGAGAGAGATTGATTTGATTGATTGATTTGATTTATTCTTTTATATCGAGGATAATGGGATAAGCACTCTTGTGCTTTTTTACATCCAGTCCCCGTGTGTATGCAGTTTTGTAAATCGTGTCATCTGTTCCCACCGGCACACGATGGCCTACTCTTACGAAAAGCGGAACAGGATTTAACGTGTGCGCAAGATGTTCTACGTGAGAGAGAGAGAGAAGAGAGAGAGAGAGAGAGAGAGAGAGAGAGAGAGAGAGAGAGAGAGAGAGAGAGAGAGAGAGAGAGAGAGAGAGAGAGAGATTCTTCGTGGAACTTCCACACGCAGCAGATAGATCTAATAATAATTGTGACGCTCCACATGAAATGAGTCGCTTAGCACCTGACCCACTTTTCCGCTAGGAGCCATTAATTAAAGACAGGTGGGTTGAGGTGTTGATTTTTAGATTTTGATTGATTATAAAACTTTAGCGACTATTCTACCTTGTAATGAAATATCAAGACATGACTTTGTTTCCGTTTGCCTTTAAACGTGTTTTTAAAATACCAAAGCTCTCATTCTGACCACCTATTAGGATGCTTAACTTGCAAATTTCCCTTTTTGTCATTTCCTGCAGTCTGTTTTTAAAAGTTGAGATAACTTTTGATAGAATTGTCTGATTTTCAATCTGATTTTTTTGTATTTTATAGCCATTTCATTGCAAATTAGTAACATGTCAATAAGTAAAAATTGACCTCTGGTGCAATGCGACTCCTTATGTGGTGGAGCGTCACCTATAGCTGTCTGTCCTCAGAGCTTAATTAATGCGTTGCACTGCCGCGAAGCGCCTAGTAAGTCAGTCCCAGCGCATCCAACTTCGACGTGGGAGAAGATAGTGTTTTTTTTTAAGTCTTTCTGAAAAAGGGCAGGAGAATGGACAAAGAAGGCAGAAAAATAGACACGAAGGAAGATTTTTTTGTAAAGGGTAAAAGCGAAAAGAAGGCTAGAAAAGAGGGTCTTAGCACAGAATTTCCAGAAGGCTGGGATGCTATATCATTGCGATCTCCTCGTGTCCTCACGGGAAAACGAAGATATTAGTGATTGATTGAATGAATGAATGAATGAATGAATGAATGAATGAATGAAGAATGAATGAATGAATGAATGAATGAATGAATGATGAGATGAATAAATGATAGAATGAATGAACGATAGAACGAATGAATAGTTGAATACATAAATGATTGAATAATTGGTTCAATTAATGAATGATATTTAATACACGAGGATAAAGGTTTTAGGCCAAGCCTGTCTAATGGTCTGTCTCTGTCATACAAACATGAAAACAATCATTAGAGCATAATCTTTTTTTTTAATATCAATATATAA
Source organism: Stramonita haemastoma (assembly GCA_030674155.1). Classification (NCBI taxonomy): domain Eukaryota; kingdom Metazoa; phylum Mollusca; class Gastropoda; order Neogastropoda; family Muricidae; genus Stramonita; species Stramonita haemastoma. Next base: position 12,522,824 of record CM060343.1, read on the forward strand.
AAAATGAGAAAGAGAAAACGTGCACAAAATGCTCTGTGACTGCACCAAAAGATCATATAACAAAGCCATACTACACATTGATATCTGGGTGGGACGGGATAGCCTGGTGGTCAGAGTGATGCGCTCGTGATCTGCTGACCCGGGTTTAGTTCGAATCAAATTCAAGAGGATTTTTCCTCTGGAGTTAACAGTGTCGACTCCACTCTCCTAAAAAGTCCTTCAGATAAGACTATAAACCGGGGTCCCGTATACGATTGCACGCAGAACATCTTGCGCACATGTTAAAACCCGTTCCGCTTTTCGGAAGAGTAGGCCATTTTGTGCGGTGGGAACAGATGACAAAATTTACAAAACTGCACATACACGAGGACTGGTTGTAAAAAAGCATATGCGTGCTTATTCCATTATCATCGAAATAATTAATAATGATATGAATAAGTCAATAAATAAAATGTTGTTTAAAACAAAAACAACACCAACACACACACACACACACACACACACACAACACACAACACACACACACACACACACACACACATACACCAACACCACATACACACACACATACACACACGCACACTATGTATATAAGAGAGACAGACAGACAGACAGACAGACAGACAGACAGACAGACAGACAGACAGACAGAGACAGTGACAGAGAGAAAGAAACAAACAGAGAGACAGAGAACAGAGAAGAGAGACAGAGAGTGACAGAGAGACAGACAGAGAGAAAAAGACACAGAGAGACACAGAGAGAGAGAGAGAGACAGAGAGACAGAAAGACAGAGAGACATTGAACACAATACATTGCTTTAAAACTGGACAGCTCATTAATGATACATGCATGGCGAAGAAACGAATCGATCTAGAAGTTGAGAATGATATGGAAACCGTAGCACACCTGTATTCTGCTTGTCACGGTTCATTACATACTGGATAATGATGGTCACTATTAAGTAACACATAAAGGGAGAGTATGATGGGCCTGGAGCAGTGGCTGTTGTTTCATAGTTAAAGAGAGAGAAGAGAGAGAGAGAGAGAGAGAGAAGACAAGAGAGAGAGAAGAGAGAAGTACATGAGAGAGAGAGAGTACAAGAGAGAGAGAGAGAGAGAGAGAGAGAGAGAGAGAGAGAGAGAGAGAGAGAGAGAGAGAGAGAGAGAGAGTACAAGAGAGAGACGAGAGAGAGAGAGAAAGAGAGAGAGAGAGGAGAGAGAGAGGACAGATAGAAAGAGAAGAGAGAGAGAGTACAAAGAGAGAGAGAAGAGACAGAGACAGAGAGAGAGAGAGAGAGAGAGAGAAGAGAGGAGAGAGAGAGAGAGAGAGAGAGGAGAGAGAGAAGAGAGAGATGTGAATGGATGAATGAGAGTTCGGCATGGAGCACAGACAGACAGACGACAGACAGACAGACAGACAGACAGACAGACAGACAGACAGACAGACGACAGACAGACAGACAGACAGACTGGCAGACAGAGAAAAAGGAGCAGCCTTGTGGAAGGAAAGACAATATGCAAAAAAAATACGGAAGAAGAATCAGAATAAACCAAGGACAGAAGAAGAATCAGAATAAAAAACAATGAAGAAGAAATCAGAATAAACAAACAATGACAGAAGAAGAATCAGAATAAACAAACATGACAAAAGAATCAAAATAAACAAAGGATAAAGAAGAATCAGAATAAACAATGGACAGAAGAAGAATCAGAATACACAGAGGACATAAGAAGAATCAGAATAAACAAAGGACAGAAGAAGAATCAGAATAAACAATGAACAGAAGAAGAATCAGAATAAACAAAGGATAAAGAAGAATCAGAATAAACAATGGACAGAAGAAGAATCAGAATACACAGAGGACATAAGAAGAATCAGAATAAACAAAGGACAGAAGAAGAATCAGAATAAACAGACAAAGAAGAATCAGAATAAACAAAGGACAGAAGAAGAATCAGAATAAACAGAAGAAGAAGAATCAGAATAAACAGACAGAAGAAGAATCAGATAAACAGACAGAAGAAGAATCAGAATAAACAGACAGAAGAAGAATCAGAATAAACAACAGAAGAAGAATCAGAATAAACAAACAGAAGAAGAATCAGAATAAACAAACAGTGGACAGAAGAAGAATCAGAATAAACAAACAAAGAAAATCGAATAAACAAACAGTGGACAGAAGAACAATCAGAATAGACAAAACAAGAAGAATCGAATAAACAAACAAAGAAGAATCAGAATAAACAAACAAAGAAGAATCAGAATAAACAAACAAAAGAATAATCAGAATAAACAGAAAAAGAGTAATCAGAATAAACAGACAAAAGAATAATCAGAATAACAATGGACAGAAGAAGATCAGAATAAACAATCAGAAGAAGAATCAGAATAACAAGCAGAAGAAGAAGCAGTATAAACAATCAGAAGAAGAATCAGATAAAAAAGGACAGAAGAAGAAGAAGAAGAAGAAGAAGAAGAAGAAGAGAAGAAGAAGAAGAAGAAAGAAGAAGAAGAAAGAAGAAGAAGAAGAAGAAGAAGAAGAAAAACAAACGCACAAAAATGAATAAAAGGTAGAAAGACCTTGACATTTTCAGAAACCAGATCAAGAAATCAATAAGCTTGGTACCAACAGTTGGCCTTGCGTGCTGCTAGCTTCTGCTCCAGTTCCTGTGACTTGTGTTCTTTGTCTGGTGTTTGAGTGTATAGTTCTGTGTTGTATGGGGTGTGTGGGGTTGTATTGTTATTGTGTTTTCGTCGCATTGGATTGGGTTGTAGTGAGTGGAGTGGAGTGGAGTGGAGTGGAGTGGGAGTGGAGTGTAGTGTAGTGGTGTAGTGTAGTGTAGTGTAGTGTAGTGTAGTGTAGTGTAGTGTAGTGTGTTATGTAATGTTGTGTTGTGCATTACAGTGTAGTGTAGTGTAGTGTAGTGTAGTGTAGTGTAGTGTCGTGCAGTGTCGGTGCAGTGTCGTGCAGTGTCGTGTAGTGTAGTGTAGTGTAGTGTAGTGTAGTGTAGTGTAATGTAGTGAGTGTGATGATGTAGTGCAATATAGTGTAGTGTAGTGTAGTTGCATTTAGATGTAGTGTAGTGTAGTGTAGTGTAGTGTAGTGTAGTGTAGTGTAGTGTAGTGTAGTGTAGTGGTAGTGTAGTGTGTGAGTGTAGTGTAGTGTAGTGTAGTGTAGTATAATGTAGTGTAGTGTATGTAGTGCAGTATAGTGTAGTGTAGTGTAGTGTGATGCAGTGTAGTGTAATGTAATGTAATTGAGTTTGATGTAGTGCAGTGTAGTACATAGTAGAGTGTAGTGTGATGCAGTGTCGTGTTGTGTAGTGTGATGCAGTGTAATGTTGTGTAATGTAATTGAGTTTGATGTAGTGTAGTGTAGTAAGTAGTGTAGTGTAATGAAGTATGATGCAGTTTGATGCAATGTGGTGTAGTGTAGTGTAGTGTAGTGTAGTGTAGTGTAGTGTAGTGTAGTGTAGTGTAGTGTAGTGTAGTGTGGTGTGGTGTGGTTGTGGTGTGGTGTGGTGGTGCGGTGCGGTGCGGTGCGGTGCGGTGCGGTGCGGTGCGGTGCAGTGCAGTGCAGTGCAGTGCAGTGTTATGTAGTGTAGTGTAGTGTAGTGTAATGAGGTGCAGTGTTGTGTAGGGTAGTGTAGTTTAGTGTGATGCAGTGTAGTGTAGTGTAATGTGATTGAGTTTGATTTAGTGAAGTGTAGTACATAGTAGAGTGTAGTGTGATGCAGTGTTGTGTAGTGTGATGCAGTGTAATGTAGTGTAATGTAATTGAGTTTGATGTAGTGTAGTGTAGTAAGTAGTGTAGTGTAATGAAGCATGATGCAGTTTGATGCAATGTGGTGTAGTGTAGTGTAGTGTAGTGTAGTGTAGTGTAGTGTAGTGTAGTGTAGTGTAGTGTAGTGTAGTGTAGTGTAGTGTAGGGTGGGGTGGGGTGGGGTGGGGTGGGGTGGTGTAGTGCAGTGCAGTGCAGTGCAGTGCAGTGCAGTGCAGTGCAGTGCAGTGAAGTGCAGTGCAGTGTAGTGTAGTGTAGTGTAGTGTAGTGTAATGAGGTGCAGTGTTGTGTAGGGTAGTGTAGTTTAGTGTGATGCAGTGTAGTGTAGTGTAATGTGATTGAGTTTGATTTAGTGAAGTGTAGTACATAGTAGAGTGTAGTGTAGTGAGGTGTAGTGTAGTGTTGTGTGATGCAGTGTAATGTAGTGTAATATAATGTAATATAGTGTGATTGAGTTTGATGTAGTGTAGTGTAGTGTAGTGTAGTGTAGTGTAGTGTAGTGTAGTGTAGTGTAGTGTAGTGTAGTGTGGTGTGGTGTGATGCAGTGTAATGTAGTGTAATATAATGTAATATAGTGTGATTGAGTTTGATGTAGTGTAGTGTAGTGTAGTGTAGTGTAGTGTAGTGTAGTGTGGTGTGGTGTGGTGTGGTGTGGTGTGGTGTGGTGTGGTGGTGTAGTGTAGTGTAGTGTAGTGTAGTGTAGTGTAATGAAATGTGATGCAGTTTAATGCAGTGTAGTGTAGTGTAGTGTGGTGCACTTTGATGCAGTGTAGTGTAGTGTAGTGTAGTGTAGTGTAGTGTAGTGTAGTGTAGTGTAGTGTAGTGTAGTGTAGTGTAATGTTGTGTAATATAATGTAATATAGTATGATTGAGTTTGATGTATTGTAGTGTAGTGTAGTGTAGTGTAGTGTAGTGTAGTGTAGTGTAGTGTAGTGTAGTGTAGTGTAGTGTAGTGTAGTGTAGTGTAGTGTAATGTTGTGTAATATAATGTAATATAGTATGATTGAGTTTGATGTATTGTAGTGTAGTGTAGTGTAGTGTAGTGTAATGAAGTGTGATGCAGTTTGATGCAGTGTAGTGTAGTGTAGTGTGGTGCACTTTGATGTAGTGTAGTGTAGTGTAGTGTAGTGTAGTGCAGTGCAGTGCAGTGCAGTGCAGTGCAGTGCAGTGTAGTGTAGTGTAGTGTGATGCAGCGTGGTTATTTCCAGATAATACATTGAAAAGCATTGATTTACTTTTTTTTATCAATCCATCTATCTAAGAAAAAAACAATGTCATCAATATTATCTAACCAGCATGATTACGGCAACCTTGAAAATAAAACAGTGTGCAGAACCGTAGTGTAGGTTTTTTTTTAATGCTTTTATTTCGTGGATAATGGAATAAACACTCATGTGCTTTTTTACATCCTGTCCCCATGCATATGCAGATTTGTACATTTTGTCATCCGTTTCCACTAGTACACAATGGCCTACATTACATCTTATTACATCATATTACATCGCATCATGTTACATCAACTTAATTTTTCATCACATTATATCATAAATTATATCACACAATATTAAATTACGTTAACTCACAAGACAAGACGATGTATCACAACACATCACATGACATTGCACTGCATTACATTACACCACAATACGGCACATTACATCAGACCATATTACACCACACTACATCTCATCACAGATGACAAGATTTACAAAATTGTATGCACACGGGGACTGGATGTTAAAATACGCATGAGTGCTTATTCCATTATCCTCGATATAAAAGAATAAATACATAACTAAATTAATCACATTACATTACACTGACAATTCAAACGATTTTGGAGGGGGAGGGATGGAGACAGACAGGGGGGGGGGGGGGAGAGAGAGAGAGGGAGAGAGAGAGGAGAGAGAGAGAGAGAGAGAGAGAGAGAGAGAGAGAGAGAGAGAGAGAGAGAGAGAGAGAGAAGAGAGAGCAGAAGAGAGAGAGAGAAGAAGGAGACAGACAGACGAAGGAAGACAGAAGACAGACAGACAGAAACAGAAGCAGACAGACAGACAGAGAGAGCGAGAGAGAGAATTGAATTGAATTGAATCAGTTTTATTTAAAGAGGGTCATGGAATAAGCAAACATGTCTTTTTACAACCAGCCCTCTGGCATAAAAGAACACAAATAACCAACAAAAAACCCTCTCAACCAAGCAACAAACAATTTCTTTTTTAAAAGAGAGAGAGAGAGAGAAGAGAGAAGAGAGAGAGAGAGAGAGAGAGAGAGAGAGAGAGAGAGAGAGAGAGAGAGAGAGAGAGAGAGAGAGAGAGTATTGAGCAGAAACAAAATTATACTCTCTCTCTCTCTCTCTCTCTCTCTCTCTCTCTCTCTCTCTCTCTCTCTCTCTCTCTCTCTCTCTCTCTCTCTCTCTCTCTCTCTCTTCTTTAAATCATATGCCCATTTGCCATTTGGCTCACTGATGCAACCAGATGAACAATGCCACTGAGGACACAAATACTCTGGCATGAAATCCACAGCAATGTCCCAGTAAATCCTGTACTAACAACAGGGACATTGAACTGGAAAAGTCCATACCTAAAGGCAGACACACAGTAAATCCTGTACTAACAACAGGGACATTGAACTGGAAAAGTCCATACCTAAAGGCAGACACACAGTAAATCCTGTACTAACAACGGGGACATTGAACTGGAAACGTCCATACCTAAAGGCAGACACACAGTAAATCCTGTACTAACAGGGGGACATTGAACTGGAAAAGTCCACACCTAAAGGCAGACACACAGTAAATCCTGTACTAACAAGGACATTGAACTGGAAAAGTCCATACCTAAAGGCAGACACACAGTAAATCCTGTGCTAACAGGGAACATTGATCTGGAAAAGTCTATACCTAAAGACAAAGCGGCACAGTAAATTCTGTACTAACAACAACAACAACAGGACCAGTCCAATCCGATGATATTGCTTAGAGCCCTGCCGACTGCACAGGCCATAATTATCGGGGCTGTCACCTGTCAACAACGGGGGCATTGAACTGGAAAAGTCCACACCTAAAGGCAAAGCGGCATAGTAAATCCTGTCTGAACAACGGGGACATTGAACTGGAAAAGTCCACACCTAAAGGCAAAGCAGCATAGTAAATCCTGTATTTACAACAGGGACATTGAACTGGAAAAGTCCATACCTAAAGGCAAAGCAACACAGTAAATCCTGTACTAATAACAGGGACACTGAACAGGAAAAGTCCATAACTAAAGACAAAGCGGGACAGTAAATTCTGTACGAACAACAACAACAGGACCAATCCAATCCAATGATATTGCTTAGAGCCCTGCCGACTGCACAGGCCATAATTATCGGGGCTGTCACCTGTCAACAGCGGGGACATTGAACTGAAAAAGTCCACACCTAAAGGCAAAGCGGCATAGTAAATCCTGTACTTAAACGGGGACATTGAACTGAAAAAGTCCACACCTAAAGGCAAAGCGGCATAGTAAATTCTGTACTTACAACGGGGACATTGAACCGAACAGTCCATACCTAAAGGCAGACACACAGGTCACGAGCATCTTGCAAATCCTGCTGTGCACGTGCCCTGCTCTCCCTGTGTAGTGACAGGAATGTGGTTCTCTCTGCAAGACTGGACAGCTTCACACCTTCTTCCCTGTAACACCATTAATTTACCCATATTTCAGAGAAACCAAATAGATCAAGACATCTTTTATTTATTTATTTATCTATTCTTTATATTTATTCATTCTTTTATATCAAGGGGTAATGGAATAAGCACTCTTGTGCTTTTTTACGTCTAGTCCCTGTGCGTATGCAGTTTTGTAAATGTCATCTGTTCCCACCGGCACACGATGGCCTACTCTTACGAAAAGCGTAACAAGATTTAACGTGTGCGCAAGATATTCTGCGTGCGTTTACACACAGGGCCACGGTTTATTGTCTCATCCGACCTGTTATATAAATCTAAATGTCTTCTGGCGAGTTCCGGGATCTATTTCACTCACTCACTCAGTCCCATGTCCCAAAGGACGTAGGGGGGACATGAGAGAAGACGCAACGGAGATCTTTTTCCATGCTTCACGATCCTGTGTGGCTAGTAGGAGGTGTTGTAGGGGTTGGGCGGTCCAGTCTTTGATGTTGTCAACCCATGATTTCTTTTGGCGGCCTCTTCTTCTCTTGCCCTCGACTGTTCCTTGCAAGATGGTTTTTGCTAGGGTGTTGTGTCTTGTGGTGTGACCAAACCACATCAGCTTTCTCCTCTTTATGGTGGAGAGCAAAGGCTCTTGGGGGCCCACACGCTTTTTGATTTCCTCTTTCACATAGTTATTGGTCTTGTGTTCTTTGTATGATATTTTGAGGAGTCTTCTGTGGCACTTGTTCTCGAATGCTTGGATTCTTCTCTCTAACTCTGCTGTCAGAGTCCATGATTCACAGCCATATAGGAGGATAGATATTACGAGGGATTTGTAGAGGTGGTATTTGGTGCAGAAGCTGATGTTGTTGCTTCTGATGATCCTCTGGAGTCTGACTAGAGCAGATGTTGCTGTTGCAATGCGAGCTTTCACCTCATTGTTTGATGTGCCATCTTTTGTTAGGATGGAGCCTAAGTATTTGAATTGGCTCACCTCTTCCAATATTTCTCTCCATTCATCTTTATTTCCGTGCTGTCATTACTCGCGCTGTTGACCATGATCTTCGATTTCTCTGTACTGACCTCCATGCCGTATGCGCTCGCTCGGTCTGTTAGACTGTCTGTGAGGATTTGCAGTTCTTGTTTGCTGCTGCCCATGAGGTCAATGTCATCTGCAAATCTGAGGTTGCAAAGGGGTCTTCCACCAATGGAGATGGAAGTGTGGTGATTTTGCAGTGTCTCTGTCATGATGTTTTCGAGGAAGAGGTTGAAGAGTACAGGTGAGAGAAGGCAGCCCTGGCGGACTCCAACCGTGGTCTTGAAGAACTCGCCCACGTGGTTGTTCATGAAAACTGCACTTCTTGCATTCTCGTACAGAGCCTTGATGACTTCAATTAGGCAGTTGTCAATGTTGAAGTGCCTGAGTACTTGCCAGAGGCCGTCATGCCATACCCTGTCAAAGGCCTTTTTGAAGTCAATAAAATTGTGGTACAAGTCTTTTTGGTGTTGGAGATGCTTCTCTATCAGAATTCTCAGGTTGAAAATTTGTTCCATTGTGCTGCGTTTTGGTCTAAAGCCTTATTTACAGTCATCAAATATGGCTGTTCTGGAAATCTGCATGAAAACATATTCTGAAGTTTAAAACCAGTATGCAACAGACCTTATGGTACCATCGCTACACACAGGATAACATCCCCTTTCCCCATAGATCATTGTGTTGTTTAAAAAAAATTTTTTTTTTTAAAGTTAACAAACGTTTGCAAGCAAATGAATACAGAGAAATTTTGTACAGCCCCAAAGCTCAGAAGCATAAAACAACATAGGCTAGAGTCCAAAAATAAAATCACTCACCAAAAACAGGAGAAACTCACAGCTACATTGACCCTAGATCGACCCTTTGACTAATATGGACAGGGCTCTAGTTCCACCATGTGTGTGTGTGGTGTATTTTTTTTTTTTTTTTTTTTTTTTTTTGTATTTTGTACCACTTTACATCACAGCAGATTTCTCTGCGTGAAATTCGGGCTGCTCTCCCCGGGGAGAGCGCGTCGCCACATGTGCAGCGCCTACCCTTTTTTTTTTCTTTTTCCTGCATGCAACTGTATTTGTTTCCATGTCTGTGTGTGTGTTTTCCAAAATTGAAAGAAAACAAAAAAAAAGTTTCACCTTGGTTCTGTTTACACGAAGTAACTTATAAACTCCGACATTTTGTAAAATGTATTTTTGGAACAAACTCAGAAAAAGGATTTTTTCTGGAAACTTTAGAAAGTGTAGTGACTGTGTTTTTTACTATGCTGTATTTAACCTTCTACCAGAAACATGGATGGCTCTGTGGAAAAACATACGTCATCAAATGTTTTGAAATGTCGTAATAGTCGAAAAACATGTTTTCATGACGTATAGTTTCACGAAAACTGCATGGTAAACCTTTGGTCTATCGCATTCTTGAAATAGTTGGCAGAAATAGTATCTATAGAGAAGCAATGTGTGAGTTGACTGTAGGTTAATAATAAGTTGTTTGTGTGGTTTTTGTCACCAGGTGTAGGTGGTAGATTGTATTTTCCAAAATTGACCGAATTGTATTCCTGAGTCATAGAGAGTGATTTGTTTGTCAGCGTGGTCTGTGTATGTGTGCCCGTAACCTTCACCCTGTCTGGAGCCTGCTGATACAATCAACTGCACCCACAAGCGTGCACGCAAAGACAACCGCTTGTGTTGTCTCTCTGTCTCTGTTTGTTTGCTTATCTCTCTCTCTCTCTCTCTCTCTCTCCTCTCTCCTCTCTCCTCTCTCTCTCTCTGTCTCTGTCTCTCTCTCTCTCTGTCTCTCTCTCTCTCCTCTCCTCTCTCCTCTCTCTCTTCTCTCTCTCTCTCTCTCTCTCTCTCTCTCTCTCTCTCTCTCTCTCTCTTCTCCAGTCTAGTATAGTATAGTTGTATTGGTATAATAATTATTTGCTTTACATCTGACATTGTTTGATTTGATTTTTTTCTTTTCCTTTGAAAAAGAAAGTGTTTGTTGTTTGGTTGAGAGTTAGTTGTTTTGTTTGGTTTTTTTGCTTATTTGTGTTCTTTAATGCCCAGAGGGCTGGTTGTAAAAAAACATGTTCGCTTATTCCATTACCCTCTTTAAATAAGATATATTCAATTCAATTCAATATTCTCTCTCTCTCTCTCTCTCTCTCTCTCTCTCTCTCTCTCTCTCTCTCTTCTCTCTCTCTCTCTCTCTCTCTCTCTCTCTCTCTCTCCAAGAGTAACTTTGTGTACTTACAGAATTGGAAACGCAAAATGAATGAAAATTTTGTCTGCTATGATTTCTACTGCCCCCCTGACCAAATCACGTTTTTTATAGTGACCCAAGGCCGATATACAATAAAACTTTTCGGTGTTAAGTGTTATCTCTCTCTCGAAGAGAGAAATGGTTACCAAGATCTTTCACAACACTCCCAAATTTTGTTATTTCTTTTTCGTCTCTCGGCTAAAGCTCCAATTTTCACCAAATGTGAAATTGTTTGCTATGCGATTGTTGTTATCCCCCATCAAGGCAGCCCCATTCTGACCTCAGGATTGGTGTCTAAACATGACGACACCTGTGTGCAAGGTAAACAGGTAAAATTACATATAAAAATGACGACACCTATGTGTAAGGTAAAAAGGTAAAGGTAAAGGTAATAATGACAACACCTGTGTGTATGCATAAAAAAGTACCCGTTCCTACGACACGAAACGGCCTATCCACTGAGAGTAGAACTGGGTTTTTGTCACGTGTGGGCAAGATGTTATGCGTGCGTTTGCACATGGGACCTTGGTCTACAAAAATGGCCTATCTACTGAAAGGTGGAACAGGTTTTGTCACGTGTGGGCAAGATGTTATGCGTGCGTTTGCACACGGAACCTTGGTCTACAGTCTCACCCGAGGGATATTTTCGAGTGGCGTCAGTACTGATGTTAACTCCATGGGTAAACTAAAAAAAAAAAATAATAATAATAAAAAACGGCCGCTTCTGTGACGGCTCGATCCCTGGTTGTCAGATCACGAGAGCAAGACACTAACCGCTGGGCTACCCCCCCCCCCTCCCTACCCACACTTCCTTCCCCCACCCCACCATGTATGACATTGGAAGACCTTTCCTCATCAGTTAACAGTACTGGTAAAAAAAAAATAATAAAAAAGCCAAAAAAACTGGCAAATCCATTATTATAGAACTAAATGCAGCGTAGGCTACCGCTATTCTTAAGAGCAATTCTTATGTTTAAAAGAAAACACACTCCTTTCACAAACTTGCGTGCGACAGACTGACAAACAGACAGATAGGCAGGCAGGCAGAGAGACAGACAGGCAGACAGAGAGACAGGCAGAGAGACAGACAGACATGCAAACAAACAGGCAGGCAGAGGGAGACAGGCAGGCAGAGAGACAGGCAGACAGAGACAGGCAGGCAGAGAGACAGGCAGGCAGGCACAGAGACAGACAGGCAGAGAGACAGACAGGCAGAGAGACAGACAGGCAGAGAGACAGACAGGCAGGCAGAGAGACAGGCAGGCAGAGAGACAGGCAGGCAGAGAGACAGGCAGGCAGAGAGACAGACAGGCAGAGAGACAGACAGGCAGCTAGAAACAGACAGGCAGAGAGACAGGCAGGCAGGCAGAGAGACAGACAGACGGGCAGGCAGAGAGACAGAAAAACAGACAGGCAGGCAGACAGAAAGACAGAGACAGAAAGGTAGGCAAACAGACAGACAATAAGAATCAAAGTCACAGCACAGTAAACTTATTTCTGTCGACTACTTCCTTCTTTCTCTGTCGCCACACATACAAAAAAAACCACCCGTCCCCCTCCCCCCCATTTTTTTTTTTTTAAAAAGCAACAACAACAACAAAAAACACAACAGCAGCAGCAAACACGAACAATCTCTAGATGACAATAGCCCGACACACAAAACCAGAATTACTTCGTCTGACTTTAGGTAGAGATGATAGATCAAAATATCGGCCCGTGTCTGTGTGTCTGTGTTCGAAGACGCAGGTTTTTCCTCTATTATAAAAAAAAAGTTTCTAGAAATCTGTAAATAATTTTCCAAGTCCATAGTTTTTGACGTCAAAAACTTTGACAACTTTCTACGTCATGATATGAGTTAGTGTATGAACTCTTCATATGTCAGCAGACTAGCCTATGAACTACAAGAGTTGGAAAAAAAATACTTGGAATAACAGGGACAGCCGCTGGAGTTAAGCTCGTATACGTGCGTGAGATTTTCTCAATGGAAGTATGACACGTCACTATTTTGACGTCACAGAGTGTTCTACGTCATAATAAATAGACTGATGGAAAACACCCCTCGACGCAAATTTAGGTGCGTCTAATTTTAGAGAAGAAAAATGCCACTGAAACAATCTGATAACAATGTCGTTTTTACATGTTCAGCTGTTTGTGATTCGGATGTCAACATGTTTGTTGTGTATGCTCATGGAATTGCACGTTTACAGAAAAAACAACTTGTTTTTTAGTTTCTGTCGAAAACAATTCACAAAAACAAAAATGTGAAATTTTAAAAATGTATCAAAAATCCGATCAATCCACAGAGAAAGAAAAGAAATCCAGACAAACACAGAAAATAAAAGCAATGGAACAAAAAACAAATAAGAGTAGGTTGAGTAGAGACAGCAAACCAACCAACCAGCCAACCAACCAATCAACCAACCATTCAACCAGCCAGCCAACCAGCCATCTAACCAAATTATTTGCCAACCAACCAATTAACCCGATGACCAAACATCTAGCCACCAAATAAGTAACCAGCCAAGCAACAAACTTGCCGGCTAACTTACTGATCGACTAAGGAGACAATCAATCAACTTACCAACCAACCAACGAACTGACTAGCTAGCCAATAATTTAGCCAACCACTAGCCAAATTGGTAAACAAAAACAAAAACAGCCCCCCTCGAACCAGGACCATTTGCTTTTTAAACAGGTGTGTTACCTCTAAACCAACGATTCATCCCCCCCCCCTCTTCTCTCTCTCTCTCTCTCTCTCTCTCTCTCTCTCTCTCTCTCTCTCTCTCTCTCTCCTCTCTCTCTCTCTCTCTCTCTCTCTCTCTCTCTCTCTCTCGGCATATAATATATTTGCACGTAAAATTATGTTTACTCTTGATATGTAGAAGTACATTAAACCATTCGTTTTTCTTTTCGTGTTTGTTCTTCATATAGTCATGCACGACAGTTCACTCATGTTCATATTCCAGCAAATAGATATTTATCAAATAAAAGACATTGATCAAGACGAGCAAAACATAGGGTTCTAAAGACATGGGGTGAAAAAGGCAAAAGTTGTTGTTGCTGTTGTTGTTGTTGTTGTTGCTGTTGTTGTTGTCGTTGTTCCCTTGCTTAACACTCTGGGGGTCCCCCAGAATGTGCACTCTGACTCTTGCCTTCATCCCACCTGGGAATCACTGTGAGAGTGAGATTGCACACTGAATGAGAAGTTTGCGTGGATGACTGTTTTCAAGTACCTCGCCATGTAGGCAGCCATACTTCTACTTCAGAGGATTTTTTGCCCTTTAAAGGAGAATGTAGGTTGTTGTTGTTGTTGTTGTTGTGAGTGTGTGTTTGCGTGTGTGTGTGTGTGTGTGTGTGTGTGTGTGTGTGTGTGTGTGTGTGTGTGTGTGTGTGTGTGTGTGTGTCTTCGTTTTCACGTCTATCCACTAAACACTGATTTCAGACATGTTGTAAAGCTTAGAGCTTGTCTTGGCAAAAGGCAATCTCAACACAACATTTTACAACATAGCAGCATTTTAGTGCACGCCTTGGCAATGAGCTGACATCCATAACTGACACAGCTTTTGCCCTGGGCCAAAAATAGGACAGATGAAATGTGTGGAATAGGGAGAAGGCAAAAATAATAACAATAAGAATAACAAGGCTGTAGAACAGCCGACAAAATCTGAAATAGCAACAGAGCCGCAGGGGATGAAATAGTGTACATTAGGAGAAACAGCAGTAACAATAATAACCACAAAAGCAGAACAGCAACACACTG
>CM060343.1:12539790-12549790 GCA_030674155.1 Stramonita haemastoma
TGGAATTTTCAGCGACTTCAAACAATAAAAAGGAATCTCACTCTTTATAATACCCTTTGAAGGGGAGGTAATATTGCCTTAAAAATGTTTTATCAGGCAGTAGAATGTGTCAAAAACTCTAAATACAGTTGAGCAACGTTCATCTGCAGTATAACTTAACTTTCTCTTTACATTCAAAAATTAAAATGCCATAAGAGTTCCAACCAAGCATTAAGATTTTACACCCTCAGTAATCATCAACAGCTTTTTGAAATTGGGCCTAGGAGATCCACCATAATACCCGTGAAATATGGATTACCACAAGGATCAATACTAGGACCCCTTCTTTTCTCTATCTCAAATAAGAACAACCTACCTCTGCATATTCATTCTTTATGTTAAAGTTGATGATACATCAATTCAATGTAACAGGAGTGGTCCAAACCAGCTTGTGAGTGATATGCAGGTATATATTGATAAACTTACTGAATAGACAGAACTCAATCATGTGTCTCTTATTTCAAACAAAATAAAGTGTATGTTTACAACCACTAGGCAAAAAAGACAGAAATTGCATCATCCAATGGTGCCACTACAAAACAAGTTCATCACAGTATGATAAACAAATACCATTAAAACCTCAAAACATTTTTAAAACTATATCAATTTCTTTAAAATACACAATGTACACATGTGAATGACAACAAATGAATTTTCAAGAAATGCCTGCACATGTTATGAATTTTAAGAGACAGGAGAACTTTTTGAGATTTACATTTCATCAGCCTTTAAAATTTATAAATGAACAAGGTTTGAAGAAAATGCTAAGGATTAAAATCTTGTTGTAAAATTATAAAGTGGGGACAATCCATCATAAAATAAAATACATCCCCTAAAACAGATATATTGTATTTTGAATACATTCTTTATTCCTGTGGTATGTTATGGAAATGTCCATCCTCAATTGGAAGCTTGTGACAACAACAAGTTTTTTTATTTTTTATAAAAGCGTAACATATAAATCTGGTAGACAAGTTATATAGTTTTCCTTACCAAAATCGACCTTTAAATTTCTATAGTAAAGGTGTCTTCTATTATCCCACGGCTCACTTCTCCATTTATTAACAAAATTTTCTATTAAGAAGGCTTTGATATGTGAAATTTTAACTTTGACAAGTGAACTTTTAAATACTTGAAAAAAATTATTACTTGAACATGACTGTCTCTCCCACAGTCAAATCCGCTTTGTACTAAGATATTTTTGTAATCATATTTAGCCATGCTGATTGAATCAAATATTTGTCAAGTAAATCTATCATCATCTGGAAAACACTTGATGGCAGCTTTTCATACTGGAAGTGGAGCAGCTGCATCCAGAAATACACCATTCGAACAGAGACCAAACTAGTCAAGGGATATCTGCCCGTTTCTCCATATACTAACCCTCTTAGCCTGAACCCAGATTTGCCCGAATTGAATAATTGCCCCCTCTGAATCCCGATTTGCTGGGATTTACACACAATAGATTTCCATCAGGCTGTGATCATCACTTATTGATACCACATGTCAAAGCTCTATCAGGCTAACTAACTTAGGCCTATCTCTGATTAATTCCCGTAGGGGTCTGACCCTGAAACTGCGAGTGACGCAAAAACGAGGCTGCTCTCATGACTGGAACTCCAGCCCGCTGACGAAATTGACAGAAAGTAGTTCGACATAAAAAAGTGTTTTTACGTAAAATCCCCCCACAAAACTTTTATCAAAACCAGTGGAATGTAATTGGGAAGGGTCAATTTACTAGTTTGTGTAGTCAGAAATTTTGAAGCGATCAACTTTGCACCAAAAACTAAAACTTTCTTGGACTATGACAACTTGAACACACTTTTACTCAGATAATAGGACGAGACAGCATCAAGAACTGGTTGAATAGAATGACTAATGAATGACTAAGAAAGAAAAACGAAAGACAGTTTATAACACAAAGAAGAGACAAAGGAATCAGCAGCAGACAGACACACACAGACAAACACTCATCCAGTGTCAGACAGTGCACTGCAGTGCAGCAATGCAAAGGTAACCGATTTTCTGCCGGTAGACAAAGTGATTTTTTATTTACTTTTTATTTTATATTTATTTTATTTTATTTATTCTACATTATTTTATTCAAAGTCCTGACGTTAAATACCAAACGGCACCGGAAATGCCAAGCCTGGAATCGGGTGACTCCAAGTTCTATAAATGTAGGTCGATTTCCATTGTCTCCATTGCTTAACACACTTTCCTGGATTCTTGTGCTCGGGTTCTCCTCTCTCTCTCTCTCTCTCTCTCTCTCTCTCTCTCTCTCTCTCTCTACTCTCTCTCCTCTCTCTCCTCGTACATACACATGCACACATCCCCATTAAATCCTGTTCCGCTTGTCGTACGAGTAGGCCATTGTGTGCTGGTGGGAACAGATGACAAGACTGACAAAAATGCATACACTAGATGTAAAAAATAAATAACACATGAGTGCTTATTCCATTATCCTCGACATAAAAGAATAAATAGATAAATAAATAAAATAAATAAATAACACACACACACAGTCATGAATGATTTGAGAGATATAAAGACAGACACAGAGAGAGAGAGAGAGAGAGAGAGAGGGAGAGAGAGAGAGAGAGAGAGAGAGAGAGAGAGAGAGAGAGAGAGAGAGCTAAGTCATTCATTAAGTAAATGAATCACGTAAACCTCGTACTACTGTCTTTGTGACTCCGTCACGTGCCAATACACTCTATCCCCCCTTCCCCCCCCCCCCCCCCCCCCCCCCCCCCCCCGCGCCTGTGAATGAGCTTCCTGTCTGTAGTCACGCTGCTGTTATCATGTTAAGTTCTTCGGAGGATACTACAAACCGAGGTCCCGTGTGCGAACGCAGGCAAAACATCTTCTGCACACGCTAAAACCCGTTCCGCTTTTCCGGAAGTGTGCCGGGTGGGAATGGATGACACAATTTACAAAAACTGCACTGGATGCTAAAAAGTACATAAGTGGGTGTTCCATTATCCTTGAAATAAAAAGAAGAAAGAATAAAACAATCATCCACTATCGAGTATTTCCCCGCCAATCACAGAGTATTCCCTCAGCTCTGTCATACTCCTTTGACGTCACAGATTGTGAACGTCACTAACACTACACCAGAAAACATCACCACGGAGTACAGTTTGGAAGGAAGGGGGGGTGGAGGACAGACGAGGAAGCAGTAGCTAGTAAAACTTAAACGGATCGTTTCTTGCACAACTCCACCTGTCAATATCACGTTGATTCTACGGTAAACAAGGTTGTTGCTGTTGTTTAAACAGCATCTTAAACGGAGTGGGTGGGTGATGTAGGTGGCAATGACAACAATAAAAACAACTGCCACATTGTCAGCAAGATACGTGCAATATTCTACAAGTCCCTGAAGTCAGATTGTGACTGCCTTCATGGTGGGCACAAACGGTCACATACACAGAAGCTAACTATTGGTGAACCTCGGAGCTCTAGCCAAGGAACAAAAATAGCAGCAAACATAACAATATTTAATAATTGATATAGTTGATATCTCTGGAACTGTACATGTTCGTGTAAAATTTCCTTTCTGATATATATATATATATATATATATATATATATATATATATATAGATAGATAGATAGATAGATAGATAGATAGATAGATAGATAGATAGATAGATATAGATAGATAGATATATAGATATATATATATATATATATATATATATATATGTTGAGACTACAACAATTGCAAATACAATGTCAGAAATACACACCACACAATCCACGAAGTGGAAACACCTTTACTTTAATGGTGGGCAGAAACTATCACATTCGTACCATCTCACCATTGATGAATCTGGGAGCTGTAGCCCAGGAACAAAAAAAAAACCCTCCAACAAACAAATAAAAATATGACACACACCCAAAATCTCATAACTGGTAAACCTCGGAACTCTTCTAGCCAAGGAACGAAAATAAAACAAAAAAAACAAAAAACAACACGACACTAAAACAGAGGTATAGCTTCTCCCCCGCTAAAGGAGATATCGAGCAAAGAATTCTGGCGAATGTTTTTTCACTCATTTTGTTTGGGTTTTTTTGCGATTGTTTACCGACCATTTCTAGAAAGACTATCGTTCCCTTTTGACGTCATAGATTGTCTCGTGTCACCTGGTTAAAAATAGCTCAGGAAAACACCCTCAGAGGTATGTAGGAAAGAAGGGAGAGGGGGCCGATGTTTGAGAGAATTGGAAGTGAAAGGGATTCGATGATACATGTGTTTGTAACAAACAAGCTTGTTTTTCACAACAATTTTGTAACAAGGTAGATGACATTATCAGCCACGACACTACCAAAAATAGCCGCAGCAGTAACAACAGCATAAGCAATAACACCGCAACCACTCCCATCCCAAGCAAGATATGCATGTGTACAATAACAAATTGTTTGGTAACAAACATCCATCATAACTGAGAGTAAGAACGCTTTTAGAAACACAGGATACGAAAACAGATTCCCCCCCCCCCCCCCCCCCCCCCCCCCTCCTCCTCAAGTCAAACAGGTAAATACATGGTTTTTACTTTCGTTTCTCCACTAGAGCTCCAAGTTTTCAGCAATGGTGAACTTTTTGCGTGTGCGACTGCTTTTTGCCTACCATTAAGGTTTCCAATTTCCAATGGATCATTCCAGTGGCACGGAGGGGGAGGGGGGGTGTCTGCTGCATGGGTAACAGCTTGCCCTCCATACTTACCCAGGCTTTGCGCTCTAAAGAATAGAGCGCAACTCCATAGTCTTCCGAGACTGATGGGTGCCTACTACTATTACTAAGGTAGCCGCATGCCGACTTCGGGGATGACGTCTAAGCACAACACCAGTGTGCATGCAAGTTGGTTTTGAAAAACAAAGTACCAGTCGTTCTTACTGCCACGAATGGCCTACTCTTACAAAAGGCAGAGCGGATTTTAATATGCACGTCAATTGTTCTGCGTGCGTTCACACTCAGCAAGTCGAATTACATTCTTAGGGGCGGGATAGCCTAGTGGTCAGAACATTGCGCTCGCAATTTGAAGACCTGGGTTCGATTCCCGGTCGAGGGGATTTTTCTCCTGGAGTTAACATCAGTGTTGACTCCACTCTCCCCGAAAGTCCTTCAAATGAGACTGTAAACCGAGGCCCCGTGTGCGAACGCACGCAGATCATCTTGCGCACAGGTTAAACCCTGTTCCGCTTTTTGTAAGAGTAGGCCATCGTGTGCTGGTGGGAACAGATGACAAGATTGACAAAACTGCATACAGACGGGGACTGGATGTAAAAAAAGCACACGAGTGCTATATAAATTCCATGTATTATTATTATTATTATTATTATTATTATTATTATTATTATTATTATTATTATTATTATTATTGTTGTTGTTGTTGTTGTTGTTGTTGTTGTTGTTGTTGTTATCCCATTATCCTCGATATAAAAGAATAAAATTGATAAAATAAAAATAAACAATTTTTTTAAAAAATAGATTACATTCTTATCTGAGGGGCCTGGGAGTAGTGGGGAGGGGGGGGGTATAGTCAGCACTGATGGTGACTCCAGGGAGACAATCCCCTCTGTCTCTGTGATGGCTGGACCCCAGACTCGATCTCTGGCCCTCAGATCACAAGTGTAACACGCTAACCACTGGGCTACCAGGCTCCCAAAATAAAAAAAAATAGTCATGCTTCTACTGTGTTCTTTTTATTATTGTTTTCTGTTGTTCTGGCATGCATGGTGTCGTTTTAACTTGATCAATTTTGCTGTGTTGTGAAACATTTTCATCGGAAATGTCTCGTTTAAGTGAGAAAGAAAAAGTGTTCTTTTCTTTACTTTATTCTTTTCATTCGAGGATAATGGAATAAGCACGCATGCGCTTTTTTTTTCATCCAGTCTCCGTGTGTATGCAGTTTTATAAATTTTGTCATCCATTCCCACTAGCAAACAATGGCCTACTCTTCCAAAAAGCGCAACAGGTTTTCATGTGTACGCAAGATAAATATTTTGCGTGCATTCACACACGGAACCTTAGTTTCTAGTCTCATGCAAAGGACTTTTGGGGGGGACTGAAGTCAGTACTGATGTTAACTCCGAAGATCAATATCCCCTTGAACCGTTCCAGGCATTGAGACCCGGCCGGTCAGCAGATCACGTGCACAATGCACAACAATTCTACCCAACCAGGCTGTCCTGTATGGCTTATTCAGCAGACGGTGCCAATATGTGATTAAATGCAGGAATAAGGGTGTGAATAAATGACAGTTGCTAACTGAAACTGATTGTCTGGGTTTGTTCTTGCTCTACTTAGTGGGCGGGATAGCTCAGTGATCAGAGCACTCGCTATCCCCAAGTCAAGTTAAGTAGCGTCGAGCGTGATTACCAGTTGGTTGGGTGACCGTTCGCGCGCCTTAGCTTCAGTACAGTCCCCCCCCCCCCCCCCCCCCCCCCCCCAGTCCACCTAGCTGTAAGTGGGTACCTGCCCTCTTAAGGGTCATGGAAGTTAAAGCAGCGAGGGAGAGGAGATGGGCGCCGCCCTCAATATGCTGGCCCCTCGAGAAGCTGAGGTCTTTGATGCCTGGCTCCCCTAGGACCGCCAAGGTTATGGAACACCTTTACCTTTTACCTACTAGCGTGTGGCTCTGCCTGTGCTCAGCTAATGAGGAAAAGCTGATCCTGTTTCTATGGTTTACTGTATAGCCAAGAGTAGATGACACCATTGCCGGATTTGATATGTTTCTATGATTTACTGTATAGCATATACTAGATGACACCATTGCCGGATTTGATATGTTTCTATGATTTACTGTAAAGCCAATAGTAGATGACACCATTGCGGGATTTCATATGAATTCTTGATTTATTGTATAGCTAATAGTAGACGACACCATCGCGAGATGTTATGCTGCTTAAGTGAGACACAGTGATTTTTCTTCACTTGTGTTTTCTTTCTTTCTTTCTTTCTTTCTTTTGTTTTCTTTTGTTTTCTTTCTTTCTTTCTTTCTTTTGTTTTCTTTTGTTTTCTTTCTTTCTTTCCCTTTTTCTTTTAGAAAGAGACTGAGTAAGATCTGTTTCACCCCTGTCAAGTTTTGGTGTGTGTGTGTGTGTGTGTGTGTGTGTGTGTGTGTGTGTGTGTGTGTGTGTGTGTGTGTGTGTGTGTGTGTGTGTGTGTGTGCCCCCCTGCACGCATGTACATACACATGCCTGCTTTTTGTTTTTCGTATCCTTACAAACACATGATCATGTACTTTTCTCTGATTTTTCTGGGGCCTTTTCACACACCACCTGTTTCGTTCCATTTCATATCCCTGAGGTCGAAATAGGGGATTCTGAGCACAAACCGTTACATTCACAAAAAATCACATGATTTCAAAACGTGGAAGCTCCAGCCAAAAAACAAAAATAAATCGATTGTCTCCTTTCCCACAGTATTCATAATCACCTTTCATTTTTATTTGAAGAATTCAATATGAAAAAAGCCCACACTAATGCCCAAAACATCGACAACACTGTAAGAAAGAGTGAATGAAGGCATTCACAGCAAAAAGGCCAACCTTTAGGCAGACAAATACAAGAGTGCAGCATCAGAAAGGTCGTGCCAGAAATAAAATCATGTAAGATTTGAAAATAAAGCAGCCACAGATAGCTGTGTGTTTGTGTCAAGTTTGGCAGGTCAAACGATTTGCTACCGGAAGTCCAAGTGACGACTTTGAAATGGCACCGGAAATGCTCAGCTTAATTTGGCGTGGCGTGACTTGGGGGGGAATTATGGCACGTGATGTTGTCTTCATTCATCATCATCATCATCACACCATGCATTTCTCCTCTGTGGGACTTGATGTAAAAAAAAAATGATAATAATTAAAAAAGCATAGGATGCTTATTCCATTATCCTTAAAAAAAATTAATAAAATAGGTGAAAGAAATAGTGCTCTGAACATGTCAGCTTTGTTGGGAGGCTGATCTCCTTGCTTTTCTATATATATATTTTTTTTTTAATTCTTTTTATATTTCATTTTATT
Organism: Stramonita haemastoma; assembly: GCA_030674155.1. Lineage (NCBI taxonomy): Eukaryota > Metazoa > Mollusca > Gastropoda > Neogastropoda > Muricidae > Stramonita > Stramonita haemastoma. The sequence goes on from CM060343.1 coordinate 12,547,851, forward strand.
CTTTTCATATCGAGGATAATGGTTGTGCTTTTTTACATCCACCCCCCGTGTGTATGCAGTTTTGTGAATGTTAACTGTTCCCACCGACACACGTTGGCCTACCCTTACGAAAAGCGGAACAGGATTTAACGTGTGCGCAAGATGTTCTGCGTGCCTTTGCACACGGGACCTCGAATTTTAGTCTCATCTGAAAGACTTTTGGGGAGAGTGGAGTCAGCACTGACGTTAACTCCAGTGGAAACATCCCCTCCACCGGGAATCGAACCCGGGTTGTCAAATTGCCAGAGCCATGTTCTGACCACAAGGCTACCCAGTCCCCCCTCTGAACATGTAAGCTTTGTTGGGAAGCTTATCTCCTTGCTTTTCCAAAATCCTGTACAGGGCTGCCATGGGCAAAGTGGAGAGAGCTCTCCTGATCTTTCCTTCAGCTGCATTTTTGGTCCGTGTGGAGCCTAGGTGTTTGAACTCTGTCTTTAGACTGGCCATTCATAACACTGCTGACTAGCACAGTGCACAAATCCAACATCACTCAGTAAGACCTAGTCAAGAGTACTACATTTAGCGCGCTCCTTGCTTTTACCTAGTAGTACAAGTGTGGTCTGCTCCTGCTATAAATAGCACCAGCTGGGGGGGGGGGGGGGGGGGCAACTAGGCTGGGATGGGATGGGAAATTTAGCAGCTGAGAGGAGCTGAAAGTGGGGGAAACTGACAGCTGTGGACAGTGACGTCACTGGTGCCATTGACCGTGACCTTGCTCTCTGTTCTGTTGACCATGACCTTGTTCTCTGTGCTGGTGACCGTGACCTTGTTTTCTGTGCTGTTGACCATGACCTTGTTCCCTGTGCTGTGGACCATGACCTTGTTCTCTGTGCTGTTGACCTTGACCTTGTTCTTCTCTGCACTCATTTCCATATCAGAACAGTAAAAGCCCAGCTACAGTCTAATAGTAAATAACGGTCCTTACTCAGACAAATAGAGGGGAAAACATCACTACAAAAAACCCCTAGAAAATATAGAAAACTTCGGATGAGACTATAAACCGAGGCCCTGTGCAAACGCACTCAGAACATCTTGGCACATGTCAAATCCTGTTCCGCATTTTCGTAAGAGTAGGTCATCGTGTGTCGATGGGAACAGATGACACAATTTACAAAAACTGCATACAAACGGGAACTGATTGTAAAAAAGCACAGGAGTGCTTATTCCATTATCCTCGATTTAAAAGAATACAATAAAGAAAATAAATAAACAAAGCAGGTGATACACGCTTCTGCCGATAGGTCACGTGATGACGCTTCAGATGAAAGGGCAATGGCAAAGGTCAAGTCTGAAATGGTGTGACACTGGGATCCGCATAAGATGGTTTGTCTTCATTCATATTCTTACTTTCCATGTACATTCATAAACATGATTGGGTATTACATGTGTGTGTGTGTGTGTGTAGGTGTGTGTGTGTGTGTGTGTGTGTGTGTGTGTGTGTGTGTGTGTTTGTGTGTGTGTGTGTGTGTGTGTGTTTGGGGGGTGGATAGGTATCTATGTAGGCTTACATTGATTTTGCTGGGGCCTTCAAATACTTTTTCTGTTCTTTTTGTTTTTAACAGTGTCCAGTTTTGTTTTGTTTTGGTTTTTTTTCCTGTCCTCCATCCTCTTCCCCTCGTATTTTCATGTACATCATTTTTCAATAACACAAAATAGTATCAAACAATGTCAACACTCACATGAGAAAGAATGAATGAAACAAACACAAAAAACAGCACATGTCCTATTTACAAAAACGAATTACACAAAAAACAGCACATGTCCTATTTACAAAAACGAATTACACAAAAAACAGCACATGTCCTATTTACAAAAACGAATTACACAAAAACAGCACATATCCTATTTACAAATACGAATTACAAAGAAGAACAGCACATATCCTATTTACAAAAACGAAT
>CM060343.1:12564790-12569790 GCA_030674155.1 Stramonita haemastoma
GATCAATCTCTCTCACTCACTCAGTCACTCACTCGCCCATGGGTTTCGAATGATTTATACCTACTTTCACACGTTTTTGACTAATAAATTAGGAATTTGGCATGAATTCATTGTGTCCAGTTATTATATTCACCGCCCCAATGTCTAAAGGGCTTTATTGTAATGCTGTATGGACAAATAAAACCCTTTGTCATTGTCATTGTCTCTCAGCGGTTGTGAATTCTAATACTTCACCAGTTGTTTTGCCTTCTAAAACTGTCCGTGTAGGAACACGTGAATTGCATGTGAGAGAGATGGCACGTTTTTTGTCATGTGTAAACAAAATCTCGTGTAAATGAGAGCGTGACATTAGTGTGTCTGAAGATAGATTGTCATGTCATTTAGCACGTGATTACATATTAAATACTGTTGTTGGTAGTAAAAAGTAAAGATATTTTTGCCTTGAGATGTCAAAGGATTATGTTCAACGTTATTTCATGCACAGACTTTATTTTTCTTATAAGCTCCGAAGATGTTTTGTGTTTTGTTCAAACTTTTATTGAAGAATTCATCCCTGATCTCTTATCTGACTATACACGTGTATGTTGTGCTATGAAATTACCAAGCAAGGGAGACAATTGAGTGAGTGAGTATGTCTGATTAAAAGGAATTTGCGTCCTCCTTGAGAGAGGTAAACAGTAATTTTTGTAATTTTTGTATGCATATGATTTTTTTTTAAGTTTTATTATGTGCTGTGACAGATATATTATACATTCTAAGTTGTTGTGTTCCTTCAAATGGTTCTTTGTTGTATTTAAGTTTTGATGTTTTGATGGAATCACATTACTTCAATAATATTTGACTTATTACTTGTTGACAAGGGCGAAGTGTTTGTGTTGTTATGTGATGAACTGAACACAAGGACTTCAAATTTTTCACACCATTTTTTTTACAAAGTAATAGCAACAATATTGTATAGTTTCAATCTACCAGACATCTAGCAAGTTCCGGTAGATGCTTTTGTGATATTTCTTGATTAGTTGAGATCAAGATTTTACAAAACATGTGTACTGTTTTGGATTGTACATTTCGGATGGAATGTGTCATGGCGATGGAAAGTCAAGATTGCTGCACATTTACATCTGACCTGGATACGGGTGCAGTGTGAATTATTACTTTTTTGATGTCTTGTTTTCATTTATGTTGCTGTTGTTGTAGGGGTTGTTGTTGCTTTTTGTTGTTGTTTTTTCTTAGAGAGAATGATAGATATTAACAGAATATACATGAGCCATTTGACTTTGAGCATGATCCCGTTACATTCTTAGAAGATGTATTTGGGTTTGGTTTTGTTTTTTTAAACAATAGATGCAACAACTGTTTCTCACTAGCTCTGACACTGGTATTATCAGCAAGTATGTTTAAATATACACTCACACGTGCGCACACACGTGCGTGCGAGCTAACTGGCTCACACACACACACACGCACACACACACACACACACACACACGCACGCACGCACGCACGCACGCACACACACACGCACACACACACACACACACACACACACACACACACACACACACACACACACACACACACACACACACACACACATACACACACACTAAAAGCAAAAGCACCATCATTCAGTCACACACACACACACACACACAGGCACCTGCTTTTTCTTCATTGTTTCTCCTCCCCCAATCTATCTTCCCCCGTCTGGAACCACTACGAGTGAAAAGGCGTTCAATTCAGAACACAACACACATCCCGGAAGAACGCCTAAAAATTCCTCCACCGTGATAAGCCAAGGTCTTTTTAATCAAATACACCCAACCTGTCTCAGTTTAACCAAATATCACTAACGTTACATAAGGCTGTGTTTGAACAAAGATCTAACTCCAGCCACACTTTCAAAGAAGCTTCACAAGACAGCCTGTAGGCGTGGAAAATGTTTTCTACTGTTTATTTTGGAGTGAAAACAAACATTCCTTGAAGAGAGTTGGTCTGGATCGAAGGTTTTGTCTTTTGTTTAAAAGATATGGTCGATTTGGAGTTTGTAGACGAAAATGGTGAGCTTTGTGTGTGTGTGTGTGTGTGTGTGTGTGTGTGTGTGTGTGTGTGTGTGTGTGTGTGTGTGTGTGTGTGTGTGTGTGTGTGTGTGTTGTTGTGTGTGTTGTGTGTGTGTGTGTGTGTGTGTGTGTGTGTGTGTGTGTGTGTGTGTGTGTGTGTGTGTGTGTGTGTGTGTGTGTGTGTTGTGTGTGTGTGTTGTGTTGTGTGTGTGTGAAGGTGTGTGTAGGAGGTGAGGACATTGAAACTTGTGCTGTAAGGGGTTAACATTGATTTGTTGAGTGTAAGACACATGGCTTAGCACGTGCAAATATATTTATACACATTTGGAAAGATAGAAATTCGTACACTTATATGGATGAACCCATATGCACATAAACACACTAGTGTGCACGCTCTTACACATGTGCATGTACATAATTTCACACACACGCGCGCGCGCGGGCTCGCATAGCAAACATAGACCATTAAAAGGCTGAAAAATAACATCACCTGGTAAAGATGGCATAGGAAATGAAATCCTCAAATCAATTTCACCCAGTCTGATGAAAGTAATAAAGAGTTTGTTTAATCTAGTGCTTGATACAGGCGCCTATCCTTGTGACTGGAAACTGGGTGTTAGTATCCCCATTTATAAAAGTGGATGCACTGTTAATCCGGATAACTACAGAGGGATAACATTCACAAACGCAGTTGGGAAGCTCTTCTGCCAAATTTTGAATAGAGGAACCTCAGAATATTTGGAGCAAAACAACAAACTTGTCAGAGAACAAGCTAGATTCAGAAAAACAAAAAAACATGTAGAACAGCGGTTCCCATCTCTATCCTTGATAAAGTAATAGACAGGGAATTAGAAACACAAAAAGAAGGTATTCTTGCCTTGTATATTTTCAAAATGCGTCTGACGATGCAGCTTCAGACTCTACTTGTAAAGCTAAATAACATAGTTATGACCGGTAAAATCTTTAATGCCTTTTAATAGCACGTATACAAACGCAAAAATCCTTACAAAAATAAAAGGAAGTTACACAGAATGAATTGTTGTAAAAATAGGGGTACATCCAGGCACTCCATGTCCTACATTATGTAATGTTTACATAAATGATATTGTTCAGTTCATTAAGGAAAAAGAATTACCGTATATCATTGCAGAAGATAGAATTCCATGTTTGCTCTATGCTGAAGACCTAGCACTGTTATCAACAACCCAATTAAAACTACAAAATAAACTAGACAGATTAAATTACTACGGTTCCAAAAGAGGACTACAGACACAAGGCAAAAACAAAAGTAGTGATTTTCACCAAACGACTCCCCAAAATCCTATTTATTTTCAATGTGAAGAACATTTAATCAAAACAGCTAAAACTTATAAATACCTGGGTGTAGTATTTCACCAGAACGGAAAGTTTCAAGCAAATCAGGAACATTTTGGCAAAGCAGTTTATGCACACACACACACACACCACACACACACACACACACACACACACACACACACACACACACACACACACACATACATCAGTGCAAAGTCCACTCTCCCCAAAAGTCCTTCGGATGAGACTGTAAACCGAGGCCCCGTGTGCGAACGCATTCAGAACATCTTGCGCACATGTTAGATCTTGTTCCGCTTTTCGTAAGAGTAGGCCATTGTGTGCTGGTGGGAACAGATGGCAATATTTACACAACTGCATACACAAGGGGAATGAATGGAAAAAGCACATGAGTGCTTATCCCATTATCCTCGATATAAAAGAATAAAAATAAAATATACACAGATACAGAGACGTACATATACACATGCATGTGCGCGCGCACACGCACACACACACACACACACATGCATTTGCACGCACACACACACACACACACACACACACACACACACACACACACACACACACACACACACACACACACACACACACACACACACACCCGCACGCGTGCCCGCACGAGAGCATGCGCGCGCCTCCCTTCTTTCCAATCACACGTTTATGTCACTGCCCTCTGTCTTTCTATACATTCACGCCATTCTTTCACAGCACCATATTTATCCATGCTCCCCTTCCACCCACCATCACACCCCTCCCCCCACCATCACACCCCCTCCTCCCACCATCACACCCCCTCCTCCCACCATCACACCCCTCCTCCCACCATCACACCCCCTCCTTCCTGCTACCTCCTTTCCAATACCCCACCACACCACCTCTTTTTCTTCCCTGTGTTGTTTTTGTCGAGGTTTTTTATATTTCTTTTTGTTGTGTGGGTTGTTGTTTTTTTTCACCAGCTTGCATGGTGTCATTAAGTGGTTCTTTGTCGCTAACTGGTACAGGCTGTTTCCTTGTATAAACCCGGTCCATTACAGAAACCAAAAGTTATCTTTAAACTGCCCAACACATCTTCTTTTTGTTGTGGGGTTTGTTTGTTTTTTCACCAACTTGCATTGGTGTCATTAAGTGGTTCTTTGTCACTAACTGGTACAGAATGTTCCAATGTATAAACCCTGTCCATACAGAAACCAAAAATTATCTTTAAACTGCCCAACATATTAGCTTTGCATCACAAAAACACACAAGAGTGCTTCTTCCATTATCCTCGATATAAAAGAGTAAAATCAATCAATGAATAAACAAATAAATAGATAGATAAATAAATAAATAAATAAATAAAATAACTTGCGCTAATTTTGGCCGGAGCCAAACAAAAGGTGGTGAATACCAGGTACAAGGTGCACTGGAGAGGGACACTCCCTAAGATGAACACATACAGTTCCTATTCCAAACTGGGCACCCATCGCAAAGTCTCCAAACTTTTTTTTTCTTTTTATTCTTTCATGTGGGATTAATGGAATAAGCACTCATGTGCTTTTTCACATCCAGTCCCCGTGTGTATGCAGTTTTGTAAATATTGTCGTTTGTTCCCACCGGCACACA
>CM060343.1:12577290-12582290 GCA_030674155.1 Stramonita haemastoma
TATCCCGTCCCCCTGCTAAGTACATTTTTTTAGTCACTGTGACGCAATAACTTGTGGCTTTCAGACGTAGGAGACAAGCAAAGAGGACAATGCTATTTGTCTTCCTAAATTTAGAAGATGCTAAGCTTTGTTGTTGTTTTTTCACGCGTGGGTACGTCCTTCGTTATATTTGTAGATGAGAGAGAGAGGAGGAGAGAAGAGTGAGAGGAGAGGAGAGAGAGAGGGGGAGGGGAGGAGAGGAGAGAGAGAGAGAGGAGAGAGAGAGAGAGAGGAGAGAGACAGAGAGAAAGAGACGAGAGAGAGAGGAGAGGAGAGAGAGAGAGAGAAAGAGAGAGAGGGAGGGGGGAGAGGAGAGAGAGGAGAGTGGGGAGGGTGGTAGTAGAGAGGAAAAAGAGAGAGAGGGAGATGAGAGAGGGAGAGAGAAGAGGAGGAGAGGAGAGAGGAGAGAGAGAGTGAGATGGTAGCACGATCGAGGAGGAGGAAAGGAGAAGGAAAAGGAGAGAGAGAAGAGAGAGAGAGAATTTAGATGTTACAGGATAGTTTTACAAAGAATAGGCTGTTATCACTCATAAGAGGGTATTAGGATACAACTAGCATCAGTAATACATAAAAGTGGTATTTTATGCAAACATATTAGGTCATAAGACCACAATTTAAATCAATGCCCCCTTCCCCCTATCGCTGTGGAGAAAAAAAACCTGTCAGTATAAAAATAGCATCCCCACCTTCTTGGAAATTTTGTGCGAGGAATTCCCTCTTTTCTATCCCTCTATTTGTTTCTGCCTTGTTCCTTTTCTTCCTGTCTATTTTCTGCCTTCTTGGTCCATCCTCCTGCCTTTCTCTCCAAAAAGACTTAAAATATACTTATTCTCTCCCACGTCAAAATCGGATGCGCTGGGCCTGACTTGTCAGACGCTTAACGGCAGCGTAGCGCATTTTTCACTCACGTCACAGACAACAACAGTTGCTTGCTGTCTGAGCGTCTGACGAAGAAGAAAATGCTGTGATTTTCTGACGAAGTGTTCCTGTGTCAACACCATCAGAAATGCTGATTCGTCTCGTCTGGGAATCAGGGAAAGCATTATCAGCGCACAGAGAAGAGAACAACGTGTAACATGTGTTTAATTTTCTCTCTGAAGATGACACGGTAAACCAGTTTTTATTCTAGATGTAACGGGATAGCCTAGTGGTCAGAACATTGCGCTGGCAATTTGACGACCCGAGTTCGATTCCGTTGGAGGGGATTTTTCACTGATTTTATAAGTGCTGACTCCACTCTTCCCAAAAGTCTTTCGGATGAGACTGCAAACCGAGGCCCCGTGTGTTGAACGCACGCAGAACATCTTGCGCACACGTTAAATCCTGTTCCGCTTTTCGTAAGAGTAGGCCATTGTGTGCCGGTGGGAACAGGGGACAATATTTACATAACTGCATACACACGGGGACTGGATGAAAAAAGCACATGAGTGCTTATCCCATTATCCTCGATGTAAAAGAATATAAATTAGTAGATATGACAACATGTAATAGAATGTGTTTCTTTTTCTCTCTTTTTTATGAAGGGGACATGGTAAACTAGTTTTTATTCTAGATGTAACGATTGTTATGCCCTTCTACATCAAAAAGCGAGAGTATGAATGATAGAATGAATGAATGAATTTATTAGTTATTTGATCAGTGAATTAATAAATGAATCATGTTAGTTTTTAAGGGTTACAAATGAATATTGCACACCTTTTTTTCATCCGGCTCTTTCTCTGTTTAAAAAAAACAACAGAAAAAAATGAAATCAACCTATGATTTACATAACTTCTTCTTCTTTTTCTTCTTCTTTTCTTCTTCTTTTTCTTCTTCTTTTTCTTTCTTCTTCTTCTTCCTTCTTTCTTCTTCTTCTTCTTCTTCTTCTTCTTCTTCTTCTTCTTCTTCGCAATTCTTCGCATTCTTGCAATTCTTCGCAATTCTTCTTCTTCTTCGCATTCTTCTTCTTCTTCTTCGCAATTCTTCTTCTTCTTCGCAATTCTTCGCATTCTTCGCAATTCTTCTTCTTCTTGCAATTCTTCTTCTTCTTCTTCTTCTTCTTCTTCTTCTTCTTCTTCTTCGCATTCTTCGCAATTCTTCGCATTCTTCGCAATTCTTCTTCTTCTTCGCAATTCTTCTTCTTCTTCGCAATTCTTCTTCTTCTTCGCATTCTTCTTCTTCGCAATTCTTCTTCGCAATTCTTCTTCTTCGCAATTCTTCTTCGCAATTCTTCTTCTTCTTCGCATTCTTCTTCTTCTTTTCTTCGCAATTCTTAATTCTTCTTCGTCTTGTTCTTCTGTTCTTGTTCTTCTTCTTCGTCTTCTTCTTCTTCTTCTTCTTCTTCTTCTTCTTCTTCTTCTTCTTCTTCTTCTTCTTCTTCTTCTTCGCAATTCTTCTTCTTCTTCTTCTTCTTCTTCTTCTTCTTCGCAATTCTTCGCAATTCTTCGCAATCTTCTTCTTCGCAATTCTTCTTCTTCGCAATTCTTCTCTTCTTCGCAATTCTTCTTCTTCTTCTTCTTCTTCTTCTTCTTCTTCTTCTTCTTCTTCTTCTTCTTCTTCTTCTTCTTCTTCTTCTTTCTTCTTCTTTCTTCTTCATCTTCTTCCTTCACCTTCTCTCTGTGACTTTCTCCCTCCGTCTGTTCTTTCACCTTTTTGCGCCGTCCTTGACACAATGTTCTTTGCCCAGAACGTACGGAAAACAAGTCAGCTGGCTACACGCCAGAACTAACCCACTGACTGTTGACTCGCTTTGTCATCAACACTACACTCTCTCTCGTCCTTCAGAAACTTCATACTTACTCAGAAGATTCTTTGGTGGGTTTCATTTGTTTTTTTAAAACATAAAATAAAATAAAATAAAATAAAAACCTTGTTTTTATTATTTTTTTGTTTTTTGTTGTTGTTCAATTCATATCTACAGGTTATGACGTCTTGACAGGCTTTCAGTTCTCCGTGTGCCGTCTCCGATGTCAAGTGATAGCAGGGTTTAAATTCCTGTCGTGGGTAGTTTTGTTTTCGTGTTTGTCAGAGTTCTCACCCTAGTCGTTTGGGTGGCCTTCATATAAGCTTTCTCTCCTTTCTTTCTCGGGAGGGTTTTTTTTTTTTTGCAACTTTTTTTTTTTCATGAGAAAGGTCATGCTCTGGATTTCAGGTAGAAGAAAAGGAAAGGTCGGAAGAAAAAAACAAGAAAAAAAAAGAAGAAAAAAAACTCAAAAAAAAAAGAGAGAAAAGACATAACATACACAGAAAAGAACTTTAAAAAAATAAATAAACAGAAAAAGAACAAAAGAAAGCAAACAAATAATAAGATTTTTTTTCGAAATTAAAACAGACAAGAGAGAACAGAATAAAATAAAAAGAAGAAGAAGAAAGAGAGAGAGGGGAAAAAAAAGAAGGAGTTAGATAAGTTAATGATTACAGTGCGACGATGAGGTCAGAATAGAAAAAAAAAAGAAAGAAAAGACAAGAAAAAAAAAACAAAAAAAAAAAAAAGACAGAAAAAGACTTACATAAGTTATTGATTACAATGCGACGACGACAATGATGATGATGGTGGTGGTGGTGGTGGTGGTGGTGGTGGTGGTGGTGGTGGTGGTGGTGGTTGATGATGATGATGATGATTGTAATGATGATGAGAACAATGGCGAGCAAAAACAGAAGATTACAACGACAAACACACAAAAATAACCAACCAACCAAGCAACCACACCAACCAACCAACCAACCAACAACTAATCAACCAACCAACCTGGAGTGTCGGGATGTTCAGGATATTAGGCACAAGCATTTTACCGCAGACTCCCTAAAGATCCTCTTTCGGGATGTTCCATCTGATACCATTTTTAACTTCCTGAGAGAATCGGCCTTTTCCGTCTGATATGAGTGAAAGTGGTATAGTTGGTCTCTAAGGACAAGATTGTTTTAAGGAGTCTGGGTTTGGTTTTATCCATTTTATGTGTGATCGATGTGGGTTTTCCCACGACGCGGTGGCCGTCCTGGGCTGACCCTTATGGTTGACCAGGGCGTCGATACAAGCAAGGACAGTCGAGTTGGTTTTATACCCCGTTTTAACTGTATATAACTCTAGTTGCACACTTTTAATATGAGTTTAAAATATGACGAGGTGACAGCCCCGATATGGCCTGTGCGGTCGGCGGGGCTCTAAGCAACATCATTGGATTGGATTGAACAAAACAGACTACCCACAAAAACAACAAGGAGCGCTTCAGAAAAACATCTAAACTGCACTGTAGTGTCGGAGAGTGAATGAATCTTTTCTCTCTTTTAAAATCTATTAAAATAAAATCAAAAAATTACTATAAACAATCGAATAGTAATTTTGATGCAGGACTTTAACAGTCAGAAAATAAAGCCATTCTTTGATTTCAAAGCAAAACTTTTGGTGATTATTGGGGGGTGTTGTGTTTTTTCTCTGTGTTTTCGTTCACCAAGTGTGAGACTTTGTGTATGCCACCGGGTTTGCTTCCCGCTATTAAAGTAGGAGCATTATGACTTCAAAGAAGATTATTGCTTTGTATTTGTTGTTATTGTAGCTACGGCTGCTGCCGCTACTACTACTGACTCCACTCTCCCCAAAAGTCCTTTGGATAAGACTATAAACCGAGGCCCCGTGTCGAACGCACGCAGAACATCTTGCGCACTTGTACGTATGTATGTATGTATGTATGTATTGTATGTATGATGATATGTATGTATGTATGTATGTATGTATGTATGTATGTATGTATGTAGTATGTATGTATGTAGGTAGTGTAGGTAGGTAGGTAGGTAGGTAGGTAGGTATGTAGGTATGTAGTATGTAGGTAGGTGTAGGTATGTATGTATGTGTTATGTATGTATGAGGTAGTATGTAGTTGTAGTATGTAGTGTAGGTATGTAGTATGTAGTATGTAGTAGGTATGTAGTATGTAGTATGTAGTATGTATGTATGTAGGTATGTAGGTATGTATGTAGATGTATGT
>CM060343.1:12587290-12592290 GCA_030674155.1 Stramonita haemastoma
AGAGAGAGAGAGAGAGAGAGAGAGAGAGAGAGAGAGAGAGAGAGAGAGAGAGAGAGAGAGAGGAGGGAGAGGAGAGAGAGAGAGAGCGAGAGAGAGCGAGGGAGCGAGAGAGACAGACAGACAGACAGACAGAGACAGAGACAGACAGACAGACAGAGACAAAGACAGACAGAGACAAAGGCAGAGACAGAGAGAGACAGATACAGAGACTGACAGCGAAAGACAGACAGACCAGACAGACACAGGGACAGCGAGAGACAGACACAGAGAACAGCGAGAGACAGACAGACAGAAACAGATAGCGATACAGACAAAAAGACAGACAGACAGAGACAGATAGAGATAGAGACAGACAGAAGGACAAATAGACTCGCACGCACGTGCACATACTCGTGCACGCGCACACACACATAATTATACACACACGCACACACGCACGCGCGCGCGAGTACACACACACACACACACACACACACACACACACACAACACACACACACACACACACACACACACACACACACATACAGAAATGCAAAACACCGACAGACAGACAGACAGACAGACAGACAGACAGACAGACAGAAAGACTGTCAGATAGACTAAGTCACAAGCATACAGAAAGGCAGACACACAGACAGACAGATAGACAAACAGGCAGACTGAGACACACTGACATGGTTATAGATAGCGAAGAAAGACAGACAGACAGACAGACAGACAGACAGACAGACAGACAGATAGACAGACATGACAAAAAACAGACAGACGGACAGGGTTCATACACTGAGAATGTCAGTAAAAGGTTAGACAGGGATGTTTTGCTTGAAGATGATCATTGATTTTCCCGCTGCTCCGTCTGTGACACGGAAGATACAGACATGGACAGATACAGACATTGTCAGATACATAGACAGATACAGAAAAACAGACATAGACAGACACAGATACAGACATACAGACATACAGACACAGACATAGATACAGTCATAAACATAGACAGATACAGATATAGACAGACACAGACATAGACAGACACATACATATTCAGACACAGACATAGACACAGATATAGACATAGACAGATATAGACATAGACAGATATAGACATAGACAGATATAGACATAGACATGGATACAGACATGGACAGATACAGACATAGACAGATACAGACATAGACATGGATACAGACATAGACAGACACAGGCATAGACAGATACAGACATAGACAGACAGAGACAGAGACAGACAGAGACATAGACAGAGACAGATACAGACATAGACAGATACAGACATAGACAGATACAGACATAGACAGATACAGACATAGACAGATACAGACATAGACAGATACAGATACAGACATAGACAGATACAGATACAGACATAGACAGACAGAGACAGAGACAGATACAGGCATAGACAGATACAGACATAGACAGATACAGACATAGACAGACACAGACATACACACAGACAGATACAGATACAGACATAGACACAGATACAAACATAGACAGATACAGACATAGACAGACAGAGACATAGACAGATACAGACATAGACACAGGCATAGACAGATACAGACATAGACAGATACAGACATAGACAGATACAGACATAGACAGATACAGACATAGACACAGCATAACAGATACAGACATAGACACAGGCATAGACAGATACAGACTAGACAAGGCATAGACAGATACAGACATAGACAGATACAGACATAGACAGATACAGACATAGATACAGACATAGACAGATACAGACATAGACAGATACAGACATAGATACAGACATAAACAGATACAGACAATAAATCCAGACATAGACAGATACAGACATAGACAAGACATAGACAGATACAGACATAGACAGACACATTCAGACACAGACATATTCAACAGACATAGACACAGATACAGACATAGAGACAGGTACAGACATAGACAGGTACAGACATAGACACAGATACAGACAAAGACAGGTACAGACTAGACAGATACAGACATAGACAGATACAGACATATTCAGACACAGACAATTCAGACACAGACATAGACACAGATACAGACATAGACACAGATACAGACAGAGACAGATACAGACATAGACAGGTACAGACAGGCAGATACAGACATAGACACAGACATAGATACAGATACATACATAACAGATACAGATACAGACAGGTCATGTCTGTTTACAAAAGTAAGGGTCTTTGTCTGTATTACAGATGTAAGGGTCTATGTCTGTTTTACACAAGTAAGGGTCCATGTCTGTTTTACACAAGTAACGGTCTATGTCTGTTTTACACAAGTAACGGTCTATGTCTGTTTACACAAGTAAGGGTCTATGTTTTACAGAAGTAAGGGTCTATGCCTGTTTTACAGAAGTAAGGGTCTATGTTTTACGAAGTAAGGGTTTATGTCTGTTTTACAGAAGAGTGAAGTGAAGTCAAGTCAAGTCAAAATCACTTTAATCATCCCTGAAGGGCAGTTACAACACTGACAGGCATATTGATACAAATCATAATCAAACACACGAAGTAGCTACATTTCATATTTGTTCAAACATTATATAACTTCAAATAAAACTGTCACAAACACTCACACTCTAGGGGTCTATGTCTGTTTTACAGAAGTAAGGGTCTATGTCTGTTTTACAAAGTAAGGGTCTATGTCTGTTTTACACAAGTAAGGGTCTATGTCTGTTTTACAGAAGTAAGGTCTATGTCTGTTTTACACAAGTAAGGTCTATGTCTGTTTTACACAAGTAAAGGTATGAGAGGATGCGTTTCCTGTTATGCAGAATACAGCTTGTTATGCTAAGAGCTAGTCGCGGCTTGAGACAGTATCAACAGAAAATATCAAAGCATAACAACATTTCAGTGTAAGACTGCGACACGTTTGCTTACATCAATGACTGACAAAGCTAAAGGCCTGTGCCATTTCAGATAATGGCGTGGGTGCAAGTCTTTCGGACAAAACGATAAATCAAGGTCCCTTTGTTCAACATGCATTAGCTCACTTTAAAGGATTCACGGCAACTAAACAGTTGTCCTTTGGCAAACAAAGTCATTTCATACAGACACAAACTCGAACGCAGGCTCCAAAAAATTGGTGGCACTGCTTTGTGGTGAAGACTTCCCTGGCAAGAGCATCCGGAATTTCAGCAGAGAATTTTGTTATTACTGCTGTGGTATGCAATACAATACAATACAATACAATACATACAATACAATACAATACAATTCAATACAATACAATACATTACACTACAATACTATGCAATACAATGCAACACATTGATATACAAAACAACACACTGCATGCAAAAATATGTATACACTACATTACAAATCAATTGGGTGCAATACAATGCAATACTATACTATACATACATTGCAATACCTTACAGTACACTACAATACAATACAACACTATACAATACAATGCATGTAAACAATATGCCATGCAATACATTACAAATCAATTAGGTACAATACAAAGCTATATTCTAGGCATACCATACCAGACCAGACCATGCTCCATACAATACACTACAGTGCAATATATTGCAACATAGCACAACACCAATCCATGAATACAAAGTATACAGTACAATACAATACAACTCTATTCAGAACAATGCAATACACCAAAATGCCTATCTATCTATCTATCTATCTATCTATCTATCTATCTATCTATCTATCTATCTATCTATCTATCTATCTATTATCATCCATCCATCCATTCATCCATCTATCCATCTATCTGCCTATCTATCTGCCTATCTATCTGCCTATCTATTTATCTGTTTTTCTATCTAACTATCTATATTTATCTACCTATCTATCTATCCGTCCATCCATCCATTTATCTATATATCTATATGTCTATCTATCTATCTGTCTGTCTATCTATTTATCTATCTATCTATCATCTATCTATCTATCTTTTATTTCTTCATCTATCTATCTTTTATTTCTTCACTATCTATCTATCTATCTATCTATTCTATCTATCTTCATCTATCTATCTATCTATACTACTATCTATCTATCTATCTGCCTATCTATTTATCTGTTTATCTATCTTCTTATCTTCTTTCTTTCTATCTATCTATCTATCTATCTATCTATCTATCTATCTATCTATCTATCTATGTATCTATCTATTATCTATACTATATCTATATCTATATGTATACTATATATTATATATATATATATATATATATATATATCCCGTGGTCTGGCGACCGTGGGGACACCCCTGAAGACTTGACAACCAGTTCCCTCCATTCCTCTCTCTGTTCTGCCTTTCTCAGGGTTTTTGTTGAGCTCTAGGCCTGTCCATCCGGTGATGTTGTCCTCCCATTCTTCCTTGGTCTGCCTCTTTTTCTTCCTCCTTGGACTGTGCCTTGCTTATTGTTTTTGCAAGTCCTTTGGATCTTGTGACATGCCCGTACCATTTAAGTTTACATTTCTTTTTGGAGGGACCAATGGTTTGCTGGATTGTTATGCACAGTCTTCGTTGCTTTATGTGGTCTCTAGGAGATGCCAAGGAATCTCCAGAAGCATCTCATCTGTACATCACATGACACCATTTCTGATACATCACTGACACCATTGATTCATCACACTGACAGTTAGATTCACATCAACACTGACACAGTCATTCCTGATTCCCATCAACACTGACACAAGTCTATTCCATCCAGACACAATTCTGATTCACATCCACACTGACACAGATCCCATTCACATCATCACTGACACCTTTTCTGATTCACGTCATCACTGACACAGTTTCTGATTCACGTCATCACTGACACACTCAGTTCCTGATAAAAGAGTCACACAGTCAGATAGCAGACAGGCAATTATCCGTCATGTGTAGACAGTCCAACTGACGTCCGTTAATTGTCATTGCCACAGACAGAGGGCAAAATGTAAGGAAGACAGGTCATCAGATGATCATTATAGG
>CM060343.1:12599790-12614790 GCA_030674155.1 Stramonita haemastoma
TGGTTACAGCCTTGCCTGTTGTTGTCATATCATTATGTCTGGTGGTTACAGCCTTGCCTGTTGTTGTCATATCATTATGTCTGGTGGTTACACCTTGCCTGTTGTTGTCATATCATTATGTCTGGTGGTTACACCTTGCCTGTTGTTGTCATATCATTATGTCTGGTGGTTACAGCCTTGCCTGTTGTTGTCATATCATTATGTCTGGTGGTTACAGCCTTGCCTGTTGTTGTCATATCATTATGTCTGGTGGTTACAGCCTTGCCTGTTGTTGTCATATCATTATGTCTGGTGGTTACAACCTTGCCTGTTTGTTGTCATATCATTATGTCTGGTGGTTACAGCCTTGCCTGTTGTTGTCATATCATTATGTCTGGTGGTTACAGCCTTGCCTGTTGTTGTCATTCATTATGTCTGGTGGTTACAGCCTTGCCTGTTGTTGTCATATCATTATGTCTGGTGGTTACAACCTTGCCTGTTGTTGTCATATCATTATGTCTGGTGGTTACAGCCTTGCCTGTTGTTGTCATATCATTATGTCTGGTGGTTACAGCCTTGCCTGTTGTTGTCATATCATTATGTCTGGTGGTTACAGCCTTGCCTGTTGTTGTCATATCATTATGTCTGGTGGTTACAGCCTTGCCTGATGTTGTCATTATGTCTGGTGGTTACAGCCTTGCCTGTTGTTGTCATATCATTATGTCTGGTGGTTACAACCTTGCCTGTTGTTGTCATTATGTCTGGTGGTTACAGCCTTGCCTGTTGTTGTCATATCATTATGTCTGGTGGTTACAACCTTGCCTGTTGTTGTCATATCATTATGTCTGGTGGTTACAGCCTTGCCTGTTGTTATCATTATGTCTGGTGGTTACAGCCTTGCCTGTTGTTGTCATATCATTATGTCTGGTGGTTACAGCCTTGCCTGTTGTTGTCATTATGTCTGGTGTTTACAGCCTTGCCTGTTGTTGTCATATCATTATGTCTGGTGGTTACAGCCTTGCCTGTTGTTGTTATATCATTATGTCTGGTGGTTACAGCCTTGCCTGTTGTTGTCATATCATTATGTCTGGTGGTTACAGCCTTGCCTGTTGTTGTCATTATGTCTGGTGGTTACAACCTTGCCTGTTGTTGTCATATCATTATGTCTGGTGGTTACAGCCTTGCCTGTTGTTGTCATTATGTCTGGTGGTTACAGCCTTGCCTGTTGTTGTCATATCATTATGTCTGATGGTTACAGCCTTGCCTGTTGTTGTCATATCATTATGTCTGGTGGTTACAGCCTTGCCTGTTGTTGTCATATCATTGTGTCTGGTGGTTACAGCCTTGCCTGTTGTTGTCATATTATTATGTCTGGTGGTTACAGCCTTGCCTGTTGTTGTCATATCATTATGTCTGGTGGTTACAGCCTTGCCTGTTGTTGTCATATCATTATGTCTGGTGGTTACAACCTTGCCTGTTGTTGTCATATCATTATGTCTGGTGGTTACAGCCTTGCCTGTTGTTGTCATATCATTATGTCTGGTGGTTACAGCCTTGCCTGTTGTTGTCATATCATTATGTCTGGTGGTTACAGCCTTGCCTGTTGTTGTCATATCATTATGTCTGGTGGTTACAACCTTGCCTGTGTTGTCATATCATTATGTCTGGTGGTTACAGCCTTGCCTGTTGTTGTCATTATGTCTAGTGGTTACAGCCTTGCCTGTTGTTGTCATATCATTATGTCTGGTGGTTACAGCCTTGCCTGTTGTTGTCATATCATTATGTCTGGTGGTTACAACCTTGCCTGTTGTTGTCATATCATTATGTCTGGTGGTTACAGCCTTGCCTGTTGTTGTCATATCATTATGTCTGGTGGCTACAGCCTTGCCTGTTGTTGTCATATCATTATGTCTGGTGGTTACAGCCTTGCCTGTTGTTGTCATATCATTATGTCTGGTGGTTACAGCCTTGCCTGTTGTTGTCATATCATTATGTCTGGTGGTTACAGCCTTGCCTGTTGTTGTCATTATGTCTGGTGGTTACAGCCTTGCCTGTTGTTGTCATATCATTATGTCTGGTGGTTACAGCCTTGCCTGTTGTTGTCATATCATTATGTCTGGTGGTTACAGCCTTGCCTGTTGTTGTCATATCATTATGTCTGGTGGTTACAGCCTTGCCTGTTGTTGTCATATCATTATGTCTGGTGGTTACAACCCTGCCTGTTGTTGTCATATCATTATGTCTGGTGGTTACAGCCTTGCCTGTTGTTGTCATATCATTATGTCTGGTGGTTACAACCTTGCCTATTGTTGTCATTATGTCTGGTGGTTACAACCTTGCCTGTTGTTGTCATATCATTATGTCTGGTGGTTACAGCCTTGCCTGTTGTTGTCATATCATTATGTCTGGTGGTTACTGCCTTGCCTGTTGTTGTCATATCATTATGTCTGGTGGTTACAACCTTGCCTGTTGTTGTCATATCATTATGTCTGGTGGTTACAGCCTTGCCTGTTGTTGTCATATCATTATGTCTGGTGGTTACAGCCTTGCCTGTTGTTGTCATATCATTATGTCTGGTGGTTACAACCTTGCCTGTTGTTGTCATATCATTATGTCTGGTGGTTACAACCTTGCCTGTTGTTGTCATTATGTCTGGTGGTTACAACCTTGCCTGTTGTTGTCATATCATTATGTCTGGTGGTTACAGCCTTGCCTGTTGTTGTCAGTATGTCTGGTGGTTACAGCCTTGCCTGTTGTTGTCAGTATGTCTGGTGGTTACAACCTTGCCTGTTGTTGTCATTATGTCTGGTGGTTACAACCTTGCCTGTTGTTGTCATATCATTATGTCTGGTGGTTACAGCCTTGCCTGTTGTTGTCATATCATTATGTCTGGTGGTTACAACCTTGCCTGTTGTTGTCATATCATTATGTCTGGTGGTTACAACCTTGCCTGTTGTTGTCATTATGTCTGGTGGTTACAACCTTGCCTGTTGTTGTCATATCATTATGTCTGGTGGTTACAGCCTTGCCTGTTGTTGTCATTATGTCTGGTGGTTACAGCCTTGCCTGTTGTTGTCATATCATTATGTCTGGTGGTTACAGCCTTGCCTGTTGTTGTCATATCATTATGTCTGGTGGTTACAACCTTGCCTGTTGTTGTCATATCATTATGTCTGGTGGTTACAACCTTGCCTGTTGTTGTCATTATGTCTAGTGGTTACAGCCTTGCCTGTAGTTGTCATATCATTATGTCTGGTGGTTACAGCCTTGCCTGTTGTTGTCATGTCATTATGTCTGGTGGTTACTGCCTTGCCTGTTGTTGTCATTATGTCTGGTGGTTACAGCCTTGCCTGTTGTTGTCATATCATTATGTCTGGTGGTTACAACCTTGCCTGTTGTTGTCATGTCATTATGTCTGATGGTTACTGCCTTGCCTGTTGTTGTCATTATGTCTGGTGGTTACAGCCTTGCCTGTTGTTGTCATATCATTATGTCTGGTGGTTACAGCCTTGCCTGTTGTTGTCATGTCATTATGTCTGGTGTTTACAGCCTTGCCTGTTGTTGTCATTATGTCTGGTGGTTACAGCCTTGCCTGTTGTTGTCATATCATTATGTCTGGTGGTTACAGCCTTGCCTGTTGTTGTTATTATGTCTGGTGGTTACAGCCTTGCCTGTTGTTGTCATATCATTATGTCTGGTGGTTACAGCCTTGCCTGTTGTTGTCATGTCATTATGTCTGGTGTTTACAGCCTTGCCTGTTGTTGTCATATCATTATGTCTGGTGGTTACAGCCTTGCCTGTTGTTGTCATATCATTATGTCTGGTGGTTACAGCCTTGCCTGTTGTTGTCATTATGTCTGGTGGTTACAGCCTTGCCTGTAGTTGTCATATCATTATGTCTGGTGTTTACAGCCTTGCCTGTTGTTGTCATTCATTATGTCTGGTGGTTACAACCTTGCCTGTAGTTGTCATATCATTATGTCTGGTGGTTACAGCCTTGCCTGTTGTTGTCATTCATTATGTCTGGTGGTTACTGCCTTGCCTGTTGTTGTCATTCACTATGTCTGGTGGTTACAACCTTGCCTTGCAAACACAAACGGAAGGGGAGGGGGCGGACATCATGGAGGGCAGTGACGATCAGAATTCAACAGTGGTTACTATTCTAAGCAGAATGGAGAAGTTTATGGAGGATAACAGAAAAGAAAATATTAACGTCAGTTTTTAACTTGACAAAATTCTTTCAGAAATTTTTGACATAAGAAAAGAAAACGATTTTCTGAGAAAGAAATAGAAACACTTGAAAACAGAAACAGTGATCTAAGTAACGACATAAGTCGGTTTCAGAAAGAACTCAAACAGGAAAGAGAACTAAGAAACTCTTTAGACCAGCCGCCATGGCGCAGTGGTTAGCGCCGTGGATTCCGGACTGGAAGGTCGCGGGTTCGAATCCCATAAGTCATAGGGATTTTTTCGGGCTCCGGCCGGCTCCTACCCAGAGTGAGTGTGCTGTGGGCTCAGTGGGGAGACTGGGACCACACAGTCGAGCTTCATCCACTTTACGGATGCGAATTTGAGAGTGTTGCTCAAATTACCTGACCAACACTGCAGGTGTCTGTATCTCTCGGGCCTGGTTGACGCCGGGATATATTATGACAGTAAGCGTAGAGAACAACCCTGTCAAGTAGTCTCAAAGCGGATGCACCTCCACAGCAGCATCATTACATCATCCTCATCATCATTGATCATCATGCAATAATAAAAATTGCCTCTGATTCGGTGGCCTCCGTTGCTCTGGTCTCATGGTGACCTCAGATTTGGTTTCCCCATACGCTTCTGTGACTGTGGTGAATTTGTGTCAAAGCCTTTGGGGTTGGGGGTTCGAGGGGAGGCGGTCGTTGGAGGGACGTTGTGGAGGTCGCCACCTTGGGTGGGTGACTCACTCAGTCTGGCTCCGCGACTGAGCTAATACTGTCGTTAGTAGGGGGCTTAGTAGGTGGTGTCCTGCGTATGTTAGCTCAGAACAGGCACCACTGAACACCACCAAAGTGACCCAGCAGAAGTGCAGGGCCCCTCTGGCTGGTGGCCCCGCGGCGGCCTAATATTGATGAGCTCCCTGTGGACTCCCGACCCCGAGGGTGAGACACAACGAATCTGGGTATGGCTGTGGCGGGGAGATTGAAATGAGCGGCGTGGGAACAGCAGTACGGGAACGTCACAGAAGACGAGGCAGCAAAAAAAAAAAAAAAAAAAAAAAAAAGAAACTCTTTAGAACAATACACAAGAAAAGATAACGTGAAAATCATGAATTTACCTGGAGACTCAGACCGAGAAAGTTCAGAAGAGACAGAGAGAAAAGTGGTTGAGTTTATTCAGCAAAAACTACAACTCCCATCTTTCCAGCATCAGGACATCAGTGTAGCCCATCGAATAGGGAAATTTTCAGCAGGGAGAAACAGACCCATCGTTGTGCGTCTTGTGAGAAGGAAAACAAAAACACAGATCTTTAAAAATAAATATATCTTAAGACAGGGGAAGTGTAACGTTTTCATCAGTGAGGATCTAACAAAACTGAATGCGCAAAGACTGTCGGAAATAAAACGCCACCCTGTTGTTATGTCTGCTTGGTCTTTTCAGGGAAAACTGTTCTGTAAACTAGTAGACCTCAGGGTGCTGAACATTGAAGATGGGGATATCGATAAGATTGACAGGATATTGATTGAATCTCCCACGGAGTCTATCCGAAGCCAACGATTCCCTCATCGCGCAGGAGAGAAGTGGTCAGACAGACCGGTACACAGAGGGAGAAACAACCAGGCGAGGGGAGTTGACAGAGGAGGCAGCCGGACACCCGGGGCTTCACACCTTCCACCGCGCAATGTGGGGCCAGGGGCAGTGCAGACGGGAGGTAGCGGCGGTCAGGGCAGGCAGCCTGTCTGCAGTCGGGAGGGCCAGGTCAGCAGCAGTGGGACAACCGGCAGCGGTGCAGCAGCCAGGAAATCCACGCCTGTAGCAAAGGAGGGGCAGCAGCGGGGTGCGGACTACGGGCGGTCCCAGCAGGCGGCAATGTCTCAGGAGCCACAGGACTTTTCTCCTCCTCCGCTGCTGACCATGTCTCCTGACCTGTCCTGCAGAGCGGAGGATGAAGTGGGCAGCCCCGGATCTGAGGGCGACATGGGGGTGTTTGATGAGGTCTCCCACCTCTGATGCCTGACTTCCTGGAAAACATGCAGTGCCCACAAGAACGAGGCTGGAATCCAAAAGCAGATTGTGGAGTCAAGAGACTGAACCAGAATGTGGGATTTCCTCCAAACGCCTCCTGCTCGCGCTTGTGTGTGCGTGTGTGTGTGTGTGTGTGTGTGTTGTGTGCGTGTGTGTGTGTGTGTGTGTGTGTGTGTGTGTGTGTGTGTGTGTGTGTGTGTGTGTGTGTGTGTGTGTGTGTGTGTGTGTGTGTGTGTGTGAGTGTGTGCGTGCGTGCGTCCGTGCGTGTGTGTGTGTGTGTGTGTGGTGAGAGTGTGTGTGCATGTGCGTGCGTGTATGGTGTGTGTGTGTGTGTGTGTGTTTGTGAGTGAGTGAGTGGTGGTATATATGTACGTGCGTGCGTGCGTGCGTGCGTGTGTGTATATATGTATGCGTGCGTGTGTGAGCGTGTGTATGTATGCGCGGGCGTGCGGAATTATCATCCAATGTCCCACATGATTGCTTGCCTGTACACAACCGTACCGACGCTTTTTTCGGTCTCCGAATCTTGGCAGTTGCGTTAATGTTCGTTACTCTTTGTACCGACTATAACAATAGAGGGGGGGGGGGGCGGGACACTGTGAATGTGGGGGGGGGGGGGGACGGGACACTGTGAATGTGGGGGGGGGGGGGACGGGACACTGTGAATGTGGTGTTAGGCTCCCGGTCTGGCGTCGGGGTTTCGGGTCGCTGTGGACACCCCCATTCGAAGATTTTATTTGTCTGCTTCTTTTGTGAGTGTTTTGTCTCCTGTGAGGGCGTTGGTACCGATCCCGCCAGCCGGGATTTTTTCCGGTGGGTGGATGGACCATGGACCATCCATGGTCGGTCGAATGTTGAGTGGGGCGGCGCTGATGTTGGCTCCGGAGGCGGGATCCTCTTGTGCGAGACTCGCGACGCGTCGGCGGATCGTGAGCGCATCGCTGTGACCACTAGGCCTAGGCTGTCCCGTCCACCCTCGGCGTGGGAGGACCTTGTAGCTCTAGTGGAGGATGTGAAGACGACAAAAGGAAAAATGATAATGATAAACGCGTTGTCTGTTACTGAGGTTGTCCCATGAACGCATGTATGTATGTGCGCAAGTTGTTATATGCATGTGTTGGATAGAGCGAGCAAGCGAGCGGGCGAGAGAGAGATGGTTTTTTGATATTATTGTTATAATCACTGCTAGTCGTCGTAGTGAAAGTGTTGATATTGGAGGTGGTGGTGGGGGTGATGACGGTGGTGGTGGTGGTAGAGTGATGGTACATGGTAACAGTAATCGTGGTAGCGGTGGGATGGTGGTGGTGGTAGTAATAGTTGTAGTAGTAATAGTGGTAGATTGGTGGTGGTGGTGGTAGTGGTAGTAGTGGTAGTAGTTGTGGTGGTAGTGGTAGTAGTGGTAGTGGTGGTGGTGGTGGTAGTAGTAGTAGTAGTAGTAGTAGTAGTAGTAGTAGTAGTAGTAGTAGTAGTAGTAGTAGTAGTAGTAGTAGTAGTAGTAGTAGTAGTAGTAGTAGTAGTAGTAGTGGTGGTGGTGGTGGTAGTAGTAGTGGTAGTAGTAGTAGTAGTAGTGGTAGTGGTAGTGATTGGTGGTGGTGGTAGAAGAAGTAGTAGTAGAAGTAGTAGTAGTATTTGTAGTAGTGGTAGAGGTAGTAGCAGTGGTGGCAGCGGTGGTGGCAGCGGCAGTAGTAGAAGTAGTAGAGGGGGTGTGGTGATGGTGGTGATGGTGGTAGTGGTAGTTTTAATGGTAGTAGTAGTAATAGTGTGGTGGTGGTGGTGGTGGTGGTAGTAGTAGTAGTAGTAGTAGTAGTAGTAGTAGTAGTAGTAGTAGTAGTAGTAGTAGTAGTAGTAGTAGTAGTAGTAGTAGTAGTAGTAGTTAGTAGTAGTAGTAGAATGCTGCACATAAAGGAAAGTGAAGTACTATATTAAATGGATTATGAACCAACGCGACACAGACCATTGACCATGATCGGCGTTCAAGTGTGGTTTTCCTGTGCTATGTGCACTTTTAAAGTTTTGAATCTATTACTTGTCTTGTTACCGCCTTTTTGTTTTGCTTTTTTCTTGTACACAGTTTGCATGTTTAATGCTTATGGAGACAATCAAGGTATTTTTCTTCAGGCCATATTGGAAGAGCCATTGCTATCTGATATCCAGCTATTTTCAACTGTAATAAAAATACATGGATAGTATTTCCCTTGTATCACTAAACTGCCAAGGATTAGGTGATGCTAAAAAGAGACGTGATGTATTCCAGTATCTGAAGCAAAAGTCGCACTCAGTTTTTTGTCTACAAGATACACACTTTACTAAGAAAATAGAACCGTATGTGACAGCGGAGTGGGGCTACAAGTGTATATTTTCTTCTAATAGCTCAAACTCCAGAGGAGTGGCTATAATGTTCAATAATACTTTTGAATTTAAGATAAAAGGGGTGCACAGAGACCAGGATGGGAACTTTGTGATAGTTTTATTTAGATATATGGAACAGGATCTGCTTCTTGTTAATGTTTATGGACCTAACAGAGACACTCCTGAATTCTATTTACACTTAAAAGATGTAATTAAAAGTTTTAAAACACGCAATGTTATCTGTGTTGGTGATTGGAACCTTGTCTTAGATCCATCCCTTGATTACAATAATTATAAACATACTAACAACCCTAAAGCTCGAGAAAGTGTGCTGAATATGATTGAAGAATTACAGTTGTCAGACATATGGAGGGAATACAATCTCGACTGTAAAAGATTCACTTGGAGAAAGACAAATCCTTTAAAACAAAGCAGATTAGATTTTTTCCTTCTCTCTGAGTACCTTATATTTGCTGTTGAAATGCCTGATATTCACTATGGTTATCGATCAGATCATTCTATGATTAGTCTGAGATTGAAATTTGGTAAACAAAAAAAATGCATGACATACTGGAAATTCAATAACTCTCTCCTCAAAGATAATATATATACAAAAGAAATTAATGAAACTATTAACAGTGTTATCGGAGAGTATGCTGTTGATCACTATGAGAAAGAACATCTGGAAGAAATTTCTGAAACCAACATAAAGTTAACAATTCCTGAAAACGTGTTTCTAGATTTTCTTATGATGAAAATTAGAGCAAAGACAATAGCATATGCAACAAAGAAAAAGAAGGAAAGAGAACAAGAAGAACAAAAGCTAGAAAATCAAATCAAGGAAGTAGAGCAAAAAATAAACAAAACAGATCATGACATTCAACAATTAAATGATTTCAGTAGTGAACTAACAGCAATTAGAGAGGTTAAAATGAAGGGTGTTCTACTCAGATCAAAAGCAAGATGGGTGGAAGAAGGAGAAAAAATCACAAAGTATTTTTGTAATTTAGAAAAAAGGAATTATATCACCAAATATATGCCAAAGTTGGTTTCAAATGAGAAAGAGTTATATAGGTCTGATGATATTCTTTCGGAAGTTAAGGAATTTTATGAAGACTTATATAAAGAACGGAAAGTGAAAGAATATGAGTTTAAAGATCTAGTCTCAGAAATCCCTAAGCTATCAAGTGAAGAAAAAAAATCGCTTGAAGGTGAGATAACATTGGAAGAAGCTGGACGGGCTCTCAGAAATATGAAACATGGGAAAAGCCCAGGCTCTGACGGGTTTACTTCAGAATTCTTCAAGGTTTTTTGGAAACGACTTGGTTCTTTTGTAGTTAGAGCTTTAAATAGATCCTTTAAAGATGGGGAATTAACAAATACACAAAAAGAAGGAATAATTACATGCATCCCTAAACATGACAAACCAAAAGAATTCATCAAAAACTGGAGGCCAATATCCTTACTTAATGTTGTCTATAAAATAGGTTCATCCTGTATAGCTAATCGAATAAAAGCAGTTCTTCCTAGACTCATTAATGAAGATCAGACAGGATTTATGTCTAACAGATATATAGGAGATAATATAAGATTGTTGTATGATCTAATGAGCTACCTAAAAATGAAAAACCTTCCAGGTATGTTAATTTCCATTGATTTTGAAAAGGCTTTCGACTCTTTAAGTTGGCAGTTTATTTCAAAAGTATTTAAATCATTTGGATTTGGAAAAGATATACTTCGTTGGATTTCAACTTTCTATAGAAATATTAAGTCTACAGTAATAGTCAATGGACAGTGTTCCTCCTGGTTTAATATACACAGAGGATGCAGACAGGGTGACCCAATATCTCCATACCTATTTATTCTCTCGGCAGAAATTCTGGCAATTATGATAAGAGAAAACCCAAACATAAAAGGTATTTATGTTAATAATACAGAATACAAGTTGTCACAGTTTGCTGATGATACACAGCTGATAAATAAAGGTGACAGCATATCATTTGAACAGACCATGAAAACTTTAAACTTATTCGGAAATGTAACTGGACTTTTTATGAATACAGAGAAAACAAAAGTAATATGGCTTGGGAGCAAAACCTTTTCTGATGTAAGGTATATGACCCATTTAAAGTTAGACTGGAACCCCAAACAGTTCAAGATACTTGGAATATGGTTTACACCGGATTTGTCAGAATGTGAAAAACTAAATTATGATAACAAAATTACAGAAGTAAGAACTTTATTCAACATCTGGATAAAAAGGGATATTACACCTATTGGTAGAGTGGCAGTGCTAAAATCTTTAATTCTATCTAAACTGATATATCTCTGGATCCTGTTACCAAATCCACCAAATGATTATATAGATATGCTTCAGAAATTGTGTTTTAAGTTTGTGTGGAAAAACAAACAAGACAGAATCTCGAGAAAAACCACAGTCAAACACATAAAACATGGAGGATTGGGAATACCATCTCTAAAACAATATACTATGGGGTTAAAACTTATGTGGATAAGAAAACTTAAACTAAATAATCCTAAATGGAGTTCCATAATTGAAGTGATTTGCCCTTTTGTCAAAGATCTGGACAAATATAGTTACTTTATACCCATTAGAAGAAAATGTTCAAACACATTCTGGTTTGACACATTCCACGCATACAAAATGTTTGGCAGGAAAGTCAAAATTGTTAATTCTGAAGATCTTTTGGCTGAAAACATATTTTATAATGAAAATATTAAAGTTGGTGGAAACTTTTTTCATGTAAAGGAATGGATAGAAAAGGATATATATCGAATTGCAGATTTAGTTGACGAAAATGGAATTTTTTTGACGTACGACCTTTTTAAGGAGAAATATGATATCAGGACAAATGTTATTACATATCTAGGCTGTGTTCAAGCAATTAAAAGGTATATTCGTACAACGGGTATTAATATGGATAATAATACATCAAGCAACCTCCAAAAGGCTTTGAACTTGATTTTGACTGTTAAAAAAGGAACACGCCCTTATTATGATATTCTGGTTGCAGATAACATTCTGCCAAAGTGTTGTGACAAGTGGAACAAAACAATACCAAGGGATCTTAACTGGATAAAGGTTTTTGACAAGGTGCATAAGATAAAAGAAATTAAAATGAAATGGTTCCAGATACGACTGATCCACAAAATTCTAGCTACAAATAATATTCTTGAAAAAATGAAAATTGTTGAAAATGATAAATGCACATTCTGTACTTCTGAGAAAGAAACTGTTGACCATCTATTCTATGCTTGCAGCAAAACTACTTATTTTTGGACAGAATTGCAAAACTTTCTTCATAAAAATTGTGCCAATACACATGGTCTAGTGCTGTCAAAAGAACAGATTTTATTTGGATTTGATTCTCGATCAAAAGGAGATGAAATACTAGACGAAATACTAATCACTGCAAAATTTTTTATATACAAATGTAGAGTACAAAAAGCGGCACCTATGTTTTCGGTTTTTAGAAAGTATATGACAAAACAATATCAAATTAAAGAATATATTGCCAAAACAAACATGACTTATAGTGTATTTGCAGCTAAATGGCAACATTACAAACTACTAGTTGATGATGGGTAGATACATTTTGAAGAAACTGGTTTTTTGTTTGTTTGTTTGTTTTTTGTGTTTTCTGCATTGTTTTTTTTGATGTAATACGTAGCATCGCTACATTGCTTATTTTGTAAAACAACTGAAAATTCACTTGGGGTATTCTCGAATGTAATCTGTGTACTCTCTCTTATTTTCTTCTCTTTTTTCCCGACTGTTTGTTTGGTTGTATCTGTTATATCCATACTCTGAATATATTGCAAATTGTTACTCTATGTCATGCAAACAAATAGTAAAAATTGTTGTGTGTGTTTTTGTTTTTGTTTTGTTTTTGTTTGTTTTTTGTTCTGTTTTATTTTGTTTTTGTTTTGTTGTTGTTGTTGTTGTTGTTGTTTGTTTTTGTTTCTTTTGGATAACATTATAACTTGGCTCATTTGCAATGTTCAAATCATTTAGAGTGCAATGTACATTTGAATGTTTGAATCACTTAATAGTATACGATTAATTCAATTGGAAAGTTTTAATAATTTGGAATGTAGTATATATTTGGTTTATTGCAAATGTTGCTATCATTTGAAATGTAATGCATATTTGGATTATTAAAAAAAAAAAAAAAATTATGTCTGGTGGTTACAGCCTTGCCTGTTGTTGTCATATCATTATGTCTGGTGGTTACAGCCTTGCCTGTTGTTATCATTATGTCTGGTGGTTACAGCCTTGCCTGTTGTTGTCATATCATTATGTCTGGTGGTTACAGCCTTGCCTGTTGTTGTCATATCATTATGTCTCGTGGTTACAACCTTGCCTGTTGTTATCATTATGTCTGGTGGTTACAGCCTTGCCTGTTGTTGTCATATCATTATGTCTGGTGGTTACAGCCTTGCCTGTTGTTGTCATATCATTATGTCTGGTGGTTACAACCTTGCCTGTTGTTGTCATATCATTATGTCTGGTGGTTACAGCCTTGCCTGTTGTTATCATTATGTCTGGTGGTTACAACCTTGCCTGTTGTTGTCATATCATTATGTCTGGTGGTTACAGCCTTGCCTGTTGTTGTCATATCATTATGTCTGGTGGTTACAACCTTGCCTGTTGTTGTCATATCATTATGTCTGGTGGTTACAGCCTTGCCTGTTGTTGTCATATCATTATGTCTGGTGGTTACAGCCTTGCCTGTTGTTGTCATATCATTATGTCTGGTGGTTACAGCCTTGCCTGTTGTTGTCATATCATTATGTCTGGTGGTTACAGCCTTGCCTGTTGTTGTCATATCATTATGTCTGGTGGTTACAACCTTGCCTGTTGTTGTCATGTCATTATGTCTGGTGGTTACAACCTTGCCTGTTGTTGTCATTATGTCTGGTGGTTACAACCTTGCCTGTTGTTGTCATATCATTATGTCTGGCGGTTACAACCTTGCCTGTTGTTGTCATATCATTATGTCTGGTAGTTACAGCCTTGCCTGGTGTTGCCCTCAGGGCCCAGGATCTAGCCGGTTTCCAGCCACCACCAGATGTCTGCCTGTTTAAGGGCATTGCTTTTACCTCAGCGCTGACTCTGAAAGTCCTCCCATGAGACTATAAACGAAGGTCTCATGTGATAACGCACGCAGAACATCTCGCACACACGTTAGATTCTGTTCTACCTTTCGGACGAGTAGACCACTGTGTGCAGGTGGGAACGGATGACAAAAATTAAACAGCTTGCATTCTAGTTATGTATACAGACATCATCCCCGAACTCACAATGCGGCTACCTTAATTAGTGGATCAGTGGTCTAGGAGGTAACGCGCCAGTCTAGAAAGCGAAAAGTCCGGGTCGAAGTGTGCGGTGGTTGGAATCCCGTTTGGGCCGGAAACTCCCCCCCCCCCCCCTCCCCCATCCATTAGACTATGAGTGGTGGTCTGGGCGCTAGTCTTTCGGATAAGACAATAAACCGAGGTTCGGTGTGTTTCACTTCATTATTCAGCACACGTAAAATAACCCACGGCAACAAGAGGGTTGTCCCTGGCAAAATTCTGTAGAAAACAGTCACTCTGATAGGAAAATGAATACAGTTGCAGACAGGAAAAAGAAAAAATAAATGGGTGGCGCTGCACTTGTGGCGACGCGCTCTCCCAAGGAGAGCAGCCCGAATTTCACGCAGAGAAATCTGCTGTGACATGAAGTGGTAATAAATGAATAAAAAGGTAAAAGGTAAAGGTGTCCCATAACCTGTGTGGTCGTAGGGGAGCGAGGCATCAGAGACCTCAGCTTCTCTAGGGCCCAGCATGTTAAGGGCGGCACCCATCTTCTCTCCCTCGCTGCTTTACCTTCCCTCACCCTAAAAGAGGGCAGGTACCCATTTACAGCTGGGTGAACTGGGGGGACTGTACTGTAGCCAAGGCTCGCAAACGGTCACCCATCCAATTAGCAACCACGCTCGACGCTACTTAACTTGACTGGGGGGGGGGGGGGGGGGGGGGGGGGGGGGAAGCGAGTGCATACGCAAAAAAAATTCACCATTGTTAAAACGCAGAAAACTTTTGTCGAGGGAAAAGAAAAAACAACAAAAACACAAGCGACAGCAAAAAAATAAATAAATAAATAAGACTACGATGCTGGGATGAGTTTAAATTTCTGACACACAAGACAATCGGGTGGAGATTTGCTATATAAACGTCACGGGGATATCGTCTGACTGTCGCGGGAAAAGCAAACACTGAAGTCGGTGATAAACGACAAGAGAGGCCAGGCGACATTGACACTGGAAACATCGATAATTGTACCAGAGTGTAGAAAGAGAGAGGTGAAAAAGAGGTGAGGAGGAAGGGCAAGGGAAAGATGAGAGAGAGGGGGGGAAGGGGAGGGAGGGAGGGAGGGGGGGAGAGAGA
>CM060343.1:12617946-12635446 GCA_030674155.1 Stramonita haemastoma
TTTGAGTGTAGAGTTCTGTGTTGTATGGGGTTGTGTGGGGTTGTGTAGTTATTGTGTTTTTCGTCGCATTGGATTGTAGTGTAGTGTAGTGTAGTGTAGTGTAGTGTAGTGTAGTGTGGTGTGGTGTGGTGTGGTGTGGTGGGGTGTGGTGTGGTGTGGTGTGGTGTAGTGTAGTGTAGTGTAGTGTAGTGTAGTGTAGTGTAGTGTAGTGTGGTGTGGTGTGGTGTGGTGTGGTGTGGTGTGGTGTAGTGTAGTGTAGTGTAATGTAGTGTAGTGTAGTGTAGTGTAGTGTGATGCAGTGTAGTGTAGTGTAGTGTAGTGTAGTGCAGTGCAGTGCAGTGTAGTGTAGTGTGATGCAGTGTAGTGTAGTCTAATGTGATTGAGTTTGATGTAGTGTAGTGTAGTACATAGTAGAGTGTAGTGTAGTGTAGTGTAGTGGTAGTGTAGTGTAGTGTAGTGTAGTGTAGTGTAGTGTAGTGTAGTGTAGTGTAGTGTAGTGTAATGTGGTGTGGTGTGGTGTGGTGTGGTGTGGTGTGTGTGTGGTGTGGTGTGGTGTAGTGTAATGTAGTGTAGTGTAGTGTAGTGTGATGCAGTGTAGTGTAGTGTAGTGTAGTGCAGTGTAGTGTAGTCTAATGTGATTGAGTTTGATGTAGTGTAGTGTAGTACATAGTAGAGTGTAGTGTAGTGAGGTGTAGTGTAGTGTAGTGTGATGCAGTGTAGTTTGATGTAGTGTAGTGTAGTAAGTAGTGTAGTGTAATGAAGTGTGATGCAGTTTGATGCAGTGTAGTGTGGTGTAGCGCAGTGTGGTGTAGTGTAGTGTAGTGTAGTGTAGTGTAGTGTAGTGTAGTGTATTGTAGTGTATTGAAGTGTAGTGTAGTGTAGTGTAGTGTAGTGTAGTGTAGTGTAGTGTAGTGTAGTGTAGTGTAGTGTAGTGTAGTTTAGTGTAGTGTGATGCACTTTGATGCAGTGTAGTGTAGTGTAGTGTAGTGTAGTGTAGTGTAGTGTAGTGTAGTGTAGCGTAGCGTAGTGTAGTGTAGTGTAGTGTAGTGTAGTGTAGTGTAGTGTAGTGTAGTGTAGTGTAGTGTAGTGTGATGCAGCGTGGTTATTTCGAGATAATACATTGAAAAGCATTGATTTACTTTTTTTCATCAATCCATCTATCTAAGAAAAAAACAATGCCATCAATATTATCGAACCAGCATGATTACGGCAACCTTGAAAATAAAACAGTGTGCATATGTGTAGGTTGCTTTTTTTAATGCTTTTATTTCGTGGATAATGGAATAAGCACTCATGTGCTTTTTTCCATCCTGTCCCCATGCATATGCAGATTTGTACATTTTGTCATCCGTTTCCACTGGTACACAATGGCCTACATTACATCTTATCACATCATATTACATCGCATCATATTACATCAACTTAGTTTTTCATCACATTATATCATAAATTATATCACACACTATTAAATTACGTTAACTCACAAGACAAGACGATGCATCACAACACATCACATGACATTGCACTGCATTAAATTAAACCACAATACGGCACATTACATCAGACCACATTACACCAACCACACTGCATCTCATCACAGATGACAAGATTTACAAAATTGTATGCACACGGGGACTGGATGTTAAAATATGCATGAGTGCTTATTCCATTATCCTCGATATAAAAGAATAAACAAATAAATAAATCACATTACATTACACTGGCAATTCAAACGATTTTGGAGGGGAGGAAGGTCAAGGGAGGTAGACAGACAGACAGACAGACAGACAGACAGACAGACAGACAGACAGACAGACAGACAAACAGATAGACAGAGACAGAGACAGAGAGAGTCTTGAACATGAAACAAATTATACTGACATAATCATAAGCCCATTTGCCATTTGGGACTGACGCAAGGAGATTTACAATGCCACTGAGAACACAAATACTCTGACATGAAATCCACAGCAATGTCCCAGTAAATCCTGTACTAACAACAGGGACATTGAACTGGAAAAGTCCATACCTAAAGGCAGACACACAGTAAATCCTGTGCTAACAACGGGGACATTGAACTGGAAAAGTCCATACCTAAAGGCAGACACACAGTAAATCCTGTACTAACAACGGGACATTGAACTGGAAAAGTCCATACCTAAAGGCAGACACACAGTAAATCCTGTACTAACAACGGGGACATTGAACTGGAAAAGTCCATACCTAAAGGCAGACACACAGTAAATCCTGTACTAACAACGGGGACATTGAACTGGAAAAGTCCATACCTAAAGGCAGACACACAGTAAATCCTGTACTAACAACGGGGACATTGAACTGGAAAAGTCCATACCTAAAGGCAGACACACAGTAAATCCTGTACTAACAACGGGGACATTGAACTGGAAAAGTCCATACCTAAAGGCAAAGCAACACAGTAAATCATGTACTAACAACAGGAGACACTGTACTGGAAAAGCCCATACCTAAAAACAAAAACACACAGTAAATTCTGTACGAACAACAACAACAGGACCAATCCAATCCAATGATATTGCTTAGAGCCCTGCCGACTGCACAGGCCATAGTTATCGGGGCTGTCACCTGTCAACAGCGGGGACATTGAACTGAAAAAGTCCACACCTAAAGGTAAAGCGGCATAGTAAATCCTGTATTTAAACGGGGACATTGAACTGAAAAAGTCCACACCTAAAGGCAAAGCGGCATAGTAAATCCTGTATTTAAACGGGGACATTGAACTGAAAAAGTCCACACCTAAAGGCAAAGCGGCATAGTAAATCCTGTACTTAAACGGGGACATTGAACTGAAAAAGTCCACACCTAAAGGCAAAGCGGCATAGTAAATCCTGTACTTAAACGGGGACATTGAACTGAAAAAGTCCACACCTAAAGGCAAAGCGGCATAGTAAATCCTGTACTTACAACGGGGACATTGAACTGGAAAAGTCCACACCTAAAGGCAAAGCGGCATAGTAAATCCTGTACTTACAACGGGGACATTGAACTGGAAAAGTCCACACCTAAAGGCAAAGCGGCATAGTAAATCCTGTACTTACAACGGGGACATTGAACTGGAAAAGTCCACACCTAAAGGCAAAGCGGCATAGTAAATCCTGTACTTACAACGGGGACATTGAACTGGAAAAGTCCACACCTAAAGGCAAAGCGGCATAGTAAATCCTGTACTTACAACGGGGACATTGAACTGGAAAAGTCCACACCTGAAGGCAAAGCGGCATAGTAAATCCTGTACTTACAACAGGGACATTGAACTGGAAAAGTCCACACCTAAAGGCAAAGCGGCATAGTAAACCCTGTACTTACAACAGGGACATTGAACTGGAAAAGTCCACACCTAAAGGCAAAGCGGCATAGTAAACCCTGTACTTACAACAGGGACATTGAACTGGAAAAGTCCACACCTAAAGGCAAAGCGGCATAGTAAATCCTGTACTTACAACGGGGACATTGAACTGAAAAAGTCCACACCTAAAGGCAAAGCGGCATAGTAAACCCTGTACTTACAACAGGGACATTGAACTGAAAAAGTCCACACCTAAAGGCAAAGCAGCATAGTAAATCCTGTACTTACAACGGGGACATTGAACCCAACAGTCCACACCTAAAGGCAGACACACAAGTCACGAGCATCTTGCAAATCCTGCTGTGCACGTGCCCTGCTCTCCCTGTGTAGTGACAGGAATGTGGTTCTCTCTGCAAGACTGGACAGCTTCACACCTTCTTCCCTGTAACACCATTAATTTACCCATATTTCAGAGAAACCAAATAGATCAAGACATCTTTTATTTATTTATTTATCTATTCTTTATATTTATTCATTCTTTTATATCAAGGGGTAATGGAATAAGCACTCTTGTGCTTTTTTACGTCTAGTCCCTGTGCGTATGCAGTTTTGTAAATGTCATCTGTTCCCACAGGCACACGATGGCCTACTCTTACGAAAAGCGGAACAAGATTTAACGTGTGCGCAAGATATTCTGCGTGGGTTCACACACAGGGCCACGGTTTATTGTCTCATCCGACCTGTTATATAAATCCAAATGTCTTTTGGTGAGTTCCGGGATCTTATTTACAGTCATCAAATATGGCTGTTATGGAAATCTGCATGAAAACATATTCTGAAGTTTAAACCAGTATGCAACAGACCTTATGGTACCATCGCTACACACAGGATAACATCCCCTTTCCCCATAGATCATTGTGTTGTTTTCCAAAAAAAAAACAATTAACAAACGTTTGCAAGCAAATGAATACAGAAAAATTTTGTACAGCCCCAAAGCTCAGAAGCATAAAACAACATAGGCTAGAGTCCAACAATAAAATCACTCACCAAAAACAGGAGAAACTCACAGCTACATTGACCCTAGATCGACCCTTTGACTAATATGGACAGGGCTCTAGTTCCACCATGTGTGTGTGTGTGTTTTTTTTTTTTTTTTTTTTTTTTTGTATTTTGTACCACTTTATATCACAGCAGATTTCTCTGCGTGAAATTCGGGCTGCTCTCCCCGGGGAGAGCGCATCGCCACATGTGCAGCGCCTACCCATTTTTTTTTTCTTTTTCCTGCATGCAACTGTATTTTGTTTCCCTATCTGTGTGTGTTGTTTTCCAAAAATTGAAAGAAAACAAAAAAGTTTCACCTTGGTTCTGTTTACACGAAGTAACTTATAAACTCCGACATTTTGTAAAATATATTTTTGGAACAAACTCAGAAAAGGATTTTTTTCTCCAAACTTTAGAAAGCGTAGTGACTGTGTTTTTACTATGCTGTATTTAACCTTCTACCCGAAACATGGATGGCTCTGTGGAAAACATACGTCATCAAATGTTTTGAAATGTCGTAATAGTCGAAAAACATGTTTTGATGACGTATAGTTTCACGAAAACTGCATGGTAAACCTTTGGTCTATCGCATTCTTGAAATAGTTGGCAGAAATAGTATAGAGAAGCAATGTGTGAGTTGACTGTAGGTTAATAATAAGTTGTTTGTGTGTTTTTTGTCATCAGATGTAGGTGGTAGATTGTATTTTCCAAAATTGACCGAATTGTATTCCTGAGTCATAAAGAGTGATTTGTTTGTCAGCGTGGTCTGTGTATGTGTGCCCGTAACCTTCACCCTGTCTGGAGCCTGCTGATACAATCAACTGCACCCACAAGCCTGCACGCAAAGACAACCGCTTGTGTTGTCTCTCTGTCTCTGTTTGTTTGCTTATTTCTCTCTCTCTCTCTCTCTCTCCTCCTCTCTCTCTCCTCTCTCTCTCTCTCTCTCTCTCTCTCTCTCTCTCTCTCTCTCTCTCTCTCTCTCTCTCTCCAGTCTAGTATAGTATAGTTGTATTGGTATAATAATTATTTGCTTTACATCTGACATTGTTTGATTTGATTTTTTTCTTTTCCTTTGAAAAAGAAAGTGTTTGTTGTTTGGTTGAGAATTAGTTGTTGGTTTAGTTTTTTTGCTTATTTGTGTTCTTTAATGCCCAGAGGGCTGGTTGTAAAAAAACATGTTCGCTTATTCCATTACCCTCTTTAAATAAAATATATTCAATTCAATTCAATTCAATTCAATATTCTCTCTCTCTCTCTCTCTCTCTCTCTCTCTCTCTCTCTCTCTCTCTCTCTCTCTCTCTCTCTCTCTCTCTCTCTCTCTCTCTCTCTCCAAGAGTAACTTTGTGTACTTACAGAACTGGAAACGCAAAATGAATGAAAATTTTGTCTGCTATGATTCTACTGTCCCCCTGACCAAATCACGTTTTTTATAGTGACCCAAGGCCGATATACAATAAAACTTTTCGGTGTTAAGTGTTCTCTCTCTCTCGAAGAGAGAAATGGCTACCAAGATCTTTCACAACACTCCCAAATTTTGTTATTTCTTTTTCGTCTCTCGGCTAAAGCTCCAATTTTCACCAAATGTGAAATTGTTTGCTATGCGATTGTTGTTATCCCCATCAAGGCAGCCCCATTCTGACCTCGGGATTGGTGTCTAAACATGACGACACCTGTGTGCAAGGTGAAAAGGTAAAAATACATATAAAAATGACGACACCTATGTGTAAGGTAAAAAGGTAAAGGTAAAGGTAATAATGACAACACCTGTGTGTATGCATAAAAAAGTACCCGTTCCTACGACACGAAACGGCCTATCCACTGAGAGGTAGAACTGGGTTTTTGTCACGTGTGGGCAAGATGTTATGCGTGCGTTTGCACATGGGGACCTTGGCCTACAGAAATGGCCTATCTACTGAAAGATGGAACAGGTTTTGTCACGTGTGGGCAAGATGTTATGCGTGCGTTTGCACATGGGACCTTGGTCTACAAAAATGGCCTATCTACTGAAAGGTGGAACAGGTTTGTCACGTGTGGGCAAGATGTTATGCGTGCGTTTGCACACGGAACCTTGGTCTACAGTCTCACCCGAGGGATATTTTCGAGTGGCGTCAGTACTGATGTTAACTCCATGGGTAAACTAAAAAAAAATAATAATAATAATAAAAAACGGCCGCTTCTGTGACGGCTCGATCCCTGGTTGTCAGATCACGAGAGCAAGACACTAACCGCTGGGCTACCCCCCCCCCCTCCCTACCCACACTTCCTTCCCCCACCCCACCATGTATGACATTGGAAGACCTTTCCTCATCAGTTAACAGTACTGGTAAAAAAAAAATAATAAAAAAGCCAAAAAACTGGCAAATCCATTATTATAGAACTAAATGCAGCGTAGGCTACCGCTATTCTTAAGAGCAATTCTTATGTTTAAAAGAAAACACACTCCTTTCACAAACTTGCGTGCGACAGACTGACAAACAGACAGATAGGCAGGCAGGCAGAGAGACAGACAGGCAGACAGAGAGACAGGCAGAGAGACAGACAGACATGCAAACAAACAGGCAGGCAGAGGGAGACAGGCAGGCAGAGAGACAGGCAGACAGAGACAGGCAGGCAGAGAGACAGGCAGGCAGGCACAGAGACAGACAGGCAGAGAGACAGACAGGCAGAGAGACAGACAGGCAGAGAGACAGACAGGCAGGCAGAGAGACAGGCAGGCAGAGAGACAGACAGGCAGAGAGACAGACAGGCAGAGAGACAGACAGGCAGAGAGACAGACAGGCAGCTAGAAACAGACAGGCAGAGAGACAGGCAGGCAGGCAGAGAGACAGACAGACGGGCAGGCAGAGAGACAGAAAAACAGACAGGCAGGCAGACAGAAAGACAGAGACAGAAAGGTAGGCAAACAGACAGACAATAAGAATCAAAGTCACAGCACAGTAAACTTATTTCTGTCGACTACTTCCTTCTTTCTCTGTCGCCACACATACAAAAAAACCACCCGTCCCCCTCCCCCCCATTTTTTTTTTTTTAAAAAGCAACAACAACAACAAAAAACACAACAGCAGCAGCAAACACGAACAATCTCTAGATGACAATAGCCCGACATCCAAAACCAGAATTACTTCGTCTGACTTTAGGTAGAGATGATAGATCAAAATATCGGCCCGTGTCTGTGTGTCTGTGTTCGAAGACGCAGGTTTTTCCTCTATTATAAAAAAAAAGTTTCTAGAAATCTGTAAATAATTTTCCAAGTCCATAGTTTTTGACGTCAAAAACTTTGACAACTTTCTACGTCATGATATGAGTTAGTGTATGAACTCTTCATATGTCAGCAGACTAGCCTATGAACTACAAGAGTTGGAAAAAAAATACTTGGAATAACAGGGACAGCCGCTGGAGTTAAGCTCGTATACGTGCGTGAGATTTTCTCAATGGAAGTATGACACGTCACTATTTTGACGTCACAGAGTGTTCTACGTCATAATAAATAGACTGATGGAAAACACCCCTCGACGCAAATTTAGGTGCGTCTAATTTTAGAGAAGAAAAATGCCACTGAAACAATCTGATAACAATGTCGTTTTTACATGTTCAGCTGTTTGTGATTCGGATGTCAACATGTTTGTTGTGTATGCTCATGGAATTGCACGTTTACAGAAAAAACAACTTGTTTTTTAGTTTCTGTCGAAAACAATTCACAAAACAAAAATGTGAAATTTTAAAAATATATCAATCCACAGAGAAAGAAAAGAAATCCAGACAAAACAGAAAATAAAAGCAATGGAACAAAAAACAAATCAGAGTAGGTTGAGTAGAGACAGCAAACCAACCAACCAGCCAACCAACCAATCAACCAACCATTCAACCAGCCAGCCAACCAGCCATCTAACCAAATTATTTGCCAACCAACCAATTAACCCGATGACCAAACATCTAGCCACCAAATAAGTAACCAGCTAAGCAACAAACTTGCCGGCTAACTTACTGATCGACTAAGGAGACAATCAATCAACTTACCAACCAACCAACGAACTGACTAGCTAGCCAATAATCTAGCCAACCACTAGCCAAATTGGTAAACAAAAACAAAAACAGCCCCCCCTCGAACCAGGACCATTTGCTTTTTAAACAGGTGTGTTACCTCTAAACCAACGATTCAACCCCCCCCCCCCTCCTCTCTCTCTCTCTCTCTCTCTCTCTCTCTCTCTCTCTCTGTCTGTCTGTCTGTCTGTCTGTCTGTCTGTCTGTCTGTCTGTCTGTCTCTCTCTCTCTCTCTCTCTCTCTCTCTCTCTCTCTCTCTCTCTCTCTCTCTCTCTCTCTCTCTCTCTCTCTCTCTCTCTCTCTCTCTCTCGGCATATATTTGCACGTAAAATTATCTTTACTCTTGATATGTAGAAGTACATTAAACCATTCGTTTTTCTTTTCGTGTTTGTTCTTCATATAGTCATGCACGACAGTTCACTCATGTTCATATTCCAGCAAATAGATATTTATCAAATAAAAGACATTGATCAAGACGAGCAAAACATAGGACTCTAAAGACATGGGGTGAAAAAGGCAAAAGTTGTTGTTGTTGTTGTTGCTGTTGTTGTCGTCGTTGTTCCCTTGCTTAACACTCTGGGGGTCCCCCAGAATGTGCACTCTGACTCACTCACTCATCCCACCTGGGAATCACTGTGAGAGTGAGATTACACACTGAATTAGAAGTTTGCATGTATGACTGTTTCCAAGTACCTCGCCATATAGGCAGCCATACTCCGACTTCAGAGGATTTTTTGCCTTTGAAAGGAGAATGTAGGTTGTTGTTGTTGTTGTGTGTGTGTGTGTGTGTGTGTGTGTGTGTCTGTGTGTGTGTGTCTGTGTGTGTGTGTGTGTGTGTGTGTGTGTGTGTGTGTTGTGTGTGTGTGTGTGTGTGTGTGTGTGTGTGTGTGTGTGTCTTCGTTTTAACGTCTATTCACTAAAAACTGATTTCAGACATGTTGTAAAGCTTAGAGCTTGTCTTGGCAAAAGGCAATCTCAACACAACATGTTACAACATAACAGCATTTTAGCGCACGCCTTGGCAATGAGCTGACATCCATAACTGACACAGCTTTTGCCCTGGGCCAAAAATAGGACAGATGAAATGTGTGGAATAGGGAGAAGGCAAAAATAATAACAATAAGAATAACAAGGCTGTAGAACAGCCGACAAAATCTGAAATAGCAGCAGAGCCGCAGGGATGAAATAGTGTACATTAGGAGAAACAGCAGTAACAATAATAACCACAAAAGCAGAACAGCAACACACTGACAATAGCAAGAGATGCTTCAGACAGACAGACAGACAGACAGACAGACAGACAGACAGACAGACAGAAAGGCAGGCAGGCAGGAAGACATACAGAAAGGCAGGCAGGCAGACAGAAATGCATGCAGGAAGACAGACAGACAGACAGACAGGCAGGCAGACAGACAGACAGACAGAAAGCAGACAGGCAGACAGAGAGAAAGGCAGACAGACAGCAAGCAGGCAGGCAGGCAAACAGACAGACAGGCAGGCAGACAGACAGACAGACAGAAAGGCAGGCAGACAGACAGACAGAAAGGCAGGCAGACAGACAGACAGGCAGGCAGGCAGGCAAACAGACTGACTGACAGACAGACAGACAGAAAGGAAGGCAGGCACAAAGACAGTGCAGGTCAAACGATTTTCAAGCTGTGTGCCAAGTGATGACGTTAATGACGACATGACACCGGAAATGCCAAGCCTTCCCTCACTGCTGCCACAGGGCTCGTTTGTGTGTGTGTGTGTGTGTGTGTGTGTGTGTGTGTTGTGTGTGTGTGTGTGTGTGTGTGTGTGTGTGTGTGTGTGTGTGTGTGTGTGTGTGTGCGTGTGTGTGGTGTGAGTGTGTGTGTTGTGTGTGTGTGTGTGTGTGTGTGTGTTGTGTGTGTGTGATTGTGTGTGTGTCTGTGTGTGTTTGTGTGTGTGTTTGTTTGTGTGTGTGTGCGTGTATCTTTGTTTGTGTGTGTTTGTGTGTGTGTTTGTGCGTGTTTGTGTGTATGTGTGTGTGTGTGTGTGTGTATTTGTGTGTGTGTGTGTGTGTGTGTGTATGTGTACGCGTGTGTGTGAGTGTGTATGTGTGTGAGTTTGTGTGTGTGTATGTGTGACAACAGAAGGACAACAGGACAACAGATGGACGACAGATGGACAACAGATGGACAACATGACAACAGACGGACAACAGCTGGACAACATGACAACAGACGGACAACAGCTGGACAACATGACAACAGATAGACAACATGACAACAGATGGACAACAGATGGACAACATGACAACAGACGGACAACAGCTGGACAACATGACAACAGATAGACAACATGACAACAGATGGACAACAGATGGACAACAGATTTACAGATGGACAACAGATGGACAACATGACAACAGATGGACGACAGATGGACGACAGATGGACAGATGGACAACAGATGGACAACATGACAACAGATGGACAACAGATGGACAACATGACAACAGATGGACAACAGATGGACAACATGACAACAGATGGACAACAGATGGACAACATGACAACAGATGGACAACAGATGGACAGATGGACAACAGATGGACAGATGGACCACAGGACAACAGATGGACAGATGGACCACAGGACAACAGATGGACCACAGGACAACAGATGGAAAACAGGACAACAGATGGAAAACATATGGACAACAGATGGACAACAGGACAATAGATGGACAACAGGACAACAGATGGACAACAGGTGGACAACAGGACAATAGATGGACAACAGGACAATAGATGGACAACAGGACAACAGATGGACAACAGGTGGACAACAGGACAATAGATGGACAGCAGGACAACAGATGGACGACAGGACGACAGGACAACAGACCACCAGATAAACCTGGTAGACAAGTTATATATTTTTCCTTACCAAAATCGACCTTTAAATTTCTATAATAAAGGTGTCTTCTATTATCCCATGGCTCACTTCTCCATTCATTAACAAAATTTTCTATTAAGAAGGCTTTGATATGTGAAATTTTAACTTTGATAAGTGAACTTTTAAATACGTGAAGAAAATTAACACTTGAGCATAACTGTCTCTCCCATAAAGTCAAATCCGCTTTATACTAAGATATTTTTTTAAAATCATATTTAGTTATGCTGATTGAATCAAGTATTTGAGAGGTAAATCTATTATCATCTGGTAAACACTTGATGGCAGCTTTTCATACTGGAAGAGGAGCAGCTGCATCCAGAAACCACCATTCCAACAGAGACCAAACTCCACAAGGGATATCTGCCAATTTCTCCATAAACTAACCCTCTTAGTCTTAACCCAGATTTGCCGGATTGAATAATTGCCCCCTCTGAATCCCGATTTGCTTGGATTTACACACAATAGATTTCCATCAGGCTGTGACCATCACTAATTGCTACCACATGTCAAAGCTCTATCAGGCTAACTAACTTGGGCCTGTCTCTGATTAATTCCCGTAGGGGTCTGACCCTGAAACTGCGAGTGACGCAAAAACGAGGCTGCGCTCATGACTGAAACTCCAGCCCGCTGACGAAATCGACAGAAAGTAGTTCGACATAAAGTGTTTTTACGTAAAATCCCCCCACAAAAGAAGCACATGAGTGCTTATTCCATTATCCTCGACATAAAAGAATAGATAAATAAAAAATAAATGAAGTGAATAACACACACACAGTCATGAATGATTTGAGAGAGAGAGAGGAGAGAGAGAGAGAGAGAGAGAGAGAGAGAGAGAGAGAGAGAGAGAGAGGGGGGGGGCAGTGGAATGTAATCGGGAAGGATCAATTTACTAGTTTGTGTAGTCAGAAAGTTTGAAGCGATCAACTTTGCACCAAAAACTGAAATTTTCTTGGACTATGACAACTTGAACACACTTTTACTCAGATAATAGGACGAGACAGCATCAAGAACTGGTTGAATAGAATGACTAATGAATGACTAAGAAAGAAAAACGAAAGACAATTTATAACACAAAGAAGAGACAAAGGAATCAGCAGCAGACAGACACACACAGACAAACACTCATCCAGTGTCAGACAGTGCACTGCAGTGCAGCAATGCAAAGGTAACCGATTTTCTGCCGGTAGACAAAGTGATTTTTTATTTACTTTTTATTTTATTTTTATTTTTATTTTATTTATTCTATGTTATTTTATTCAAAGTCATGACGCTAAATACCAAACGGCACCGGAAATGCCAAGCCTGGAATCGGGGTGACTCCAAGTTCTATAAATGTAGGTCGATTTGCATTGTCGCCATTGCTTAACACACTTTCCTGGATTCTTGTGCACAGGGGAGGGCTCTCTCTCTCTCTCTCTCTCCTCTCTCTCCTCTCTCTCTCTCTCTCTCTCTCTCTCTCTCTCTC
The DNA here is from genome assembly GCA_030674155.1 of Stramonita haemastoma. NCBI lineage: Eukaryota > Metazoa > Mollusca > Gastropoda > Neogastropoda > Muricidae > Stramonita > Stramonita haemastoma. The sequence continues at coordinate 12,630,740 of CM060343.1, forward strand.
TCTCTCTCTCGCACGTACACACACACACTCACGGTCGAGCACTCTCTCTCTCTCTCTCTCTCTCTCTCTCTCTCCTCTCTCTCTCTCTCTCTCTCTCTCTCTCTTACACACACACACACACACACACACACACACACACACACACACACACACACACACACACACACACCACACACATACATTCAATCCTGTAAATCCTGTTCCGCTTGTCGTACGAGTAGGCCATTGTGTGCTGGTGGGAACAGATGACAATATTGACAAAAATGCATATACAGGGGACTGGATGTAAAAAAAAAAAAAGCACATGAGTGCTTATTCCATTATCCTCGACATAAAAGAATAAATAGATAAATAAATAAAATAAATAAATAACACACACACATACAGTCATGAATGATTTGAGAGAGATAAAGACAGACAGAGAGAGATTAAGAGACAGACAGACAGACAGACAGACAGAGATAGAAAGATAGAGACAGAGATAGAGACAGACAGACAGACAGAGATAGAGAGAGAGAGCTAAGACATTCATTAAGTAAATGAATCACGTAAACCTCATGAATACTACTGTCTTTGTGACTCCGTCACGTGCCAATACACTCTATCCCCCCTTCCCCCCCCCCCCCCCCCCCCCGCGCCTGTGAATGAGCTTCCTACCTGTAGTCACGCTGCTGTCATCATGTTAAGTTCTTCGGAGGATACTACAAACCGAGGTCCCGTGTGCGAACGCAGGCAAAACATCTTCTGCACACGCTAAAACCCGTTCCGCTTTTCCGGAAGTGTGCCGGGTGGGAATGGATGACACAATTTACAAAAACTGCACTGGATGCAAAAAAGTACATAAGTGGGTGTTCCATTATCCTTGAAATAAAAAGAATAAAGAATAAAAGAATTATGCACTACCGAGTAGTTCCCCGCCAATCACAGAGTATTCCCTCAGCTCTGTCATACTCCTTTGACGTCACAGATTGTGAACGTCACTAACGCTATACCGGAAAACATCACCACGGAGTACAGTTTAAATGGAAGGGGGGGTGGAGGACAGACGAGGAAGCAGTAGCTAGTAAAACTTAAACGGATCGTTTCTTGCACAACTCCACCTGTCAATATCACGTTGATTCTACGGTAAACAAGGTTGTTGTGGTCGTTGTTGTTTACACAGCATTTTTAACGGAGTGGGTGGGTGATGTAGGTGGCAATGACAACAACATTAATAATATTCAACGGAGTGGGTAGGTGGTGTAGGTGGCAATGACAACAATAATAATATTGAACGGAGTGGGTGGGTGGTGTAGGTGGCAATGACAACAACAATAATAACAATATTGAACGGAGTGGGTGGCTGATGTAGGTGGCAATGACAATAAAAACAACTGCCACATTGTCAGTAAGATACGTGCAATATTCTGCAAGTCCCCGAAATCAGATTGTGGCTGCCTTCATGGTGGGTACAAACGGTCACATACACAAAAGCTAACTATTGGTGAAACCTGGGAGCTCTAGCCCAGGAACAAAAAAAAATGGTGCTAACATAATATTTTAATATCTCTGGAACTGTACATGTTCATGTGAACCATTCCTTTCTGAATAATATATATGTTGAGACTATAACCATTGCAAATACAATGTCAGAAATACACACCACACAATCCACGAAGTGGAAACACGTTTACTTTAATGGTGGGCAGAAACTATCACATTCGTACCATCTCACCATTGATGAACCTCGGAGTTGTAGCCAAGGAACAAAAAAAATCATCCAACAAACAAATAAAAATACGACACCCCCCCCCCCCCCCCCCCCAAAAAAAAAAAAATCTCATAACTGGTAAACCTCGGAGCTCTAGCCAAGGAACGAAAATAAAACAGAAAAACAAACAAAACAACACACACTAAACAGATGTATAGCTAGCCCCTCCCCTCCTCCCCCGCTAAAGGAGAAATCGAACAAAGAATTCTGGCGAATGTTTTTTCACTCATTTTGTTTAGGGTTTTTTGCGGTTGTTTACCGACCAATTCTAGGAGGACTATCGTTCCCTTTTGACGTCACAGATTGTCGCGTGTCACCTGGTTAAAAATAGCTCAGGAAAATACCCTCAGAGGTATGTAGGAAGGAAGGGAGAGGGGGCGGATGTTTGAGGGATTCTATGATACATGTATTTGTAACAAACAAGGTTGTTTTTCACGATTTTGTAACGAGGCAGGTGACATTATGAGCGGCGACACTACCAAAAATAGCCGCAGCATTAACAACAGCATAAGCAATAACACCTCAACCACTCCCATTGCAAGCAAGATATGCATGTGTATAATAACAAAGCAAGATATGCATGTGTATAATAACAAATTGTTTTGGTAACAAACATCCATCATAACCATTGACACTGACAGGAAGAACGCTTTTAGAAACACAAGAAAACAGATTCCCCCCTCCCCCCTCCCCCTTCCCCAAATCAACAGGTAACTACATGGTTTTTACTTTTGTTTCTCTACTAGCGCTCCCAGTTCTCAGCAATAGTTAACTTTTTGCGTATGCGACTGCTTTTTGCCTACCATTAAGGTTTCCAATTTCCAATGGATCATTCCAGTGGCATGGAGGGGGGGGGGGGGGGTCTGCTGCATGGGTAACAGCTTGCCCTCCATACTTATCCAGGCTTTGCGCTCTAAAGAATAGAGCGCAACTCCATAGTCTTCCGAGACTGATGAGTGCCTACTACTACTACTACTACTACTACTACTACTACTACTACTACTACTACTACTACTACTATACTACTACTACTACTAAGGTAGCCGCATTCCGACTTCGGGGATGACGTCAAAGCACAACACCAGTGTGCATGCAAGTTGGTTTTGAAAACAAAATACCAGTCATTCTTACTGCCACGAATGGCCTACTCTTTCAAAAGGCAGAACGGATTTTAATATGCACGTCAATTGTTCTGCGTGCGTTCACACTCAGCAAGTCGAATTACATTCTTAGGGCGGGAAAGCCTAGTGGTCAGAACATTGCGCTCGCAATTTGAAGACCTGGGTTCGATTCCCGGTCGAGGGGATTTTTCTCCTGGAGTTAACATCAGTGTTGACTCCACTCTCCCCAAAAGTCCTTCAAATGAGACTATAAACCGAGGCCCCGTGTGCGAACGCACGCAGATCATCTTGCGCACAGGTTAAACCCTGTTCCGCTTTTTGTAAGAGTAGGCCATCGTGTGCTGGTGGGAACAGATGACAAGATTGACAAAACAGCATTCACAGAGGGACTGGATGTAAAAAAAAAATTTAAAAAGCACAAAACTGCTTATCCCATTATCCTCGATATAAAAGAATGAAATAAAATAAAATTAATAAATAAATAATGGATTACATTCTTATCTGAGGGGCCTGGGGGTGGTGCGGAGGGGAGGGAGGGGGGGTATAGTCAGCACTGATGGTGACTCCAGGGAGACAATCCCCTCTGTCTCTGTGATGGCTGGACCCCAGACTCGATCTCTGGCCCTCAGATCACAAGTGTAACACGCTAACCACTGGGCTACCAGGCTCCCAAAATTAAAAAAAAATAGTCATGCTTCTACTGTGCTCTTTTTATTATTGTTTTTTTGTTGTTCTGGCGTGCGTGGTGTCGTTTTAACTTGATCAATTTTGCTGTGTTGTGAAACATTTCATCGGAAATGTCTCGTTTAAGTGAGAAAGAAAAAGTGTTCTTTTCTTTACTTTATTCTTTTAATTCGAGGATAATGGAATAAGCACGCATGCGCTTTTTTTTACATCCAGTCCCCGTGTGTATGCAGTTTTATAAATTTTGTCATCCATTCCCAATGGCAAACAATGGCCTACTCTTCCAAAAAGTGCGACAAGTTTTTATGTGTACGCAAGATAAATATTTTGCGTGCATTCACACACGGAACCTTAGTTTATAGTCTCATCCAAAGGACTTTTGGGGGGGACTGAAGTCAGTACTGATGTTAACTCCGGAGATCAATATCCCCTGGAACCGTTCCAGGCATTGAGACCCAGCCGGTCAGCAGATCACGTGCACAATGCACAACAATTCTACCCAACCAGGCTGTCCTGTATGGCTTATTCAGCAGACGGTGCCAATATGTGATTAAATGCAGGAATAAGGGTGTGAATAAATGACAGTTGCTAACTGAAACTGATTGTCTGGGATTGTTCTTGCTCTACTAGTGGGCGGGATAGCTCAGTGATCAGAGCACTCTCTATCCCCAAGTCAAGTTAAGTAGCGTCGAGCGTGATTACCAGTTGGTTGGGTGACCGTTCGCGCGCCTTGGCTTCAGTACAGTCCCCCCCCCCCCCCTCCAGTCCACCTAGCTGTAATTGGGTACCTGCCCTCTTAAGGGTCAGGGAAGGTAAAGCAGCGAGGGAGAGGAGATGGGCGCCGCCCTCAATATGCTGGCCCCTCGAGAAGCTGAGGTCTTTGATGCCTCGCTCCCCTAGGATCACCTAGGTTATGGAACACCTTTACCTTTTACCTACTAGCGTGTGGCTCTGCCTGTGCTCAGCTAATGAGGAAAAGCTGATCCCGTTTCTATGGTTTACTGTATAGCCAAGAGTAGATGACACCATTGCCGGATTTGATATGTTTCTATGATTTACGGTGTAGTGAATACTAGATGACACCATTGCTGGGTTGAATATATTTCTATGATTTACTGTGAAGCCAAGAGTAGACACCATTGCCGGGCTTAA
>CM060343.1:12640446-12641731 GCA_030674155.1 Stramonita haemastoma
GGGGAAGATAATGGGGGGGGTGTGATGGGGAAGTGTGTGTGTGTGTGATTTTATTTATTTATTTATTCTTTTATTTATCTATCTTTTATATCGAGGATAAATGCAATAAGCACTCTGTGTGTGTGTGTTTGTGTGTGTGTGTTGTGTGTGTGGTGTGTGTGTGTGTTGTGTGTGTGTGTGTGTGTGTGTGTGCGCATGTGTATGTGTGTGTGTGCGTGTGTGTTTTGTTGGTGTGTGCGTATGTGTGTGTAATGTTTGCGTATGTTTGGTGTGTGCGTATGTGTGTGTATTGTGCGTATGTTTGTGTGGGGTGGTTGTGTGTGTGTGTGTGTGCGCGTATGTGTGTGTATGTTTGCGTATTTTTGTGTGTGTGTGGTGTGTGTGTGTGTTGTGTGGTGTTGTTGTGCGTGTGTGTGTGTCGCGCGCGCGTTTGTGTGTGTGTAAGCCTCATATGCTGAAAATACCTCCAAAAATGTAAAATACGCAAAGCCATTGAGAAGAAAAATCGAGCACATACAGGGCATGCATACAAGTTGCAGCCTATTCTCAGCAATCTACGCAGGTGTCTGTAATTTTGTATTTTTTGTTTGTATTTTGTACCACTTTTTTGTCACGGCAGATTTCTCTGCGTGAAATTCGGGCTGCTCCCCCCCCCGGGAGAGCGCGTCGCCACATGTGCAGGCGCCTACCCATTTTTTTTTCCTGCATGCAAGTGTATTTGTTTTCCCTATCAAGTGGCTTTTTTCTACAGAATTTTTGCCAGGGACAACCCCCTTGTTGCCGTGGGTTCTTTTACGTGCGCTAAATAGTGGATTTTGTAACACACGGGACCTCGGTTTATTGTCTCATCCGAAAGACTAGCGCCCAGACCACCACTCATGGTCTAAAAGGATGGGGGGAAAAAGTTTTGGGTCCAAACGGGTACGAACCCCGCACACTCCGACCCGGACTTTTTGCTTTCTAGGAAAGGGGCGTGACCACCCCAGACCACCGATCCACCATTGTATGTGCATTGCAGGGAAGTAAAGAGATGCACTATCGTGTGTTTTCCCACAGCTCGTGACATTTTCACATTGTTTTTTTTTTTCCCAAAGGAATGGACCGTGACTTCCCCTTTTACTGGGTTTTTTGGTTTTTACATGTGCTGGTAAATTTTTGCGACATACCCTTCGTTCGTTCACTGGTGAATGGGGGGTGTCAAATTTTCAGACATTCTAGTTTTTAAAAGTAGGGTTTTTTTTGAGAAGAGAGAAGGAGAGAGAAGAAGAGAGAGAGAGAGAGAGAG
>CM060343.1:12641831-12654331 GCA_030674155.1 Stramonita haemastoma
ACAGACAGACAGACAGACAGACAGACAGACAGAAGACAGACAGACAGACAGACAGACAGAAGATAGAGAAGAATAGATAGATAGATAGATAGATGATAGATAGATAGATAGATAGATAGATAGATAGATAGATAGATAGATAGATAGATAGATAGATAGATAGATAGATAGATAGATAGATAGATAGATAGAAAAGGACACAAAAAACAAGCAAGCAAAGAAAGAAAGAGTGGAATGAAAGAAAAAGAAAGACGGAGAGAAACAGAAACAATAAACGTGTCTACAAATAGACGAAGTGCAGGGGGAGGGGTAGACGAGTGGTTAGAACATTGTGCTCCCAAGTTAACGACCCTGGGTTCATGCCACCACAGAGAATGGCCCGCCACCCCCCCCCGGCGCCCCGGAACACCTCCAGCCCACCCCCCCCCCCCAGCTAAGGAGAGTTTATCCCCTGGAGTACAGACAATTCCCTCGAGGCCTGGGGTGTAAAACGCAAACAGAACATCTTGCGCACAGGGTTAAAACCGTTCTACTTTTCAGAAGAGTGCCACATATCCATTACAGCAACTCCAATAACATCAACTTCGATCTTGTTATCTTTAAGTCTTTCTGGGGAAAGAAGGCAGGGGGATGGCCCAAAGAGGCAGAAAAGACTGGAAGGAGGTGACTCGAAGAAAAGGATCAAGGCAGAGACAAAGAGAGGGATAGAAAAGAGGGAGTTCCTAGCACAGAATGAAAGAGGAGGAGGGGTAGTGGGAGAGGGAAGGAAGGAGGGGATGAATCTGGGTAGATGGGGGCAGCACAACAGGTGAGGAACATCTATGATCAACCCAAAGTGTCCAAATTGCCCAGTTCCAGAAGTGTTGCAAAAACTTAAGTGTTTACCATGTCTCCCAGGGGGCACAGATTCATTGTTTCCCACTTTAATATTGTTCACTATGATAGTAAGTATGTGTATGCAAACCGAGTTGCTGTCACTCTTCATGTCAGAATTTAATCCTTGGCGGCTGTACAATAAGAACAGTGATATTTAAAACAATGGTAAAAAACAAATGGTAAATAACCTCAAACATCTGGTTTGAAAATGTGAGGAGGGCCTTAAAACCTCTCGGATCAGAATTCTGCTGCCATTGCCTTCAAAACAAACAAAAAAACGTCACCAATATTTCTAAAATATTCTATGACGATGTTTTCTGCGAATGCCCAAGCTCCCAATATGTAAAACCCGCACTGCCTCTATATAAATAATCACTGATATTTCTTAAATATTGATAGGTTTCCCTTCCAAAATGTTACTAGCGCGACAAGAAATGTCAAAATCGTCTCGAAAACAATACTAAAATACTCACCCCACCTCTATCATCCCCTCCCCACCCCTAAAAAACATATGTGAAGACCTTTTCCTTACCTCCCTTCATACCCACCACCACCACCACCACTACCACCATGCTCTCTCCACCCCCTTCCCCTCACAGATTTTCTTGTATTTTTCCCCCTAAGGGTTTGTTATGGTTTAGTGCGTGGTTTCGCCCTGCTGTCAATGGGTAAATAATAAATAATGATGATAATGATAATAATAATTAATAATAAATAATAATAATAATATAATAATAATAATAATAATAATATAATAATAATATAATAATAATACATGGAATTTAAATAGCGCTATATCTTGTAAAAACAAATCAAACGCTTGCACTCGATCCTCACAACAAACAAGCAACCAATGACAATGAATAATTCTAGCAAATTCGAAAGCACACTCACACCGCACGCACACACACAACACACACACACACACACACACACACACACACACACACACACACACACACGCACGACACACACACACACACCAACACACACACCACACCACACACACACACACACACACACACACACACACACACACACACACACAGGGTACCTGCCCTGTTTAGGGTCAGAGAAGGCAAAGCAGCGAGGGAGAGGAGATGGGCGCTGCCGCCCTCAATATGCTGGCCCCTAGAGAAGCTGAGGTATCTTGACATCTCGCTCCCCTATGACCACAGGGGTTACAGGAGCATCTTTAGGGTTTTTGTTTGGTTTTTTTAAATTCTGCTCTCCCTGTGGGCATGCAGGACCTGTGATTTTCTGTGTCTTAGGTCACATTTCTTTGGTCTACTTTCCAGGCTAAAGTGAACAAAATTTGACGCTCCACCACGAAATGAGTCGCCTAGCACCTAACCCACTTTTCCGCTAGGAGCCATTAAAGGCAGGTGGGGTTCAAGTTGTCAATTTTGAGATTTTGATTTACTATGAAACTAAAGCCATTATTCTACCTTGTAGTGAAATACCAAGGCATAATTTTTCTTTCCTTTCGCCTTTAAACCTGTTTTTTAAAAATACCCAAGCCTTCATTCTGAACACCTATTACGATGTTAAGTTTGTCAATTTCTCATTTTGTCATTTCCTGCAGTCTATCATTTCAAGTTGCAATAACTTTTGATAGAATTGTCCGATTTTCAATCTTTTTATTTTTTTGTATTGTATAGCCATTTCATTATGGTATAACTAGCATGTCATAAACTAGAAATTGACCTCTGGTGCAATTCGACTCCTGATGGGTGGAGAGTCACATTAATATCTTCACACCAAAAATGAAGAGGCAAAAGTATATCAGTATGGTCTATTTGTGGGGGGAGTGGGTTGGTCTTAATAGGTCAAGGGTAGGATACATTTCTAAATAAAAAAAATAACGGTTTTTGAAAGTGGGTCATGTATGTGAACTAAAAGGTTATGGATACTTTTTTGGTTGGTATAGTTTCGACTTTGAGGCTGCTTGTTTTGTTTAAAAACAAAAAGAAAAGATTGGGGTTTTAAAAAAAAAAAAAGCAATGTCTTAGAAATGTGTCGAAAATGCGTTTTTTTTGTTTTTTCTCTTTTGTCCTTTGTCTGTCTGTCTGTCTGTCTGTTCTGTTCTATCTGTCTGTCTATCTGTCTGTCTGTCTGTCTCTCTTCCCTCTCTCGTCTCTCTCTCTCTCTCTTCTCTCTCTCTCTCTCTCTCTCTCTCTCTCTCTCTCTCGTCTCTTCTCTCTCTCTCTCTCTCTCTCTCTCTCTTTCTCTCTTCTCTCTCTCTCTTTTCTCTTCCCTCTTGTTTGTTTTTGTTTTTTTGTTTGATTTTGTTTTGTTAGTTGGTTTTTTTTATATCATTTTAAACCTGATAATGGCGGGGACTGGATTAAAAAAGCACATGAGTGCTTATTCATTTTCCTCAAAAAAAAAATTCATTTGATTTGATTTGGATCTCTCTAAGAGAACAATTCTACCATTTTTAATGAAACGACTTACAAAAAAACTGCATACACACGGGGACTGGATGTAAAAAGCACATAAGTGATTATTCCATTATCCTCGATAAAAAAACAATAAATAATAAATGAATTAAATGATTAATAAATAAATAAAGAAGAAAGAAATAAAATGAATAATTAATTAATAATAATAATAAATTAATTAATGAGGACGGATTGAGCCTAGTGGTTGGAGCGTTGCGTATTGCGCTTGTGATCTACCGACCTGGGTTCAAATCCCGTTCAAGGGGATCTTTTTCCTGGAGTTAGCATTCACTGCAGACCCCACGCCCCCCCCCCCCAAAAGAAAGTCCTTCGATGAGACTACAAACATGAGATCACGTGTGGAACGCACGCAGAACATCGTGCGCACACGCCTATAACCTGTTACGCTTTTCGGAAGAGTAGGCCATCGTGTTCTAGTAGAAAGGGCTGACAATTTCCAAAACTGCAAGCACATGGGAGAAGGAAGTACGAATTTCAGCTTTGTGGACGTGAGTTGATTTAGTCTGTTGTGCCCAGTGTGGAATGATGACTTGTTCTTCTCTTTGGTCTTCGTGTTGTTAATCAAGTGGATGGGGTTTTAACCTACCTGCCTGAAAGACGTTAGATATGCACACGGATACAGGACCTTGGTGTTCAATCCTCATCCAGTATGCACACGGATACAAGGCCTTGATGTTTAAGCCTCATGCAAATAATTATCTTCCCCCTGATATATTGGTGTGAGAAAGAGAGGCGGGCGCTGAAGAGATTGAAATGATAACTCTTTTTGTGGAGACTTTTGTGACAAAGAAAGAAAGTGTCCACATTTAGCTTCTTGCAGAAGTCTGCGCAGTTTCCGCTTGAGATTTTTGTGAGCTTTTGTGGTGTGTGTGTGTGTGTGTGTGGTGTGTGTGTGTGTGTGTGTGTGTGTGTGTGTGTGTGTGTGTGTGTGTGTGTGTGGTGTGTGTGTGTGTGTGTGTTCCCTTTGCTGCACACAATGCCTGCTGAAGCAGCAGTGAAGATAAGAGCAGTCAGTGACTTCAGTCAGAAGGGGAGTGTCCCAGGGCCCAGCGGTGAACACGTGACGTTTGACTTATTTATCTATTTTATTTATCTATCTATTTATTCTTTTATATCGAGGATAATGGAATAAGCACTCGTGTGCTTTTTTGCATCCAGTCCCCGTGGTGTATGCAGTGTTGTCAATCTTGTCATGTCCCACCGGCACACGATGGCCTACTCTTACGAAAAGCGGAACAGGATTGAACGTGTGCGCAAGATGTTCTGCGTGCGTTCGCACACGGGGTCTCGGTTTCTATTCTCATCCAAATGACTTTTGGGGAGAGTGGAGTCAGCACAGATGTTAACTCCAGGAGAAAAATCTCCTCGAACGGGATTCGAACCTGGATCGTCAAATTGCGAGCGCAATGTTCTGACCACTAGGCTATCCGTCCCCCAAGTGGCCTGCAATGGTGTTCCAGGGCCCAGTGGTGAACACGTGACGTTTGACGTCAGTCCCGTCCTTCTATCAGAGTGAAGGGTCAATTCTCCGCAAATGAGTCTGGTGAATTACGGTGTACTGTAGCTGTTTTTTGTTGCTGTTGCTGTTGTTTTTTTAGATCTCCCAAGTCTGCTTAAAATGCCAGACCTGCCAATGCCTTGATTTCATACACACAACAATCTCAACACACACATCACACAACACACAAACACACATCACACACATCACATATACAGAAGAACCTATATATATATATATATATATATATAATATATATATAAATATTATATTATATATATATATATATATATATATATATATATATATATATATATATTATTATTAAATAACCATATGCTGTAAAATTGTATATAAGAGAGAGAGTGGGCAGAGAGGGAGGAGGAGGGAGAGAGAGAGAGAGAGAGAGAGAGAGAGAGAGAGAGAGAGAGAGGAGAGAGAGAGAGAGAGAGAGAGAGAGAGAGACAGACGAGAAACAGAGAAGACAGAAGACGCAGACAGACAGACGAGACAGACAGACAGACAGCAGACAGAAGAGAGAAGAGAGAGAGAGAGAAGAGAGAGAGGAAGAGAGGAGAGAGAGAGAGAGAGAGAGAGAGAGAGAGAGGAGAGAGAGAGAGAGAGAGAGGAAGAGAGAGAGAGAGAGGAGAGAGAGGAGAGAGAGAGAGAGAGGAGAGAGAGGAGAGAGAGAGAGAGAGAGATGCAGAGAGGAAGAGAATGCGACAACATTAAAGGTCTTGTAATTTTTGTGCACCTTTTGATGTTTTGCTTCACCTTCAATCTCTTTCGTAGTCTGATCAACCGTCGGGGCACCGCTGAAGATTTTGCAACCAGCTTCCTCCACTGGTGCTCTACAGGCACACAAACATAAAGAAATCAGCATACACCCTGCCGAGTCCCTAAAAACAAAAGTAAAAACTCTTTATCTACAAGACACCGCTGAGATTTGAACCCACGACTTTCTGGTCCATGGGACAGGTCTGAACCTCTGGCTATAGCGTTTGTCTCTGCTGTGACATGAACATTCTCTACACACCACAGGCCTGTTAACTTCCATATATATATATATATATTATATATATATATATAGAGAGAGAGAGAGAGAGAGAGAGAGAGAGAGAGAGAGAGAGATAGATAGATAGATAGATAGATCAGAAGATAGATAGATAGATAGATAGATAGATAGATAGACAGATGCAGATAGATAGATAGATAGATAGATAGATAGATAGATAGATAGATAGATAGATAGATAGATAGATAGATAGATAGATAGATAGATACATTAATGTAGTATGATAGTATATGTATGTATAGTAGATAGATAATAGGTATAGATAGATAGATAGATAGATAGATAGATAGATAGATAGATAGATAGATAGATAGATAGATAGATAGATAGATAATAGATAGATAGATAGATAGATAGGTAGATAGATAGATAGATAGATAGATAGATAGACAACAGAAGACAGATAGATAGATAGATAGATAGATAGATAGATAGATAGATAGACAGATAGACAGATAGATAGATAGATAGATAGATAGATAGATAGATAGATAGATAGATAGATAGATAGATAGATAGAATAGATACATTATGTATGATTGTATATGTACTATGTATGTATTATGTAGATAGATAATAGTAGATAGATAGATAGATAGATAGATAGATAGATCGATCAGACAGACAGACAGACGATCAGACAGACGACGACAGACAGACAGAAGATGATGATGATGATAGGATGATGGATAGATAGATGATAGATAGATAGATAGATAGATAGATAGATAGATAGATAGATAGATAGATAGATAGATAGATAGATAGATAGATAGATAGACAGATCGATAGATCGATAGATCGATCGACAGATCACGATCGACAGATCGACAGATAATAATAATAGATATGATAGTAGATAGATAGATAGATAGTAGATAGATAGATACGATAGATCGATCGTCCGTCCGTCCGTCCGTCCGTCCATACATACATACATACATACATACATACATACATACATACATACATACATACATACATACATACATACATACATACATACATACATATAAATATATATAAATATAATAATATATATATATATATATATATATATAATATATATATATATATATATATATATATATATATATATATATATATATATATTATATATAAGTGGATGGTGCAATGGCCAAGTGGTTTAACTTGAAAATCCTAACCTAACGGCCATTGTGTTGACGCTGGTTTAAGTGGTTGGATTCCAAACCCAGATTCACAGCGCAATGCTCTAACCATAAGACTATCTTCCTATCCTCCCCCCCCCCCTCCCCCCCCCCCCCCCCCCCCCCTCAATCGTAAAGTTTGATTTTGAAGTGTGGGGCCAATCGAGGAAACTCTTCTGAGTTTTGGGGATAGTAATCATCAAAAGAGGCTGGTGACCACTTCATTGACTTGACAGTGGCTCAATCAATGACGCTGTGTAGCAGAGGGTTTTTTTTCTGTTCAAAGGTTTGGCTGCTGATTAGTCTGTCTCTGCCACTGACCATCTTCAAACGCCATCTCCCCTCCCTCCCCCCCCCCCTCCACACACACACGATTTTTTTTTTCCCAAGAGCATCTCTCTCTTCTCTGTCTCTCTGTCTCGTCTCTGTCTCTGTCTCTGTCTCTGCTCTGTTCTCTCTGCCCCCCTCCTCCTCTGTCTCTCTCTCTCTCTCTCTCTCTCTCTCTCTCTCTCTCTCTCTCTCTCTCTCTTACTGTGCTTACTCTCTAATCATCTTCTCATCTTCATTCATCTCATCTTCTCTCTCTCTCTCTTCTCTCTCTCTCTCCCCCTCCTTCTCCCTTACTCTCCTCTCTCCCCTTTACCCCCCCTTTCCTCTTTCTTAGTCTCTGTGTTTCATTCCTTCCTTCTTTCAAGTCAAAGAAAAAAGTCTGTCTGTAGTCATTGCTAAATCAACTAAAGAGATAATGCAGAAGAAGTAGGGTAAACCCAAGTTTCCATTTTTTCCAAGTCGCTACATAGCGCAGCTTCAAAGGGCAGGCAGGCAACAGGAACTCCGCTTTCTACGAAACTGAGGCGCAAAAACATTGACTGACTCCGAAGCAGACGACACTTTCGATCCGGGCACTTTTTTTTATGCAATTGGCGCAGCATCGTTGTGATTGACCTAGTTACGTTGGTCCATATAAAAGTTGGACTGACATTTTCTTTCGGGGGGGGGGGGGGGGAGTACACCCCCCAAAAAATGTAGTGCGTGTATGTAAATATACATATAGACATGATCTGCTGACCTGGGTTTGAATCTCGTTCAAGATGATTTTTTCCTCTGGAGTTAACATTAGTACCCACTCCACTCTCCACAAAAGTCATTCAGGTGAGACTACAAACCTAGATCCTGTGTGCGAATGCACGCAGAGAATCTTGCGCACACGTTACAACCCGTTCCGCTTTTCGGAAGCAGTATGCCATTGTGTGCCGGTGGGAATGGATATAAAATTTACAAAACTGCATACCACAATAAAGGAACACCACAGAATTTAAAAAAAACATAATATATATATGTACATAATATATATATAATATATATATATATAATAATATATATATATATATATATATATATGTGTGTGTGTGTGGTGTGTGGTGTGCGTGTGTGGGTGTGTGTGTGTGTGTGTGTGTGGTGTGTGTGTGTGTGTGTGTGTATGTGTGTGTGTGTGTGTGTGTGTGTGTGTGTGGCGCGTGGTGTGTGTGTGTGTGTGTGTGTGTGTGTGTGTGTGTTTTTATTCTTTTATTATCGAGGATAATGGGATAATCACTCGTGTGCTTTTTTACATCCAGTCCCCGTGTGTATGCAGTTGTGTATCGTCATCTGTTCCCACCGGCACACAATGGCCTACTCTTACGAAAAGCGGAACAGGATTTAACGTGTACGCAAGATCTTCTGCGTGCGTTCGCACACGGGGCCTCGGTTTACAGTCTCATCCGAAATACTTTTGGGGAGAGTGGAGTCAGCACTGATGCTAACTCCAGAGGAAAAATCCCTTCCGACGGGAATCGAACTCGGTACGTCAAATTGCCAGCGCAATGTTCTGACCACTAGTTTGTCTAGTGCTGCACCTTTACTTGGTCTTAAGGTAAATTTTCATAAAAGTAATATCATTGTCTTTTTTTTTTAAAGGAGGTTTATTAGATGCTTATTAAAAAATGAATGTATGATGACGATGTCATGCCAGTGGTTAACGTATCATATTTAGGAATCTGCTTTCCGCTCACCTTAGTTTTACCGCTGCATGAAAAGATCTTGGAAAGAGATGAAAGAACAGTTTATTTTGTGTCTGAAAAACTACGGTCTTTGCATAACGATTCATTTGATTCGTTTATCAAACTATTTTGTGCACAGTTATAGCCCATAGCTTTGTATGGTTCTAAAATGTCGGGCTTGGAAGTGGCAGCAACACAAAGCAAGTTTAACATGTTTACAGTGAAACAAAGACATGTCCTCTTCTAAATGAAGTTTATACATGTTTACAGTGAAAGAAATAGATGTCCTCTTCTAAATGAAGTTTATACATGTTTACAGTGAAACAAAGAATGTCCTCTTCTAAATGAAGTTTATACATGTTTACAGGAAAAGAAATAGATGTCCTTTCTAATTGAAGTTTATACATGTTTACAGTGAAACAAATAGATGTCCTCTTCTAAATGAAGTTTATACATGTTTACAGTGAAACAAATAGATGTCCTCTTCTAAATGAAGTTTATACATGTTTACAGTGAAACAAATAGATGTCCTCTTCTAAATGAAGTTTATACATGTTTACAGTGAAAGAAATAGATGTCCTCTTCTAAATGAAGCTTATAGATGTTTACAGTGAAAGAAATAGATGTCCTCCTCTAAATGAAGTTTCCTGGAAGATGTGTTAGGTATTGATATAAAATTGTGAATATGGAAAATGACAGGCTACTTTTCGTATCTAATAGGTTGGGAATTTTTTTCAAATGCTAAGGGATAGAAACACTGAGCCACACGCAATACGCATTTGCTTATTAAACTATGGCTTTAGTTATGTCCGGTTAAATCAAGGTGTTGGCAACCTAAAAGAGTTTTACTGCAGCTTTTAGACAAAGATTGATTGATTGTCATTGGCAACGATAGAATAATCATATTCAAAATATGCATAGTGATGCATAGTGATGTATAGGGACGTATAGGGATGTATAGTGATGTATAGTGATGTATAGGGACGTATAGTGATGTATAGTGATGTACAATGTATAGTGATGTATAATGATGTATAGTGATGTATAGTGATGTATAATGGTGTAGAGTGATGTACAGTGTACAGTGATGTACAGTGGTGTATAGTGATGTATAGTGATGTATAGTGATATATAGTGATGTACAGTGATGTATAGTGATGTACAGTGATGTACAGTGATGTATAGTGATGTACAGTAATGTATAGTGATGTAAAGTAATGTATAGTGATGTAAAGTAATGTATAGTGATGTATAGTCATGTATAGTGATGTATAGTGGTGTATAGTGATGTATATTGATGTATAGCGATGTGTATGTGATGTATTGTGATGTATAGTGATGTGCATGGATGTATAGTGTTGTAGAGTGATGTAGAGTGATGTACAGTGTATAGTGATGTATAGTGATGTATACTGATGTACAGTGTATAGTGATGTATAGTGATGTACAGTGTATAGTGATGTATAGTGGTGTATAATGATGCATAGTGATGCATAGTGCTGGATAGTGTTGGATAGTGTTGTATAGTAATGTACAGTGATGTATAGTGATGTATAGTGATGTACAGTGATGTACAGTGATGTGCAGTGATGTACAGTGATGTATAGTGATGTGCAGTAATGTACAGTGATGTATAGGGATGTATAGGGATGTACAGTGATGTACAGTGATGTACAGTGATGTATAGTGATGTGCAGTAATGTATAGTGATGTACAGTGATGTACAGTGATGTACAGTGATGTATAATGATGTATAATGATGTACAGTGATGTAATAATAATAATAATACATGGAATTTGTATAGCGCTATCTCTTGTAAAGACAAATCAAAGCGCTTGCATTTGACCTACAGAGCCACAGATCATGCTGCCACCAGGCGCAAAGATCAACGACGAACAACGATGATCAACTGTTGTTGTCTTGTTGCTGCTGTACACTTTAGAGCGCAAAGCCTGGGCAAGTATGTATGGAGGGCAAGCTGTTACCCATGCAGCAGACCCCCCTTCTCCACGGCACTGGAATGATCCATTGGAAGGGCATTGACCGATACGAATAGTTCCAGTACCGTTGCCATATACCTACAGCCCCGAGCCGCTCTGGGACTCCAACTCCCCGATTTTTCCTCAGGGATGGTGTCTAAACACGACACCTGTGTGCATGCTGGTTTGTTATAATTTTGTCATCCGCTCCTACCGGCACACGATGGCCTACTCTTCCGAAAGGTGGAACGGGGTTTTAACGTGTGCGCAAGATGTTCTGCGTGCATTCGCACACGGGGCCTCGGTTTCGAGTCTCATCCGAATGACTTTGACATTCAGTTCGAGGGCGAGGCTGGGTTCGAACCCAGAAACTCACGATTTACATATTGGCAGGCGAACGTCTTAACCATTCTGCCACCGTCCTTCCGGTGATGTACAGTGATGTACAGTGATGTATAGTGATGTACAGTGATGTACAGTGATGTATAGTGATGTATAGTGATGTATAGTGATGTACAGTGATGTACAGTGATGTATAGTGATGTATAGTGATGTATAGTAATGTATAGTGATGTACAGTGATGTACAGTGATGTATAGTGATGTATAGTGATGTATAGTGATGTACAGTGATCTATAGTGATGTATAGAGATGAATAGTGATGTACAGTGATGCATAGTGAATGTGCACTCTATCTCACTCATCCCACCTGGGAATCACTGTGAGATTCAAATTGCACACTGGATGAGAAGTTTGCGTGTATGACTGTTTTTAAGTACCTCGCCATATAGGCAGCTATACTCCAACTTCAGAGGATTTTTTCTCCTTTAAAAATTGAGAGTGCAGGTTGTTCTGTTAAGAGCTTGTCATGGCTGAAGGCAATCTCAACACAACATTGTACAACATGTCAACATCTTGGTGTAGGCCCTGGCAGTTAGCTGACATCAATAACTGATACAGCTTTTGACCTGGGCCAGAATCGATTTATCATATGACTTTCTATGAAATGGGTTATTTTGATATATTGAGAAATAGAACTTTATGTTGGTGAAAAACTGGTTTTAGAAAAAAATGACAGATTTTTTTTTTCGCCTTTAAGATCTGGTGTGGTGTTACGGTTGTTGCTGCGTGGGTGACTGTAAACACGTCACTGCACACACTCCCGTCACGTAGACACACAAAACAAATTCTGTGACAGAATTGTGACGCTCCACCACATAATGAGTCGCATTGCATCAGAGGTCAATTTTTAGTTATTGACATTTTATTAATTTGCAATGAAATGGCTATACAATAGCAAAAACATTGAAAATCGGACAATTCTATGAAAAGTTATTACAAGTTGAAATGATAGACTGCAGGAAATGACAAAATGAGAAATGGACAAGTTTAGCATCA
>CM060343.1:12669331-12681831 GCA_030674155.1 Stramonita haemastoma
GTGTAAAAGGGGTACCAACCTTGTGTTGGGGGTTAACCCTGCGATAGACTGGCTTCCTATCCAGGGGGGGAGTCTATGACTCTCAGTCGCTTAACGCCACAGAAACCAGGATAAGCACCGGCCTGATGAGCCTTAGGCTCGGGACAGACTTTTAACTTTTTAACTGCTGGTATTGTTGCTCACAGAAATTGCACGTCAAACAAAGAATTTTTAGCCGCGGCGGCTACCTATGTTCGGTTTTAGGGTTCTTATATGCTTATGAATAAAACTAGATAGGTAAACCTATACATTTTCGGAAAGCAGAGACACTGTAGAATATGATATAAATAACAAAAATACATTAGCTAGTATATAACTGGAGATATCTCACAAATTGTATTGAAAAAAACCCGAAGACAGGTAACCCATACACACACACACACACACACACACACACACACACACACACCACACACACACACACACACACACTCCACTCTTCATCAGCTGTACACCCCCTTTCATGGCAGAGACAAAAAACAGACTGAACAACAAGACGAAGCCAACATGTGTTGGATACATTGTAGCATTAATGTATCAAATCTGCTTCAATCACGATCTTTAATTTCGTCACTGTGTTTCCAAAAATAATCGACTCAGACTCCCTGGGGTTAAAACACTCCTCTCGAGATCGCTGTCACTCCTAGTATATCCCTTATTACACATATATATATAGATCTAGATGTGGTGTGGTACGGTGTGTGTGTGTGTGTGTGTGTGTGTGTGTGTGTGTGTGTGTGAGAGAGAGAGAGAGAGAGAGAGATGTAGGTGTGTGTGTGTGTGTGTGGTGTGTGAGAGAGAGAGAGAGATGTAGTGTGTGTGTGTGTGTGTGTGTGTGTGTGTGTGTGTGTGTGTGTGTGTGTGTGTGTGTGTGTGTGTGTGTGTGTGTGTGTGTGTGTGACCAACAACAACAGCAATAACAACTTAATATAGTACTTGGCCTCTTTTTCTGGGAAAAACGCGCGCACGCGCGCGCGCAGACACACAACACAACACACACACACACACACACACACACACACACACACACACACACACACACACACACACACACACACACACACACTTCTTAGCAATATGTAATAGATAGATCAACATATGGGCACTTAGTGACTTCTCAGCATTTAAAGCATATCTATTTGTATATTTTTTAGTTCCAGGATAATAGGATAAGCACTCATGTGCTTTTTTTACATCCACTCTCCGTGTGTACGCAGATTTGTAAATTTTGTCATCCGTTCCCACAGGCACACATCGGCCTACTCGTCCAAAAAGCGGAACAGCTTTTAACGTATGCGCAAGATGTTTCCAGTTATTACATAATTGTAGTATCTTTGAGTTATGATTTGTTTGTGTTGAGAGACAGACAGACAGACAGAGAGAATGAATGAATGAATCAATGAATTAATAATCTTTATTTTTCTAGGGTGACAGATAAGCATTCACATGCTTTTTTTTTTTTCATCGGGCTCTTGCCCTGATTAGGGACTTTCAAAACAAAAACAAAAATACAACAATAAAAAACCAAAAACACAAATAAAAACCACCACCAACAACAAAACAAACAAAACCCAAAACCATAAAAGAACAATGATGAGAAAGAGAGAGGGTGACACAGAGAGAGAGAGAGAGAGAGAGAGAGAGAGAGAGAGAGAGAAGAGAGAGAGAGAGAGAGAGAGAGAGAGAGAGAGAGAGAGAGAACACTGAACACTGAAATTGTTTAATGTACATCGGCCTTAGGCCACAATACAAAAGAGTGGTGGGCATAGAGTGTGTGTGCATATGACATAGGTGTTATAAACATATTACCATCAACGTATATGTATATGAAATACTGTATGAGTAATAATAAAGCAAGAAAGTTATATAAGCCATTTCTTAACCGTTAATCACGGGACAATTCACACGTATCGTAAATGACAATGTTTTAGATGTATTATTCATTAATACAAATATCAATTTCTAGAAAGTTATCCTATTTCTTCTATTGGTTGCATGAAAAATAAAACGTGATAAATTGTATCTATCAGTGGGTACAGTGGCTTTGAGTAGTACATAGAAAGGAAGTCTTTTGGAATCTTTAAGAAACTTAGTTCTTAAGTCTTCATAGATAGGGCAATTCAGTATAAAGTGTTCTTCATTTTCTATTTTATCTTTACAAACAGGGCATTGCTTAACTTCGTTTAAACTATTATACCGCTGTGTATTATTGTTCAATGGTAGAACATTAAATCGAACTTGCGTAACTGCAACTCGAAAACAATATGTATCCATTTCGGTTATATACTTTTCTTTTTCAAAAATAGTTTTAAAGTTTCTATAACCATCATATCGCTCACGGTCTCTAATGGTGCCTGCCCATTCCTGAGCAAACCAATCTACAAGTCTTTGTTTAAAGGCACGCAAGAACATTTTTATGTCTCCTACACCTTGGTTTAACCAAACCATATTATACCCAGTAATACATAATATTTCCCTGATTTTAGAGACCCAACATTGTTTACCTTTTTTATCTAATTCTAACAACATATAATAAGCTTTATATGGTAATCTTTCAGAATTCATGTGTAGCAGTTTAAACCAAAATCTTATGCATGCAACATATGTATTTACATACAGTGGGTACCTGCCAAGATCTCCGTAAACCATCTTATTTGGTGTCCTGGCAGGCACACCCAAAAACCTTTTACAAGCAATTAAATGTACTTTTTCTAGATGTTCTAATCTATGCAGCCCCCAAATTTCAGCTGAATATAACAATATTGGTTGGATTTTAGTATCAAAAATTTTAAAGAATGACTTAACTGTCATTTCCTTGCACCTCTGGAAAACTTTGTTAAGCTGTATAACTGCTTTTTTGCCTTTAGTAACTAAATGCGATGTACCTCCTCTTTGCGCTAATCATAGGTGTAAAGTTAAATCCCAGATAACAATAATTGTTCACTACATCTAATTTTTTATTATGAAAAAACCATTTTTCATGTTTTCCTAAGTATCCCCCTTTTCTAAATACCATAATCTTAGTTTTGTCTATGTTTACATTTAATTTCATATTTTCACAGCAAGTTTCTAAAACCCTTAATTGATTTTGTAAGCCTGACGGTGTAGTTGATATTAATGCCACGTCATCAGCAAATAACAAAATAAACAACTCAAAAATATCTGGAAACATCTGAGCCCCATGCTTACCTTTTTCAGTCATAAGATTTGCTAACTGATTAATAAACATAGAAAACAATGTGGGGCTTAGAACACAACCCTGTCTTACTCCCACTGGTGTTTGAAACATATCAGTTAATTCAAAATTTGCTCGTATACATGCTGATAATGATTTGTACATAGCTCTAAGTGATGCAAAAAACTTACCTTTTATACCTTGGCCTTTGATATAACGTAATAACCTATCATGTTCAACTGAGTCAAAAGCCTTTTTGAAATCTACAAAGGCAACGTACAATTTTCTTCCCTTTTTAGACATATAATTCTGAATAGTGGCATACAATGTAAATATATGATCAATTGTGGAATACTTTTGACGAAAACCTGCTTGACATTCCGAAATAACGTTATTGTTTTCTAACCAGTCATACAATCGAGCATTCAGTATTGTAGTGTAACATTTAGAGACTATACTTAAAAGAGACACTCCTCTATAGTTGTCAACATCCTCGGGATCTCCCTTCTTATACAGAGGAATAATTATGGCTTTTGACCATTCTTGTGGGTAAATGCCTTGATCAAAAATCACATTGAATAACTTTACTAGAAATACAGTAACCTTTGCACCACCAGTTTTTAGCATTTCTGCAGAAATTTCATCAGTACCACTTGCTTTGTTGTTTTTCAGCTTTCTAATGGCATAAATAACTTCTTCTTCTGCTATCTTTTTATTTAACACATGATCAGTTTCCTCAGATAAATCAATTACAATATCACATTCATCAGTACATTCATCAAAACATTCATCAGTTATACCCTGGAAGACTTTTCTAAAGTGGTTAAACCAGTCATCTGTTGAAATGTTGTTTGTTATTCTTTTCTTATTTCCAAGACCTAACCGTCTTAACTCCTTCCAAAAACTAGAGGAACTGTTAGCCTCGTTTGCTAGCCTTTCAGTTTGTTGCCTGCTGTAAGTGAGTTTCTTGGCTTTTAGCAACTGTTTATATTTCTTTCTAGCTTCAACATACATAATTCTATCTTCTTCCTTCCTAGTCAGTCGAAAATGATTAAGTTTTTTCCTGGTTTCTTTTTTCATGTTTTTACACTCACCATCAAACCATGCTGATTTTTTCTTTTTGTTAAAACCAGCTTGCTTTACCATACATCTGCTGGCATCTTTCAGACAATGTACAAACATTTCAAGGGCACTGTCTACATCTCTCTCTAAATCTTCCACAGCTATCATCATTCTGTTTTGAATATCTTTGCTCTCCCATGATTTGACAAACTCGTCTCTATATGCTTCATTCCACATGAATTTTTCACATGCTTTGTTTTCATTGTGTTTTTCTTCAATAAACCCCCCCCCCTTCCTGATTGTCCCTTATAACTACTTTCATACTTACAGGCAAATGGTCTGACTCTACTATGCTCTCTACCTCTAAAGCTGAAATATGAACAGACGAATAAAGTTCCACGGATACAATGAAATAATCCACCACACTTTCACCAGAATATCCAATAAATGTACAATTATCATCAAACGCTGGGTCACTCAGACCATTTAGTATTACACAGTCATGCATATTACACAATTCAATTAGTTGTTCCCCAAAGTTGTTAATGTTATCATCTTGAGATGTCCTTGGATAATGATTGTTGCCAGACACCAACATTTGTTCAAAATCACTATTATCACCATTAAAGCTATAGTTTTCCATTGCAGTTCTTGCATTAAAATCTCCACTTAACAAAATGAAAAAATCGCTATGTTGTTCATATATATCTGCTAAACACTGATCAAGTAATTCAATTCCATATACGCCATGTTGTGACTTCCAGAACAAGGAATCACAAGGTGGGATGTATGAACAAATCATCATTATGTTCTTCTCTGTAGAAAAGAGGTGTCTGTCTATTTGTAAAACTACTGTATTTTCTTGTACTACCTGAATGCGTGTAATAGAATCAACAAAAGACTTTCTTACCATTACAATTACTCCACCAGAGTATCTTCCGTGGTGGGATAGCTTCTTTGCTTTAGAAGTAAATATCACAAAGTCATTAAATAAAGTTGATTCAAAATCAAAAGCTATATAAGTTTCCGTTAGACATATGATGTCATAAGACACTAGAAAATTAATAAACTCAATGTTTTCTAACTTTTGTAGAAGTCCATTAACATTATAATTCAGAAATTTAACGCATTGCATATTTACACTATGTACATCAGAACTTGTTACTATCCTGGATGTTGATTCAGGGGACTGACTACAAAGTACTGTGGCCTGGCCATGTCCCTATTTGTTGGTGTGTTGGGCACCATTCTTTTTGGTCTGGTGTCTGTGAGGTTGGGGTCTCTGCCTACCCCCTGCTTGCTTTGCAGAGTCTGCTTTTTTAAATGACTCTAAAATGCTACTTTGACTCTTTGATCTAGCAGCAGCTTTTCTCTGCTTCTGATCTGCAGCACGTGAGCTAGATGCAGTCCGCCTTGGACGCAAAGCATGGGCAGAAGGTGAAGACCCTTCTGACTGACCCCCCTCTTTATCAGACCTGCTGCATGCGTCAGTACTGTTGTTCTTCTTATGTCCCAAGTCTTGTCCGTCTGTTATATTGTCACTACTTGCTCCCTTTGTCATTGTCAGTTTGGGAAGTGTCTCCTCTGTCAGGTCATGGTGGCTTGTGTCTTCTTCTGTGTCTGCTTCGCTTGTAGCTTGCAGCTCATTTTTGCCATTGCCTTTTCTTTGGTTTACAGTCTTTGTAACTCTAACACAAGCTTTTGTATTAATATCTGTCATGGTATCCTGAGATAAACTCCCGCTGTTATCTGGTATGTCATCATCACCTGTCACTGACTTGTCTTCGTCCTGGTTGTCAGTACTATTATCCTCTTCCTTATCATTAATAGTGTCACTGTCGTTTTGTTTTTGCTCTTTATAGCCAGCAGTGTCAAGCTCTTCCTCCTCCTCAGGAGGTGTCACTGCTTGCCTGCTCATCTGCTGATGTTGCCCTGATTTTTTACCCCGAACCCTCCTTGCTCTGGAGTTACTGTCATCTCTGGTTGCATTTTTGTCTCTGTTTTTGATTATCACCATTCTTTTGTGATTAGAAACATTGTGTCCTCTGGCTTGACCAAACTTTGTCACCTCACTGTACAAACGTGGGCCAGGGGTGCCAGGCACACATTCCTTTTCAACGTAGTCCTGGTGGCTGGGGGTCATCCTGTCTCTGCTCTCCAGTCTTTGATTGGCAGCAGGAAGGTTTCTCCATTCCTGTTCCTCAGAAGAGTCATGGTACCTTGGAGACCTGTATTGCTGAGGTTGCTCCAGTCTCCTGTAGCGCCTGTCTGCTGCTCCAAAGTTGCCCTGTCTGGCTGCAGAGTGGTGACTCCGTGGCTGCTCTCTGTAGCGTGGCATAGACCTCCCTCCAGCCTGGGGACCACTGGGGCGCTGACCGTTTCTGCCCTCCTCTTCATGCCCGGGATAGGCATATGACCAGTCCACATTGTTACTGTTTCTGGCAAAACCTGATGATTGCCTGTCTTTCACAAACAGCTTTCCATTGTAAATATAGGCAATCTTGCCTTGCCCTCGATGGAACTCTAGCATGTTCCTTTGCCGAGTTGTGAGGTCAGCAGCCACTCTGATGCTGCTTTCCCTCAAATTGTCTCTTAACTCCTTGTCAGAAAGTACTGATAATTTGTCTGCAAAGCGACAAAACTGCACCAAAATGGGACGAGAATTATCGCTGTGTGGGTGTGGTCTACCAATTCGAAAGGCTCTGGAAATATCTTCCCGACGCCAATTTGGTACCATGGAGTGATCATTCAGAATGTCAATGATAATT
Source organism: Stramonita haemastoma (assembly GCA_030674155.1). Classification (NCBI taxonomy): domain Eukaryota; kingdom Metazoa; phylum Mollusca; class Gastropoda; order Neogastropoda; family Muricidae; genus Stramonita; species Stramonita haemastoma. The sequence continues at coordinate 12,676,376 of CM060343.1, forward strand.
TGGGTTGTCAGATACTCATCCTCCCTGTCACACTCAGCTATTCCCATGAATCTGAGGTTGGAGGCTTTTGCATCTTGCTCTGCTGACTCCAACTTTCTTTCTAATACATCTAATCTGTCCATCATGATTGTGTTGCTTTCCTGTAGTTCTTTTATGTCCCCTGTGTTAACAACTACACTTTCTTTCAGTTCACTGATTTCATCCATAAATTTTGATAGGTTGCTCTCTAATGTGCAGAATTTTCCATCAATGTCCGTTTTCATTCCATTCAGATATTGTTGTAAGTTTTGCTGCATTTGCACAAAGTGCCAGTCTATAAAGTGAAACATATTGTTTGGTGGTGTAGCATTTATATGTTGTGACATTTTCATGTGCCTAGGGGCATGAAGACACCATAACAGTTCCAAACAAGTGGACTTGAATTGCACCAAGTAGAACTGGGGTGGTTTTTTGTTTGTTTTTGTTTCGTGTTTTTTTTCAAGTGCCTATGTCAGTGTTTATCAAAAAGGCACAAGGCACATGTGCAGAAAACAACCATTTAATCTGCATTGCACACGCACAACACACATGGCATTACTCACCAAGCGACACACAGCACAACGTTTCTCCCACGATCATCACGACAAAATATGCACGTGCAACCTGATAGGCAATGCTGGTGGAGAGAGGCTATGAAACTTGTTTACCTGTCACCTGAAAATGTCCTTCTTTGCACCATGTACTTATCAAAATACTAACCATGGTCCTCCTGGTGAAACATTGACGTAAGAAACAACACACCTGGAGGCACAAAGTCCCTGCACACACGTCTGCCAAAAATAACGTAAATACATCCATGGAAACCGGCACAATCTTCCATTCAAACAAGAGAACTATCCAACACGTCTACCCTCTGCCATTGCTACACCAAGCCCCCCGAGAGAGAACACTGAACACTGAACACTGAAATGGTTTAATGGTACCTTGGCCTTGGACCACAATACACCAGGTGAGGGGGTAGGGGTGTGAGTGTAATGCAAAATGAAAGCATGGATAAATTACACACATACTATGTCAATGAAAAAAGCATGGATAAATTTCACACATACTATGGCAATGAAAAAAAGCATGGATAAATTTCACACATACTATGGCAATGGAACAAAAAAAGCATGGACAAATTTCACACATACTATGGCAATGAAAAAACAACAACAAACAAACACGAAAGAGTTGGAAAATTTCACACATACTGTAACAATGCTACATCCTAGCATGGATACATATCCCACACATTATAGCAATAAGATATGAAATTCTTGATAAATCTCACTCATACTATAGCCATAGATAAAGGAAAGCATGGAAAAATTTCAGGCCTACTTTAGCAATGAAAAATGAAATTGTGGATAAATTTCAAACATACTATAGCAATGACAAATGAAAACATTGATGAATTCAACACATACTATAGCAATAAAAAATGAAAGCATTGGTATATTTCACACAAACTATAGCAAAATATTGAAAGCATGGAGAAATTTCACTGATATAATAGGAATTTAAAAAAAAAAAGAAAAAAAAAAAAAAAAAGGAAAATGTATAAATTTCACACATACTCTAGCAATGTAAAATGAAAGCATGGATAAATTTCACACATACTATATCAATGTAAGATCCCCCCGAGAGAGAGAAGAGAGAGAGAGAGAGAGAGAGAGAGAGAGAGAGAGAGAGAGAGAGAGAGAGAGAGAGAGAGAGAGAGAGAGAGAGAGAGAGAGAGATTGATTCAGACACATACAGAGACGGACATATCAGCAAGAGGAATGAAAAGATATAAAAACCTAAAACAAACACAGCAAGGGGAAAGCTTGGTCCTCGAACATTTCCTTCTAAAACACCCCCAATTTGGAAAATTTATCTGGATGATAAACTAAAAATGGAAACGTGTTTTTCTTGCGGATAACACGTCCCCGACAGATTGACAAAACTGTCAACTGCACATCTCAGCAAATTTTGAAGATTTTGTTTGTTTAGTGTGTGGTTGTGTGTGTGTGTGTGTGTGTGTGTGTGTGTGTGTGTGTGTGTGTGTGTTGTGTGTGTGTGTGTGTGGTGGTGGTGTGTTGTGTGTGGTGGTGCGTGTGTGTGTGTGTGTGTGTGTGCGTGTGTGTGTGTGTGTGTGTGTTGTGTGTGCGTGCGTGTGGTGTGTGGTGCGTGGTTGTGGTGTGTCTGTGTGTGCGTGCGTGTGCCTGTGTGTGCATGCATGTGTGTGTGTGCGTGCGTGCGTGTGTGTGTGTGTGTGTGTGTGTGTGTGTGTGTGTGTGTGTGTGTGTGTGTGTGTGTGTGTGTGTGTGTTTGCCAGACGAAAATAAGTAAGGAACTTTCTACTGCTATTTTCAAGCGTGTTAAAGTAATCAATGTTAGCAGGGGGGGGGGGGGGGGGGGGGTTCCTTTTTTTGAGGGGGGGGGGGGATTTGTTAGCACTTTGAATTATTTTCGTATCCTTTTTTTTCTGTGGTTTATTAGTTAGTTATTTATTTATTTATTTATTTATTTATTCTTTTATATCGAGGATAACAGAATAAGCAACATGTGCTTTTTTTCATCCGGTCCCCGTGTGTATGCAGTTTTTTGTAAATATTGTCATCTGTTCCCACCGGCACACGATGGCCTACTCTTACGAAAAGCGGAACAGGATTTAACGTGTGCGCAAGATGTTTCTGCGTGCGTTCGCACACGGGGCCTCGGTTTAAAGTCTCATCCGAAGGACTTTTGGGGAGAGTGGAGTCAGCACTGATGTTAACTCCAGGAAGAAAATTTCCTCGACCGGATTCGAACCCGGGTCTACTGTATTAGTGTTTTGAAGTATGATATTTATTTATTTCAGTATCATCAGTCTCAGCCTGGTTGTCCCAACCTGTCCTTTACATCCTGTCATTTTATCCAATCTGGTCAAATGGGCTGAATCCGAACTTTGACCAATTTATCTATTTATTTTTATTTTATTTCATACCACTTTATGTCACAGCAGATTTCTCTGCGTGAAATTCGGGCTGCCCTCCCCCGGGGAGAGCGCGTCACCATAAGTGCAGCGCCTACCCTTTTTTTTTTAAATTTTCTATCCAACGTTTAGTTTTTGTCTGAATATAAGACCTCTTGTTTGCTCTGTTTTACCGAAACTTGTTTTAATGATTTCACTCACTCACTCACTCACTCACTCAGTCCCATGTCCCAAAGGACGTAGGGGGGACATGAGAGAAGACGCATCAGAGATCTTTTTCCATGCTTCACGATCCTGTGTGGCTAGTAGAAGGTGTTGGGCGGTTAAAGTATGGTTTTGAGTGGTTGTGGTGCGCCATATAGACCTAGAATGAATAGCTCAGTGGTTAGAGCGCTCGCTTTCCCCCCAGCCAAGATTAAGTAGTGTCGAGCGTGGTCACCAAGTGGATGGGTGACCGTTTGCGCGCCTTGGCTACAGTACAGTCCTCCCAGTTCACCGAGCTGTCAGTAAATGCGTACCTGCCCTCTTTAGGGTCAGGGAAGGTAAAGCAGCGAGCTCCGGAGAGGAGATGGGCGCCGCCCTCAACATGCTGGCCCCTAGAGAAGCTGAGGTCTCTGATGCCTTGCTCCCCTACGACCACACAGGTTACGGGACGCCTTTACCGTTTTAACCCAGAGTGAAATAAGAAAGTGGGAAAAACAAGGGGGCGGTGTGTGCCTGTACGTGAATGCAAGTAGTGTGTGTGTGAAAGCAATGTCAAGGTGAGAAGGCAAGGGTGTACAAAAGACTCTTCATCAGTGTTACGGGTCGGTGGTCTAGGTGGTCACGCGCCTTGCCTAGAAAGCAAAAAGTCCGGGTCGGAGTGTGCGGTGGTTCGTACCCCGTTTGGACCCAAAACTTTTTCCCCATCCATTAGAACCTGAGTGGTGGTCTGGGCGCTACTCTTTCGGATGAGACGATAAACCGAGGTCTCGTGTGTTACACATCACTATTTAGCGCACGTGAAAGAACCCACGGCAACAAGGGGGTTGACCCTGGCAAAATTCTGTAGAAAAAGGCCACTCTGATAGGGAAACAATTACAGTTTCATGCAGGAAAAAGAAAAAAAATGGGTAGGCGCTGCACTTGTGGCGACGCGCTCTCCCCGGGGAGAGCAGCCCGAATTTCACGCAGAGAAATCTGCTGTGACATAAAGTGGTACAAAATACATTAAAGTCACAGGTTTTTGCAGGAAAACAAATTCTTGGCAAATATTTTGGAAATTTTTCTATGCATAGAAATGTTTCTCTTCCGTTCCATGGTAAGTTAGATCACATCACAGTGTACCTCATGGTGTGGTGTGTGTGGTGTGGTGTGGTGTGTGTGGTGTGGTGTGGTGTAGTCTGGTGTGGTGGGGTGTGGTGTGGTGTTGTGTAGTGCGGTGTGGTGTGTGTGGTGTGTAGTGTGGTGTGGTGTGGTGTCCGTTGTGGGGTGTGTGTAGTGTGGTGTGGTGTGGTGTGGTGGTGTTCTGTTGTATGGTATGTGGTGTGGTGTAGTGTGTTATAGTGTGATGTGGTGTGGTGTCTTGTGGTGTGATGTGGTATGGTGTGTGTGGTGTGATGTGGTATGGTGTGTGTGGTGTGGTGTATTCTGGTGTGGTGGGGTGGGGTGTGGTGTGGTGTGGTGTGGTGTAGTGTGGTGTGGTGTGTGGTGTGGTGTGGTGTGGTGTGTGTAGTGCGGTGTGGTGTGTGGTGTGTAGTGGTGTGTAATGTGGTGTGGGGTGTGGTGTGTGTGGTGTGGTGTGGTGTGTGTGGTGCGGTGTGGTGTGGTGAAGTGTGGTGTGGTGTGGTTAAGTGTGGTGTGGTGTGATGTGGTCTGGTATGGTCTGGTGTGTGTGTGGTGTGTGCGGTGTGGTGTGTGCGGTGTGGTGTGTGTGGTGTGGTGTGGTATGTGGTGCGGTGTGTGTGGTGTGGTATGTGGTGCGGTGTGTGTGGTGTGGTGCGGTGTGTGTGGTGTGGTGTGGTGTGATGTGGTCTGGTGTGGTCTGGTGTGTGTGTGGTGTGTGCGGTGTGGTGTGTGTGGTGTGGTGTGATGTAGTCTGGTGTAGTGTGGGGTGGTGTGTTGGAGTGTGGTGTGGTGGGGTATGGTGTGGTGTGGTGTGTTGTGTTGTGGTATGGTGGGTGTGGTGTGGTGTGGTGTGGTATGTGTGGTGTAGTGTGGTGTGGTGTGTTGTTGTGCGGCGTGTGTGGTGTGTGTGGTGTGGTGTGGTGTGGTATGTGTGGTGTAGTGTGGTGTGGTGTGTGTGGTGTGGTGTGTGTGGTGTGGTGTGTTGTTGTGCGGCGTGTGTGGTGTGTGTGGTGTGGTGTGGTACGGCGTGTGTGGTGTGGTGTGTGTGGTGTGGTGTAGTGTGTGTGGTGTAGTTTGTGTTGTGTGGTGTAGTGTGTGTGTGGTGTGGTGTGTTGTGTGGTGTGGTGTAGTGTGTGTGTAGTGTGGTGTGGTG
>CM060343.1:12721225-12726225 GCA_030674155.1 Stramonita haemastoma
TCTCTCTCTCTCTCTCTCTCTCTCTCTCTCTCTCTCTCTCTCTCTCTCTCTCTCTCTCCCTCTTTTCATACTTAATTTAACTGATATTGATTGATTTAATTTTGTATTTTGTGCCACTTTATGTCACAACAGATTCCTCTGCGTGAAATTCGGGCTGCTCTCTGTCCCCGGGAGAGCGCGTGGCCACATGTGCAGCGCCTACCCTATTTTTTGTTTGTTTTCTTTTTCCTGCATGCAACTGTATTTCTTTCCCTATCAGAGTGGCGTTTTTCTACAGAATTTTGCCAGGGTCAACACCCTTGTTGCCCTGAGTTCTTTTACGTGCACTAAACAGTGATGTGTAACACACGGGGCCTCGGTTTATCGTCCCATCCGAAAGACTTACCTTGATGGATTTAATTGAATTTGATTAATTGAACTTGGTTTGATTAAATGTGACGCTCCACCACATAAGGAGTCGCATTGCACCTGAGGTCACTTTTTAGTTATTGACAAGTTATCAAACTGTACTAAAATGGCTATAACATACCAAAAAAACCTGATTGAAAATCGGACAATTCTATGAAAAAGTTATTACAAGTTGAGATGCTAGACTGCAGGAAATGACAAAATGAGAAATGGACAAGTTTAGCATCATAATAGGCGGTCAGAATGAGGGCTTGGGTATTTTTAAAATACGTGTTAAGGTAAAAGGAGACAAACTTATGACTTGATATTTCATTATGAGGTAGAATAATGGCTATACTTTAATGATCCATCAAAATCCCAAAATTGCCAACTTGACCCCACCTGCCTTGAATGGCTCCTCGCAGAAAAGTGGGTTATGTGCTAAGCGACTCATTCCATGGTGGAGTGTCACAATTGAACTTACCTTGATTGATTTGATTTAACTTGATCTATTGAACTTGATTTTGACTTGACTTGATCTATTGAACTTGGTTTGATTTAATCTGATTAATTGAACTTGATTTGATTTAATTTTTTATCAATTGAACTTGATTTGATTTATTTTGATGAATTCAACTTGATTTAATTTGATGAATTCAACTTGATTTGATTTAATTTAATTTGATGAATTCAACTTGATTTGATTTAATTTAATTTGATGAATTCAACTTGGTTTGATTTAATTTGGTAAATTGAACTAGATTTGATTTGGTTAGTTCAACTTGATTTGATTTGATTAATTGAACTTGATTTGATTTAATTTGATTAATTCAACTGGATTTAATTTGATTAGTTCAACTTGATTTCATTTGATTTGATTAATTGAACTTGATTTGATTTAATTTGATTAATTCAACTTTATTTAATTTAATTAATCTAATCTAACAAACGTTAAAGATACCGAAATTCATGTCATCGCACGGAATGTTACAGGAACCCCACCCTACTCACCATACATCCCCGAAGTTTGAATGCAGCTACCTTTAGGTAAAGGTAAAGGTGTCCCATAACCTGTGTGGTCGTAGGGGAGCGAGGCATCAGAGACCTCAGCTTCTCTAGGGGCCAGCATATTGAGGGTGGCGCCCATCTCCTCTCCCTCGCTGCTTTACCTTCCCTGAACCTGAAGAGGGGCAGGTACCCATTTACAGCTGGGTGAACTGGGGGACTGTACTGAAGCCAAGGCGTGCAATCGGTCACCCATCTAATTGGTAACCACGCTCGACCGCTGCTTAACTTAACTGCCTTTAGGGTGGGTAAAAACGGTGGCATACACAGAATCTCGTAAGAGTAGGCCATCGTGTGCCTGGTGGGAACAGATGACATTTGCAAAACTGCATACACACTGGGACTGGATATAAAAAGCACAAGGGTGATTATCCCATTATCCTCGATATAAAAGAATAAAAAAAAAAAAATCAAAAAAAAAAATCTCACCATTGGTCAACCTCGGAGCTCTAGACGAGGAATAAACAAAACAAAAAGAAAACAACAATTACAGAAGAGAAAAGAAGACGCTATGTGGCTGCCTACAGGTATCATCATAGCTGCTGCGGTGGTAGGACCGGCTTTGGCCTTCGCAGGAGGGGCCATGTTCTCCCGAATTTACGTCACTTTGGAAGGTAAGGCTTATATCTCTCTCTGTGTAGTGTGTCTCTGTGTCTCTGTGTCTCTGTCTGTGTATGTCTGTCTGTCTGAGTCTGTCTGTCTCTGTGTGTGTCTCTCTGTGTTTCTCTGTCTCTGTCTCTCTCGCTGTGTCTCTCACTGTGTGTCTCTGTCTCTGTCTGTCTGTCTGTCTCTGTCTGTCTGTCTGTCTGTCTCTCTCTATTTTTCTCTGTGTGTGTGTGCGTGTGTGTGTGTGTGTGTGTGTGTGTGTGTGTGTGTGTGTGTGTGTGTGTGTGTGTGTGTGTGTGTGTGTGTGTGTGTGTGTGTGTGTGTGTGTCTGTCTGTCTGTCTGTCTGTCTGTCTGTCTGTCTGTCTGTCTGTCTGTCTGTCTCTGTGTCTGTCTTTCTGTCTGTCTGTCTCTGACTCTCTTTGTCGCTTTTTCCTCTTTCTGTGTGCGTGTGTGTGTATATCTCCGTCTGTTCGTCCGTCCGGTCCGTCCGTCCGTCCGTCCGTCCGTCCGTCTGTCTGTCTGTCTGTCTGTCTGTCTGTCTGCGTCTCTCTGTGTCTGTCTGTCTGTCTGTCTGTCTGTCTGTCTGTCTGTCTGTCTGTCTGTCTGTGTCTCTGTGATGGTGATGGTGACAGTGATGTGATGGTGATGGTGACATTAAGGATGGTGACAGTGATGTTGACAGTAACAGTAACAGTAACAGTGACAGTGACGATGACAGTAACACTGACAGTGACAGTGACACTGACAGTGACAGACGGAGACAGACAGAAAGACAGACAGAGAGAGAGAGAAAAACAAGAGAGACACTGTGTGTTGTCAGACAGCGGGCTTCATTTCCGACATCCCCGATGGCTCGGTGCCTGGTGGCTGGGCTTCCTGACTTTCGGCTCCCTCTCCTGCCTCCTCACCCTGCCCCTCTTCTGCTTCCCCAGACGGCTGCAGAGAACAGGAGGGATCCCCGCCGGTGACCCTGACCTTGACCCTGACCTTGACCTGGGAGACCTGAAGAGCCAAGGTCGGAGCAAGATTGACCCCAAGAGGAAAGGTGGTCAGAGCAAGACCGACCCTGACCTTGTTGACCTGAAGAGCAAAAGTCATGGCAAGACTGACCCTGACCTCGGTGACCTGAAAGGAAAAGGTCAGGACAACAACAATGACCCTGACCTTTGTGACCGGAAGAGGGAAGATCAGAGCATGGCTGACCCTGACCTTGGTGACCTGAATGGGAAAGGACCGAGCAGCAACTGCGTTGACTCCAGTGAACTGAAGGGGAAAGGTCAAAACAAGACTGACCCTGACCCCTGTAGTCTTAAGGGAGCAGACCAACGCAGAAGTAACCTTGACCCCGGTGATCTGAAAGGGGAAGGTCAGCACGAGGATGACCTTCACCTTAGTGACCTAAAGGAGAAAGGTCAGCACAAGATTGACCCTGACCTCAGTGACCTTCAGGGTGAAGGTCGACTTGGATCTGACGTTGTTTCTGCACCTACAGACCAAAGTCCACCTGCTCTGGAAAGGCTGATTCAGCTTGTGAAAGGTGTTCGATTCATTTTACGTCTTTTCACAAAATGTGATATTAGACATTTAAAAAAAAAAAAAAAAAATGTGTGTGTGAGTGTGTATGTGGGGAGGGGGGTGGGGGTAGGGGGAGGAGTTTTGGAAGTGGGGAAGGGGGTTAATTCACAAAATCTACACAGAACAGTTAAGGAAAAAAAAATGTATATAATTCTTGAATACAAAATAGTAAAAATTCCAAATTCTGAACAGAATCTAACGCATAAACAATAAAAACTATTTACAACCATAACCAACAAAAGAAAAATCTAATCAACAATGGGAAATGTCTTTTAAGTCCGTAATAATCATAATAAAGAACCAATAGGACAGTGCAGTAATGATTTGAAAAATGTATACCTCAGTAATGGATCATTAAATATCTCTGATGAGGATGATGAGGTAAGAACAGGTATATAACTTTTCAGCATGCTGCATATCAATATATGATCAACAGTTATACTATGTCCACATATGCAAGATACATGTCCAACATATTTTGTTTTAAAACAGTTCATTTCCCATCTGCAAGCCAGAGAAACAATTTCTTTTATACAATAAAAATCTGTTTCCTATATTTTAACAAAAGACTGAAATTTTGCCATCCCTTCATATACACCTAAACAACCAAGTTTCTTTTTTTCATATTGGAATAACTTTTGTTCTGCTTTTTCCACAATCTGATAACATTCTTGTAGTGACAAATGAAGTGTCAAATTTTCCACATCTATCAATTGTTTTGCCCCATTTTTTGCTAAAAGATCAACTGTTTCATTGTAATGTATACCAGAGTGAGATGGAATCCAACAAAAAGTTATATCTGAACCTTTTAAGGTGAGGAGATGAATTAAATGACAAATCTCAAAAACAAGTTCTGATCTAACTTTTGTTTGCATAGAACTGATGGCTTGAATTACTGATTTGGAATCAACACAAAAAAGAATGCGGAAAACAGCTCTTGGGAAATCGATTAGGAAATTGAGTGCCATTAATATTGCTATGAGTTCTGCTGTAAAAATTGAAATATTCTCCCCAAGATGAAATGATTTTTCCGATTTCAGCTCTGGTATAATGTATGCAGCACCGGCATTATTGTTTAAGACTGAGCCATCAGTGAAAACTTTAAAAGGGTTTGAATAGTATTCTTCCAAATGAATTTTTGCTTGAGAAGATACTAGATTTATATTACAATTCTTTATTAAGTCAATATAATTTATATCAAACTGTGCTCTTTTGAGTTCCCAGGTTGGAGTGGGGGGTACTTCATCTCTTTTAGCAATATTTGTATTTGGATTGAATCCGGCATTTATAAATGTTTGAGATGTATATGTACCCAATGTGGTATTAGAGGATATCGATCTTGCTCTCTTTGGAAAATCTCTGTCTG
>CM060343.1:12738725-12753725 GCA_030674155.1 Stramonita haemastoma
CTCTCCTCTTACCTCCTCCACATTCCCTACACCTACCCCCTACTGCCCCTTATACTTCCTTCCATACACCTACCTCCACCATACCCCCCTTCCCTACTATTACCTCCCCCACCATCCTCCTCCCCCTAAACCTCCTCTCCCTTCCCTACACCCACCCCAACCATACTACCCCCCCTTCCCTACACCCACCCCCACCAGCTTCTTCTATCCTGTAGTAAGTAATCTATCTACACGGAAGACCTCCTCGCAACCAGTTCTCTCCATTTCCCTCTGTCCTCGACCTTTCTCAGGGTGTCACTCAGCCTGAGGCCCGTCCACTCTCGGATGTTGTCCTCCCATCTCTTTCTCTGCCTGCCTCTCCTTCTCCTGCCTTACACGGTTCCCTGCAGAATCGTCTTGGCAAGCCCTGTTGATCTTGGGACGTGCCCATACCACTTCAGTTTGCGTTTTTTGACTGGTCAGGAGATCTTCAAAGGGCCCATGGCCCCCACCATACTCCTCCCCCTTCCCTACACCCACCCCCACCATACCCCCCCCAAACCTCCTCCCCCTAGACCTCCTCCCCCTTCCCACCCCCACCATACTCTCTCTCCACCCCCCTTAATCCTCCTCCCCCTTCCCTAACCAACCCCACCATACTCCCCCCACCCTAAACCTCCTCCCCCTTCCCTACCCCTACCCCCACCATACTCCCCCCCACCCTAAACCTCCTCCCTCTTCCCTACCCTACCCCCACCATATTCTGCTGTATTGCGTTCTATATTCTACCATAATGATACAGATATATTGTTTTTCTTACGTTTCTTCATTTTTTTAATTTCATTTTATTTTTGGTTGTGTTTCCGGTAATATCCACACTTTCGTAGATTTCCGTAACTAAATGGGAAAACCCAAGATCTATGAACTCTGCACTAAACAGGTTTATGTGAGTAGTGGTCAGTTGTTCGTTGATGGGGCAAAATGTAAATATTCCGTCTATTCTATGAGCGAAAATGCGTTGAGCTGTTTGTTCTATGAGCGAAAATGCGTTGAGCTGTTTGTTCTATGAGCGAAAATGCGTTGAGCTGTTTGTTCTATGAGCAAAAATGCGTTGAACTGTTTGTTTTATGAGCGAAAATGCGTTGAGCTGTTTGTTCTATGAGCAAAAATGCGTTGAACTGTTTGTTTTATGAGCGAAAATGCGTTGAGCTGTTTGTTTTATGAGCGAAAATGCGTTGAGCTGTTTGTTCTATGAGCGATAATGCGTTGAGCTGTTTGTTCTATGAGCGAAAATGCGTTGAGCTGTTTGTTCTATGAGCGAAAATGCGTTGAGCTGTTTGTTCTATGAGCGAAAATGCGTTGAGCTGTTTGTTCTATGAGCGAAAATGCGTTGAGCTGTTTGTTCTATGAGCGAAAATGCGTTGAGCTGCCGTTAAGCACCTGACAAGTCAGGCCCAGTGCATCCAGTTTTGGCGTGGGAGAGAACTGTTATTTTAAAAATCTTTCTGCAAAAATAAGTAGCAAGAGAATGGACCAAGAAAGGCAGAAAACAGTCAAGAAAGATGGGACAGGAAGAAATTAAGGAACAAGGCAATAAAAAAAAGAGGAGATAGAAAAGAGGAAAATCCTAGGGCAGATTTCCCAGAAGGTAGGGATACTAATTTATACGTACTGACAGCTCCCTAGTTTCACCACAAGGGGGTGAAAGGGAATAAGTTGTTTGGTTTCTTGATTTTGTTTTTTGGTTATTTTGGGGTGGGCCTTTTTTGGGGGGGGGGCAGGGTGGGGGTGGGGGGTTGTTTCTCGGCTGGAACACCAAAGATCACCAACGGTGAGATTCTGTGTATGTGACAGTTTTTAACCACCATGAAGGTAGCCGCATTCCAACTTCACGGATTCATGCTGCGAATGTACTTGTTTCCGCAACCCACCCAACGCTGACATAAATTAAGGGATCTTTAACGTGTGTATTTGATCTTCTGCATGTGTGTATCATACATGAAGGGAATAAAGGCACTGGCAGGTCTGCACTTGGAAGTTGACCTGGAAGATAGTAAAAATCCCCCCCCCCTTCTTAGCTAGTTCACCAGGCGCCAACCGAGATTGGAAACCCACTACTTCACAGAAAATTTGGGTTTTTTTGGAAGAAATAGTATGTTGTGAGCATGATGTACATATAAGAAAAGATGGTATGAGTGTCCTGTATGTATTTCATGCTGTGTTACCTGTCGTCAGAGGATTACAAAATAAAAGGATGTATGCTGTGATGGAGTTCTCTCTATTTTATTTATTGATTTTTTTTTATACCACTTTATGTCACAGCAGATATCTCTGCGTGAAATTCGGGCTGCTCTCCCCGGGGAGAGCGCGTCGCCACAAGTGCAGCTGATGACGCTCAGATTCAAAGCAGTGTTAGCCTACTCCTGAAAATCTGCCTTCTCTCTTGACAAATTAATTACGTTCTACTGTAGCCGAGCTATTCAAAACTAGCTGATACAGAACAAGCTACAGCTAAATGCAGATAAATCTGAAGTCACGCTTGCAGGCAAAAAGGTAAAGGTGTCCCATAACCTTGTGGTCGTAGGGGAGCGAGGCGTCAGAGACCTCAGCTTCTCTAGGGGCCAGCATGTTTAGGGCGGCGCCCATCTCTTCTCCCTCGCTGCTTTACCTTCCCTGACACTAAAGAGGGCAGGTACCTATTTATAGCTGGGTGAACTGGGGGAACTGTACTGAAGCTAAGGCGCTCAAACGGGTACCCTTCCAATTGGTAACCACGCTCGACGCTGCTTAACCTGGCTGGGGGAAAGCGAGCGCTCTGACCACTGAGCTATCCCGTCCCCATGCAGGTACCCAACACAAAGTGTTCCATCACACCAACTTTAGCAGAACTTGTCAGTTCATCTGTTCCTCTGTCCACTTGTGTGAAGTATGTAGGGGTTGTCATTGACAATACATTCTGTAGACTGCAAAAATTCATCACCCAGACCTGTCAGTCATGTTCCTATATCAATTAAGGCGTATTAGTGCAGTTGGGAAGTAAGTACCTGTCTACTGATACAACATCCAAACTTGTCACGTCGATCCCTCATTCGTTCACGTCTGGACTATTGCAGTTCTCTTTTAGCCGGTCTGCCAGCATCATCTCTCCACTCCCTTCAACGCATACAAAACTCTGCAGCTCCACTAGTTCTAAGAAAGAAAAAATGAACGCACCACTCCTCTTTCCAGATATCATCACTGGCTGCCTGTTTCACACAGAATGATGTACAAGAGTAGTTCCCTGGTACAAATGTCTCCACAAGCCCCTGCTGTAGCCTAGTGGTTAGGGCGTTGGACTCGTAATCTAAAGGTTGCGGGTTCGATCCCAGCTTTCGGCTATGGCGTTGTGCCCTTGGAAAAGGCACTCTACGGCTATTTTCTCACCCCACCCAGGTGTAAAAGGGGTACCAACCTTGTGTTGGGGGTTAACCCTGCGATAGACTGGCGTCCTATCCAGGGGGGAGTCTATGACTCTCAGTCGCTTAACGCCACAGAAACCGGGACAAGCACCGGCCTGATGAGCCTTAGGCTCGGGACAGACTTTAACTTTTAACTTTAATGTCTCCACACATCTGCACCTTCCTGTCTCTGTGACTGTCTTCATCTGTACACCCCATCTCGCTCCGTCCTTTCTGCTGCAGATGCCTTTTGCTTTCGAGGGGAAGGGATAACCTAGTAGCTAGAACATTGCACTCGCAATTTGACGATCGGGGTTGGATTCCCGTTTGAGGGGATTTTTCCCTTGGAGTGAACATCAGTGCTGACTCCACTCTCCCGAAAGTCCTTCGGATGAGGCTATAAACCGAGGCTCCGTGTGTGAACGCACGCAGAACATTTTGCGCACACGTTAAAATCCTGTTCCGTTTTTCGTAAGACAAGGCCATCGTGTGCCGGTGGGAACAAATGGCAAGATTTACAAAATTGTATACATACGGGGACTGGATGTAAAAAAGCACATGGGTGTTTATTCCATTATCCTGGATATAAAAGAATAAAAGAAAGAAAGAATACTGAGATTGGAACAGTTCACCCGTTGGCCCCCACTCTTTCTGTTTCTGGTCCATCCACCTGGAATGCCCTCCCTCTCATCACCCCTCACCCCAAACCTACATCAGATAACTTCCAAATCCAGCCCAAAGACACACTTACCCCACATACAATCTTCCCTAGAGTTATTTTATTTTATTTATTTTATTTTATTTATTCTTTTATATCTTTTATATATTTTTTTATTTTTTAGTTACATACAGCTAGCTGCTTAATTAAAAACCCACTCATGTTTGACATAGGGTACCCCCCCCCTCCCCCTAGTTACGCCCCTTAGCTTTCAACAGGCATCTCCATCTCCATCCCTTTCAGCCTGCCCACGTAGTATGTCATGGGTGTGAATGGGTTAATAATTTTTTGGTGTGAACGCTTGCATGGATGGGAGTGTTTGGACTGCAAGGGCTTTGACGTGATTGTTTTGCAATTCTATGTACTTAGTGTGGTGTCAAAGGGGGGGGGGGGGGAGGGGGGGAATAAGGGATGTCATGCACGTGACTCTGAATAGTAGCAGTAGGCACTCATCAGTCTCGGAAGACTATGATAGAGTTGCGCTCTAGTCTTTAGAGCGCAAATCCTGGGTAAGTAAGTATGGAGGGCAAACTGTTTAGACTCTGAATAACAGACTGATTGATTCGGTGTCCTAGTGACATTGCTGGGGTGTTGTGTTGTAAAGGGCAAGAACAATGATGATGATGATGATGATGATGATGATGATGATGATGATGATGATGATGATGATGATGATAATAATAACAACAACAGCAACACCACCACCACCACCACCACCAACAACAATAATAATGATAATGATAATAATAATAATAATAATAATAATAATAATAATAATAATAATAATAATAATAAAAAATAAAAATAAAAAATAATAATAGTAGTAGTAGTAGTAGTAGTAGTAGTAGTAGTAGTAGTAGTAGTAATAGTAGTAGTAGTAGTAGTAGTAGTAGTAGTAGTAGTAGAAGAAGAAGAAGAAGAAGTAGTAGTAGTAGTAGTAGTAGTAGTAGTAGCAGCAGCAGCAGCAGCAGCAGCAGCAGCAGCAGCAGCAGCAGCAGTAGTAGTAGTAGTAGTAGTAGTAGTAGTAGTAGTAGTAGTAGTAGTAGTAGTAGTAGTAGTAGTAGTAGGATACAATGCAATACGATGCAATACAATACAGTACAATACAATACAATACAATACAATGCAGCACAGTACAATACAGCACCATACAGTACCATACAATACAGCATAATACCATACCATACAATACAAAATAATACAATACAGCGAACACAACAGGATACGATACGATGCGATACAATACGATACGATGCAATACAGTACAACACAATGCAATACAACACAATGCAATAGAACACGATGCAATACAACACGATACAATACAATACGATGCAATACAACATGATACAATACAATACGATGCAATACAATACAAAACGATACAATACAATACAATACGACACAATACAATACAACACAATACAATACAACACGACACAATACAATACAACACGATACAATACAATACAATACGACACAATACAATACAACACGATACAATACAATACGATGCAATACAATACAAAACGATACGATACAATACAATACAATACGATACGATTCGATACAGTACAAATCAACACAATACAATACAATACAATACAGTACAGTACATTGCAATACAATACAGTACATTACAATACAATACAATACAATACAATACAATACAATACAATACAATACAATACAATACAATACAATACGATACAATACAAAACGATACAATACAATACAATGCAATACGATACGATTCGATACAGTACAAATCAACACAATACAATACAATACAGCACAGTACATTGCAATACAATACAGTACATTACAATACATTACAATACAATACAATACAATACAACACAACACAACACAACACAACACAAACACAACACAACACAACACAACACAACACAACACAACACAATACAATACAATACAATACAATACAATACGATACAACAGGCTGATTAGTCTACAGCGATCAACAGGACTGTCTATTGATCCTGCAGGACTCTTCAATATCTTCAACGAATCATTACGTTTGTTTAAAAAAAACAAACATTATCATAGTATTTTGCTATGACCCACCCCAAAAACACAATAAAAATGAATAATGCACTTGATCACTACCTCACAAAACTTCACAGCAACATACAGGATACGGCTGATTTCAGGACTTGATGTCAGTGACCTGATTAAACAACGTCAAGCCTACAGATCCATTACTTACCAACTTCAGTCACAACCAATAGGGAAGCGGGCAGGATTTTTATTTAATTGTATATATTTGTATTTCTTCTTTTATATCGAGGATAATGGAATAAGTACTTGTGTACTTTTTAAAAATTTTTACATCCAATCCTCGTGTGTATGTAGTTTTGTAAATCTTGTTATCTGTTCCCATTGGCACACAATGGCCTACTCTTACGAAAAAGCGGAACAGGATTTAACGTGTGAGCAAGATGTTCTGCGTGCGTTCGCACACGGAGCCTCGGTTTATAGGCTCACCCGAAGGACTTTGGGGGAGAGTGGAGTCAGCACTGATGTTAACTCCAGGAGAAAAATCTCCTCGACCGGGAATCGAACCCGTGTCGTCAAATTGCCAGCACAATGTTCTGACCACTAGGCTATCCGTCTCCGATGTGCTAGTGTGTGTGTCTGTGTGTGTATTCATGTGTACCCGTGCGCGCGCGCGTGTATATTATATATATAAATAAATATATATACATATATATATATATATATATATATATATATATATATATATATATAATATACAAGCGCGCGCACGCACGCACGCACACACACATACACACGCACACACACACACACACACACACACACACACACATATATATATATATATATATATATATATATATATATATATATATATATATATATATGTGTGTGTGTGTGTGTGTGTGTGTGTGTGGTGTGTGTGTGTGTGCGTGTGCGTGTGCGTGTGTGCGTGTGCGTGTGCGTGTGTGTGTGTTTTCTTTTGTACTCTTACGAAAAGTACGTTTCTTTTCACAAAAAATTATCCAGGGATGACTCTTCTTGTTCCCCTTGGGGGTTCTTTAGCATGCACTGAACGTGTGCTGCGCACGCAACGTAACCTCGGTTAATCGTCTCATTTGAAAGACTAGCACCCAGACCACCCACCACTCAAGGTGTAGTGGATCGATGGAGAAAAAAAAGCACAGGTACTAGGTTCTGGCAGAGATCGAACCGGGCAATATCGAACTTGTCAGACAGGGGGAGGGGGGGTACCACTAGGCCCCCTATCACCTACTGAGGGAACATTGCTTGTGACCTAATAAGGAGATAACGGTTTGTGAAATAGCGCTATTAATTAACTAACGTGTAGCTAACGTGTAACGTGTGGTAGAAGGTAACTGGCAGGATTTGTATTTGTATTTATTTGTAATTGTTCTTTTCTTTTTAGCCCTAGCCTCCTTTCTGAAGACTGGGGACTACAATTCAGACTGCTGTAGCGGGTCTGCAGTCCTGTCTGTGTGCACTGTCTGTTTTTTTTTCTGCGAAGAAAGGTTTGTGCATGTCCAGCTTTGAGAGTCTTACATGAACAGGTGCAAAGACTTCTGTAAGTACTTATATTGTGGTGTGGTGTGGTGTGTTGTGTGGTGTAGTTTGGTGTGGTGTGGTGTTTTGTGGTGTGGTGTGGTGTATTGCGGTGTGGTGTGGTGTGGTGTGGTGTATTGTGGTGTGGTGTGGTGTAGTGTGTTGTGGTGTAGTGTAGTGTAGTGTGGTGTGGTGTTTTGTGGTGTGGTGTGGTGTATTGTGGTGTGGTGTGGTGTATTGTGGTGTATTGTGGTGTGGTGTGGTGGAGTGTGGTGTGGTGTATTGTGGTGTGGTGTGGTGTGTTGTGTGGTGTGTTGTGGTGTAGTGTAGTGTAGTGTGGTGTGGTGGAGTGTGGTGTGTTGTAGTGTGGTGTGTTGTGGTGTGGTGTGGTGTGGTGCATTGTGGTGTATTGTGGTGTGGTGTATTATGTAGTGGTGTGGTGTGGTGCAGTGTAGTGTGGTGTATTGTGGTGTGGTGTAGTGTGGGTGTAGTGTGGTGTAGTGTAGTGTGGTGTGATGTGGTGTATTGTGGTGTGGTGTAGTGTGGTGTAGAGTGGTGTGTTGTGTTGTGGTGTGGTGTAGTGGGATGTGGTGTGGTTTATTATGGTGTGTAGCGTGGTGTGTTGCGGTGGAGTGGAGTGGAGTGGAGTGGAGTGGAGTGCATATTGTTGTAGTGTATTGCAGTGTTGAGTGTAGTGTAGTGTAGTGTAGTGTAGTGTAGTGTAGTGTAGTGTAGTGTAGTGTAGTGTAGTGTAGTGTAGTGTAGTTATTTTATTTAAAAAAACAAAAACAACTTTGGTGGTTCGTTGGTTTGCTTGGTTTCTTCAAAGCTAGGATCTGAAGAAGACAGCAGCTGTGGAGACGCCACAATGTCAGCCTGTGACGGCGATGCAGTGAGGAAAGAGAGGACCACACTGACACAGTCCGCACATGACACGGACACTGCTGAAGAGGAGGATCGGCACATGGCACAGTGTGGCATTGGCACTTTCCGGCCTGCCATGCTGAAAAACTGTGCCAACATCACCGCCTTCACCAGCGTCTACAGCGTCAGTGCCCTCATGACGTCAACCCTGGGCAGTTACGTCAACGGGCAGGTCAGATGACGTCACTTTTTGGTTTAGATGACGTCACTTTATTTTATTTTTTTTGGATAGGGGGATGGAGGTGTGGTAAAAGATTATTTATGTAGCGTGTTTAGCTACTATGCAGGTTCATCCGTCTCTTTGGGAATGGGTTCATCATATTATATATATATAATATATATATATATATATATATATATGTGTGTGTGTGTATGTGTTTGTGTGTGTGTTTTATTTTTATTTATTTATCTATTCTTTTATATTTATTCTTTTATATCGAGGATAACAGAATAAGCAATCATGTGCTTTTTTTCATCCGGTCCCCGTGTGCATGCAATTTTGTAAATATTGTCATCTGTTCCCACCGGCACACGATGGCCTACTCCTACTCTTGTGTGTGTGTGTGTGTGTGTGTTGTGTGTGTGTGTGTGTGTGTGTGTGTGTGTGTGTGTGTGTGTGTGTGTGTGTGTGTGTGTGTGTGTGTGTGTGTGTGTGTGTGTGTGAAATATGATGACATGAAGGATTGTCTCTGACTGATATATAGATACGAAGATTATGATAATATTAAAGAACTTTCTTTTGTCGGAGATTGGTCAAAGGGATTTATGCTGCCCGTTTCGCTACTT
The DNA here is from genome assembly GCA_030674155.1 of Stramonita haemastoma. NCBI lineage: Eukaryota > Metazoa > Mollusca > Gastropoda > Neogastropoda > Muricidae > Stramonita > Stramonita haemastoma. Next base: position 12,748,152 of record CM060343.1, read on the forward strand.
TTCAGGTTATTTCGTCTCTTTGAGAATCAGTTTAGGAGATATAGATAAGATAATCGTGATATTAAGTAATGAATTATCTCTTGACTGAAATATTGATAAGATTGTTATGATAATGGTAAGAACTGTCTGCGATTGAAATATAGGTAACATAATTATAATGGTGTAAGTAAAGATTAGTTTGTGACTGAAATATGGGTAAGATTATTATAATGGCGTAAAAACTTGTCTATGACTGAAATGCTGATAGTTATAATGGTGTAAAGAATTCTCGGTGACCTACATATAGATAATTACAATGCTGTAAATTAAATATTGTGTCTTAGTGAAATGTAGATATTTAAAATGGTGTAACAAGGACGACAAAAAATACAGCCGGACAGACGACTCAACAGATGACGCAACAACCGATGACGTCATATGTGACGTAATAGATGATATAGGGGGTGGCATCTATTACGTCACATGTGACATAATCGGTTGTTGTAACGCAAGACAGATGAGTCACAGATGACATCACACGACTGCCGTCACAGATGAGATCACATGACCACGTCACATATGACGTAATATGACCAGTCGCAGATGACATCACATGACTGACGTCACACTGGTGGCTGTGTGGCGGAACAGGTGACGACACTGGAGCGGCATTTCGGGTTCAGCAGCACACAGACGGGGCTGATCATGGCTTCCAACGACATCGGCTTTCTGGCCATCGTCCTGTTCGTCAGCTTCCTGGCTCCTCGGGTCAGCGTGACGTCACACCTTGCTGACGTCATAATCATGTACCTTATGTAGACGTCATAATCATGTACCTTATGTAGACGTCATGATCATGTACCTTATTTAGACGTCATAATTATGTACCTTATGTAGACGTCATAATTATGTACCTTATGTAGACGTCATAATTATGTACCTTATGTAGACGTCATGATCATGTACCTTTTTTAGACGTCATAATCATGTACCTTATGTAGACGTCATAATTATGTACCTTATGTAGACGTCATAATTATGTACCTTATGTAGCGGGACTAGAAGCTTTTGGGGACAGGATAGCTCACTCAGTGGTCAGAGCACTCGCTTTTTCCCACCAAGCTAAGGTTATGCAGCATCGAGCGTGGTTACCGAGTGGATGGGTGACCGTTTGTTCGCCTTGGTTTCAGTACCGTCTCCCCCAGTTCACTCAGCTGTAAATGGGTACCTGCCCTCTTTAGGGTCAGGGAGGGTAAAGGGATGGAGGGAGAGGAGATGGTCTCCGCCCTCAATATGCTGGCCCCTAGAGAAGCTGAGGTCTCTGACACCTCGCTCCCTTACGACCTCATAGGTTATGGGACACCCTTACCTTTTGCCAAAAGCTATGTCAGTTATAGATAGATATAAGCTAAGGTGCTAAGAGATAGCTCAAGCAGTGGTCAGAGTACTCGCTTTACCTAAGCTAAGGTTAAGCAACACTGAGCGTGGTTGCCAAGTGGATGAGTGTATTTATCTATATCTTTATATTATTTTATTTCGAGGACAATGGAATCAGCACTCAGTGTTTTATTATTTTTTTTATTTAACATCCAGTCCCCATGTGTATGCAATTTTGTAAATCCTGTCATCTGCTCCCACCTGCACACAATGGCCTACTCCTCCGAAAAGCGAAACAGGTTTTAAAGTGTGAGCAAGATTACCTGTGTGCGTTTGCACACGCGACCTCGGGTTTATAGTCTCACCTGAAGGTCTTCTGGCGGGGAGCGGATTCGGCACTGATGTTAACTGCAGGGGAAAAAGTCCCTTGAACGAGATTTGAACAGATCAGAAGCACAATGGGTAACCTCTACCCAGCCAGGCTATCCTGCCCCATTTGACGTCATATGTACCTTACTTGGCTCCAGCCAAAAGCGTTGTCAGTTATAGAAGTAAGCTAGGTGCTAAGAGATAGCCCAGTGGTCACAGCACTCGCTTTCCTCGAGCTAAGCTTAAGCAGCATCAAGCGTGGTTACCAAGTGAATGGGTGACCGTTCGTGCACCTTGGCTTCAGTACAGTCCTCCAGTTCACCCAGCTGTAAATGAGTACCTGCCTTCTTTAGGGTCAGGAAAGGTAAAGCAGCGAAGTAGAGGAGATGGGCGCCACCCTCAATATGCTGGCCCCTAGAGAAGCTGAGGTCTCTGATACCTCAACGCTCCTCAACGACCGCATAAGCTTATGGGAACACCTTGACCTTAACCAATTATACTAAAAAGAAAGGTAAAGCAGCGAGGGAGAGGGGAAGGGCGCTGCCCTCAACATGCTGGCCCCTGGTGAAGCGGAGGTCTCTGATGCCTCGCTTCCCCAGTGACTGAGTAGAAGAAGATTTGATTTTGATTTATTTGATTTGATTCACTCTTTTATATCGAGGATAATGGAATAAACACTCTTGTGCTTTTTTTTTTTTTTTACATCCAGTCCCCGTGTGTATGCAATTTTGTAAATGTCATCTGTTCCCCCCGGCACACGATGGCCTACTCTTACGAAAAGCGGAACAGGATTTAACGTGTGCGCAAGATGTTCTGAAGATGAGACACATGTTTTGTTGTTTATTTTGTTGGGATTTTAATTGTTTTTTTTTCCTCTTCAGGTTCACATTCCCAGGGCTTTGGCCTCGTTCACCATTCTCTACGGACTGTCTGGCATAGTCTGCGCTCTGCCCTACTTCCTCTTTGAGGCCCCCAAACCTGCGTCATCATCAGCCGTTGCTGACGTCAGCAACGACAGCGCTGTGACGTCAGGAGGCCCTGCCGCTCAGTTCCAAGGTCAACTGTGTGGCGGGGTCAATCAGACGGCCTTGACCTGCAATGCCTCAGGCCAAGGTGAAGGTGAAATCATCTGTGTGTGTTTGAGATGTTTGGTTTTCTCTGTCCTCTTTTTTTTTTTTCGTCTTTCACCTCTTGCTGTCTTTTTGTTCTTGTTCTTCTTTTGTATTTGTATTTTTTTGTATTTTGTACCACTTTATGTCACCGCAGATTTCTCTGCGTGAAATCCGGGTTGCTCTCCCCGGGGAGAGCGCGTCGCCCCAAGTGCAGCGCCTACACATTTTTTTTTTCTCCTGCATGCAACTGTATTTGTTTCCCTATCAGAGTGGCTTTTTTCTACAGAATTTTGCCAGGGTCAACCAACCCCCTTGTTGCCGTGGGCTCTTTTACGTGCACTAAATAGTGATGTGTGACACACGGGACCTCGGTTTATCGTCTCATCCGAAAGACTAGCGCCCAGACCACCACTCAAGGTCTAATGGATGGGGAAACAGTTTTGGGCCCAAACGGGGTACGAACCACCGCACACTCCGACCCGGACTTTTTGCTTTCTAGGCAAGACGCGTTACCATTTAGACCACTTCTACATCTACTTCAAATTGACCAAAAAGTAGCGGAGGAAAAACAAGTGCAGGTAACTACTTACAACTTCTCGATCATTTTGAAAATAACTTATCAAAGATTCATTAAAAAAAAAGAAGAAATAGCAATAAATTTTAGGGATTAATGTCTTTCAATGGCAGCATTTTAGGAATTTTTGAGTAAGAACCATTCCTTTGGCCTTCTTTCTTCTTCTTGTTCTTGTTGTTCTTGTTATTCTTCTTCTTCTCCTTGTTCTTCTTCACAATTCCTCTTCGCAATTTTTCTTCGCAGATTTTTGTTGTTGTTGTTGTTGTTATTGTTGTTGTTGTTGTTGTTGTTGTTGTTGTTGTTGTTGTTGTTGTTGTTGTTGTTGTTGTCGTCTTCTTCTTCTTCTTCTTCTTCTTCTTCTTCTTCTTCTTCTTCTTCTTCTTCTTCTTCTTCTTCTTCTTCTTCTTCTTCTTCTTCTTCTTCTTCTTCTTCTTCTTCTCTTCTTCTTTTATTCTTTATATCGAGGATAATGGGATAAGCACTCTTGTGCTTTTATTTTTTAAAATAATTTTTTTTACATCAAGTCCATGTGTGTATACAGATTTGTAAATGTCATGTGTTCCCACCGGCACATGATGGCCTACTCTTACTTCTTCCCAAATCCTCTTCCTTTCAGACTCCCAAATTCTTGTTCACAATTCTTCTTCGCAATTCCTCTTCCTTTCAGACTCCCTAATTGTTCTTCGCAATTCTTCTTCTTCTTTCTCGCAATTCCTCTTCTTCCTTTCAGACTCCCTAATTCTTCTTCGCAATTCTTCCTCTTCTTTTTCGCAATTCCTCTTTCTTTCAGACTCCCTAATTCTTCTTCATAATTCTTCTTCGCAATTCCTCTTCCTTTCAGACTCCCTAATTGTTCTTCGCAATTCTTCCTCTTCTTCTTCGCAATTCCTCTTCCTTTCAGGCTCCCTAATTGTTCTTCGCAATTCTTCCTCTTCTTCTTCGCAATTCCTCTTCCTTCCAGACTCCCTAACTGTTCTTCGCAATTCTTCTTCTTAATTCTTCTTCCTTTCAGACTCTCTAACTGTTCTTCGCAATTCTTCTTCTTAATTCCTCCTCTTCCTTTCAGACTCCCTAATTCTTCTTCTCCTTACTTCCTCTTCCTTTCAGACTCCCTAATTCTTCTCCTTAATTCCTCTTCCTTTCAGACTCCCTAATTCTTCTTCTCCTTAATTCCTCTTCCTTTCAGACTCCCTAATTCTTCTTCTCCTTAATTCCTCTTCCTTTCAGACTCCCTAATTCTTCTTTTCCTTAACCCCTCTTCCTTTGAGACTCCCTAAATGTTCTTCTTAATTCCTCTTCTTTTCAGACTCCATAATTCTTCTCGTTAATTCCTCTTCCTTTCAGACTCCCTAATTCTTCTCCTTAATTCCTCTTCCTTTCAGACTCCCTAATTCTTCTTCTCCTTAATTCTTCTTCCTTTCACTCCCTAATTGTTCTCCTTAATTTCTCTTCCTTTCAGACTCCCTAATTGTTCTTCTTAATTCCTCTTCCTTTCAGACTCCCTAATTCTTCTCTTTAATTCCTCTTCCTTTCAGACTCCCTAATTCTTCTTCTCCTTAATTCATGTTCCTTTCAGACTCCCTAATTCGTCTTCTCCTTAATTCCTCTTCCTTTCAGACTCCTAATTCTTCTTCTCCTTAATTCCTCTTCCTTTCAGACTCCCTAATTCGTCTTCTCCTTAATTCCTCTTCCTTTCAGACTCCCTAATTCGTCTTCTCCTTAATTCCTCTTCCTTTCAGACTCCCTAATTCGTCTTCTCCTTAATTCCTCTTCCTTTCAGACTCCCTAATTCTTCTTCTGCTTAATTCCTCTTCCTTTCACACTCCCTAATTCTTCTTCACAATTTTTCTTCCCAATTAGTCTTCTCCTTTTAGACTCCCTAATTCTTTTTCTTCATCTTCTTCTTCTCAGTTCCTCTTCTTCCTTTCAGACTCCCTAATTCTTCTTCACAATTCTTCTTCGCAATTCCTCCTTCCTTTCAGACTCCCTAATTCTTCTTCACAATCCTTCTTCTTCTTCTTAGCAATTCATCTTGCTTTCAGACTCCCTAATTCTTCTTCACAATTCTTCTTCACAATTCTTCTTCACAATTCTTCTTCACAATTCTTCTTCACAATTCCTCCTCTTCTTTTCACTCTCCCTAATTCTTCTTCACAATCCTTC
>CM060343.1:12779770-12819770 GCA_030674155.1 Stramonita haemastoma
TCTGTCCATTCATTTATTTAATCATTCATTTTTCTTTCTTTCTTTTTTCATTCATTCAGTACTCATACATAATAATAATAATAATATAATAATAATAATAATAATAATAATAATAATAATAATAATACACGGAATTTATATAGCGCTTGAACCAATGATTCATTCTTAACATACATCAATCCATTCATCCATTCCTCTTTTCTGCCCCCCCCTCCTCACCCCAACCAACAGAACCGAACGTGTGCCTTGTACCACTGGCCGGGCTGTGAGGTGGAGATTGATGGGTCCAGCCCCAAATTCTGCCTCCCCTACGAAGGAGTGCCCTCTATGGAGGATTTCAGGGAGGATATCATCAACGGACTGGCCCAGATGCAATACTTGGAGGCTGACGTTGTAGGTCAGTCACTTACGTCACTTGATGACGTCACCTCTCCTTGTTGTTTGTCATTGGCGTCACGTCCTTAGGGATGTTATGATTCATGTCCTAGAGATTTCCTATTTAGGGGACTGTGAGGAGATGTAATGAAAAATGATTTGACAAGAGTCACCTCTTAACTTCTAACTACCACTGCAAAAAAATATTCAATGTAAATAGGTCATCTTGTTGGTCTTGGTATCAATTTGTATGCAGTAAAATAATTATATAATGTCTCTTTCTGAACAAACACTCCTTTGAATCAACAGGATTCCATTTTCTAAACATGCTTTACATTTACCCTCACTTCAAAAGATTTACCAGGTAACTAAATAACCCATCATTTTATGTGTCCATTGAATGATTTACTAGATAACTAACTATACGAAAACGAAATCTTTAATATCTCCAAAAGGGCGAGAAATCCATGAAGATTACAAGTATATCTTTCTTTTCTTTTTCTTTTTTTATTAACGGGATAACTAACCCACCATAACATTATGGATTCATTCAAAGATTTGCTAGAGAACTAACGTACCCATCATTATAAATATATTTTTCCAAATATTTACCAGATACGTAATCTACCATATATTTATTTCGCTATTTTGTATGTATTCATTTTCAACAGGAATCTACTTCGAACTCATTGACTCACTAGGCCACCAATACGGCCCCAACAGCCCCCGAATTATGCAAGCCATTGGCGACCTTGACCCCATCATGGGCTATCTGGCTGACAGCCTGGCCACGCCCTCTCTCCGTGACGTCAACTTGATGATCGTCTCTGACCATGGGATGACGTCAATCAGTCGGAATCGCGTCATCAACTTGAATGACGTGTTGACACCCCCTGACTACGAGAATGTGTTCACCGATGTTGCTGTGGCTAGCGTTTACACCAAGCCTGGCAAAACACATATGGTGAGTGGGATTTTGTGTGTGTGTGTGTGTGTGTGTGTGTGTGTGTGTGTGTGTGTGTGTGTGTGTGTGTGTTTTGTGTGGTGGTGTTGTGTGTGTGTGTGTGTGTGTGTGTGTGGTGTGTGTGTGTGTGTGTGTGTGTGTGTTGTGTTGTGTGTGTGTTCGTGTGTGTGTGTGTGTGTGTGTGTGTGTGTGTGTGTGGAGAGAGAGAGAGAGAGAGAGAGAGAGAGAGAGAGAGAGAGAGAGAGCGTAAGTCTGTCAGTCTGGCAATTTAAAAAAAAAAACTTAATAAAGACTGAACAAATCAATAACAAGGTGAAAACTAATTGCTGTGTAGTTTTGTCTAGTGTGATGTTTTGGGTGTTAAGTGTTGATTTATTATTTTGCAGTTAAATGTTTTTGACCTTTGTGGTTCTTGGGCCGTAGCTTCACGGATTCAGATCTTTGCTAAACTTGGAATTTTAAAGAAATGAATACAATGGAAAGGTAATTACATCATGCAGTAGCTGCAGAGAAGTTCCATTTATTGATTATTTTGTTGATTATTTCAGATTATTTTCGATGTAAAAGAATAAAATAAAAAATAAAATAAAATAAACATTGAACATTATTTCTTATTTTGAATAGTGTCAGCATTATTTCTTATTTTGAGTAGTGTCATCAAAATATTAGCATCCAGTGACATTGTTTCACGGCCGTTACTGATGGATTCTTTCTGTCATTGGCAGGTGTACAAAAAGCTGAAGCACTTCCATCCCAACCTGACTGTCTTCCGCAAGAGTGATCTCCCCCAACGCTGGCGGGCCAAACATGGCCGCTATGTGGCGCCCATCACGGCTGTGGCTGACAATGGCTGGTTCATCCTGGGGGTAAGAGACACAGATTTTAATTTAATTTTTCATTTAATATAATTTATTTTTAATTCTTTTATATCGAGGATAATGGGATAAGCACTCTTGTGCTTTTTTTACATCTAGTCCTCGTGTGTATGCAGTTTTGTAAATAGTGTTATCTGTTCCCACCGGCACGCGATGGCCTACTCTTACGAAAAGCGGAACAGGATTTAACGTGTGCGCAAGATGTTCTGCGTGTGTTCGCACACGGGGCCTCGGTTTACAGTCTCATCCGAAGGATTTTGGGGAGAGTGGGGTCAGCACTGATGTTAACTCCAGGAGAAAATCCTCCTCGACCAGGAATCGAACTCGGTAGGTCATCAAATTGTGAGCACAATGTTCTGACCACTAGCTCATAGCGATGAATTATAGTATGCACATACAGTCTCTTTTTAGAGGCTACATTCCCGCTGTCATTGCCGACAAGTTGTGCAGAGTCGCGGCAGATCAAATATCAGCACTCTAGTCACACGTGTCAAACTTACACTCTTGACAAGTAACCACACTTGCCTCAAGTAGTGACAGGTGTAACTTCATGTAAACCATCAGTATCGAAAATGTGCAATTCTAGACTAACAATGGTTAGGCCTATTATTACCTGTTCATCTCGTCTGGGGGACGGATAGCCTAGTGGTCAGAACATTGCGCTGGCAATTTGACGACCCGGGTTCGAGTCCGGTCGAGGAAATTTTTCTCCTGGAGTTAACATCAGTGCCGACTCCACTCTCCCCAAAAGTCCTTCGGATGAGACTTTAAACCGAGGCCCCGTGTGCGAACGCACGCAGAACATCTTGCGCACACGTTAAATCCTGTTCCGCTTTTCGTAAGAGTAGGCCATCGTGTGCCGGTGGGAACAGATGACAATATTTACAAAAACTGCATACACACGGGGACCGGATGAAAAAAAGCACATGATTGCTTATTCTGTTATCCTCGATATAAAAGAATAAATAAATAAATAAATAATATTCTTTATCATTATGATATTTCTGTTTCTGTTGTTTTTACAAGATATAGCGCTATATAAATTCCATGTATCATTATTCATTATTAGTAATCAACATGTTGTGGTGTTGTACACAGCCTGACAAGCAAGAGTTTCCCAAGCGCAGTCATGACGACTCTCCCATGGAGGGCTGGCACGGCTTCGACAACACCAACCTGGACATGATGGGCATTTTCATCGGCATGGGACCTGGTCAGTTTGGCCTGTGATTTGGCTTTTTTGTTGTTATTATTATTATTACCATTATCATCATCATCATCTATTTTCTTACTTTATATTTTGGTTATGATGTATATATGTATGTAGATAGATAGATAGATAGATATTTTTATAAAATAAAAAATATATATACATATAATAAAAAAGATATTTTTTATAAAATAAAATTTGTATATATATATATATATATATATATATATATATATATTATATATATATATATATTATATATATATGAAATAAAATAGATAGATGAATAAACTTCTAGTGCACAACTCCATATTCTTACGAGACTGAAGGAGAGAGGAGAGAGAGAGAGAGAGAGAGAGAGAGAGAGAGAGAGAGAGAGAGAGAGAGATATATATATATATATATGGGGAGGTCTGCTGCATGGGTAACAGCTTGCCCTCCATGCTTACTTACCCAGGCTTTGTGCTTTAAAGACTATAGCGCAACTCCATAGTCTTCAGAAACTGATGGGTGCCAACTTTATGTATAGGCATATAGAGAGAGAGAGAGAGAGAGAGAGAGAGAGAGAGAGAGAGAGAGAGAGAGAGAGAGAGAGAGAGAGAGAGGCATATATAGGCATATATAGGCATATATATATATACCTCTACACAGTTGTTTTGTCTTTTAAGTCTACTTCAAGTTTCGTTGATATTTACGTTTGGAAGCCTGTTGTTTTTTTTTTTTCGTCTGCAACTTATTGAGATACATATTAGCACGCAGAGCCAGAACGTTTTCAATATTCCCGAAGTTGGAATGAGGGTACCTAAAATAATGGGCAAAAAACGGTAGCATACGCAAAAATCTCACCTTTGGTGAGTCTCAGAGGTCTTGCTAGCAGAGGAACAAGGGAGGAAAACTGCAGGGGAAAATGTCTACAAAGGGACAGCAGCGGTGTAGGCCTAGTGTTCGCAGCAACAAGCTGTGTCCTCGGAGGTCAGGGGGCAAATGCCGTGACGTCACTGCTCGGGTAGATGCGCTACTGCCTGTTTATGAGATAAGGAGGTTGTCAAAATCATGAACTTGAACGTTGAATGATTTGAATGCAAAGCGCTTTGATTTGTTTGCCTGACAAAGTAGTAGTAGAAGTGTAGTAGTAGTAGTAGTAGTAGTAGTAGTAGTAGTAGTAGTAGTAGTAGTAGTAGTAGTAGAAATATTATTAGCATTATTAGTGTTATTGTTATATCATCATCATCATCATTATTATTATTATTATTATTATTATTATTTATTATTATTATTATATTTATTATTATTATTATTATTATTTACTATCATTATCATCATATCATCATCATCATTCATCATCATCATCATTATCTCTCATCTCTCTTTCCTCCTCCTCCTCCTCCTCCTCCTCATCATCATCATCATCCTTCTTCTTCTTCTTCTTCTTCTTCTTCTTCTTCTTTTCTTCTTCTTCTCTTCTTCTTCTTTCTCCTCCTCCTCCTCCTCCTTCCTTCTTCTCTCTTCTTCTTCTTCTTCTTCTTCTTCTTCTTCTCACTATTATCACTATTATCATCATTATCATTATTATCCTATGTGACCAGCTTTCCGTCGTAACGCCACAAGCCAGCCAGTGCATATCGTGGACCTGTATCAGATCATGTGTCACGCTCTGGACATCCAACCGTCACGCAACAGCGGATCCTGGTCACGCGTAGCTGACCTCGTCACCTACGAAGTCGAGTGCAGTCACGCGTCACGGGCGATGACGTCATCGCTGACGCTGGTGGCGGTGACGACGGTGCTTGCGTCATTGCTTTGGAGCAGAATTGAACTTTTGTGAATTTGAGTGCTCGGAGAGACATGATGGGGGGAGAGAGAGAGAGAGAGGGCGGGGGGGGGGGGGGGGGGCAAGAGGGGGGGGGGGGGACGGGCGGACGGAGAAGCGAACAGACATCAATCAAAAATTATGTTGCAGGGGAGAGGAGGGAGGGTAGGGAGAGTTTCGAGAGAAGGAAACGTGAGGGGTGGGGGGGAGGGGTGAGGGGGGGGGGGGGCAGTGGAGTGGGGATTTTTTTTAGTTGTGTTTGAGGTTGCAGGGAGAGAGGAGGAGGGGAGGGGGAGGAGAAGAGAGAGCAGAAGCAGAGTATCAAATAGAAAGATCAGTTGACAGGAGGAAGGAGGGAGGGAGGAGGAGAGAGTCGAGAGAAGGGAAGAGGGTGGGAGAGGAGGGGGGGGAGGGGAGGGATGGGGGAGAGGAGGAGATTGAGGAGGGAGAGAGAGGAGAGAGACGAGAGAGTGAGAGAGAGAGAGAGAGGAGGGAGGAGGAGAGGAGAGAGAGAGGGAGGAGGGGAGGGAGAAGATAGAGAGGAGGGAGAGAGGAGAGGAGAGTAGAGAGAGCGAGAGGAGATGAGTGAAGAGAGAGAGAGAGAGAGAGAGAGAGGAGAGAGAGAGAGAGAGAGAGAGAGGAGAGGAGAGATGGTGGATGAGAGAGGGGAGAGAGGAGAGAGAGATTGTAGTTGTTGTTGGGGGGGGGGGGGGGGGTTGCATCGTTTAGAGAGAGGGAGATAATTTTTTTATTATCATTCTTTTATATCGAGGATAATGAGATAAGCACTGTTGTGTTTTTTTTTCATCCAGTCCCCGTGTGTATGCAGTTGTGTAAATATGGAGTGTGTGTGTGTGTGTGTGATGAGAGAGAGAGAGAGAGAGAGAGGAGAGAGAGAGAGAGAGAGAGAGAGAGAGAGAGAGAGAGAGAGAGAGAGAGAGAGAAAAGATGATAACGATGATGATAATAATGATAATGATGACAAATGTCCAATTATTTATTTTCAAAATGACCGAGATTTTGACACACATTCCAAGCACTATGTTGTCCAAGAGAGCGGAGCGGAAGGATAGGATGCTTGATGAAAAACATTCCAATAAAACATGTTGTTGTGATTTTTTAATTAAAAACTATCTCTAATTGTTTTGAACATGGATTCTGATCAAACTCGCCCTAGCACCTTCTACGCCTCAATACCCCCCCCCCCCCCCCCCCCCCCCCCCCCCCCTCCAATCTTATCTGCATCCAAGCTGTCTGGCGTATTTCAAACTATACAATGTGTGTTATATGTTGGTTTTTTGTGTGTGTGTGTGTGTGTTTTGATATTAGTTACACTTTTTTTTTAATGAGTGTGTATTGTAGTTAAAAAGTATAGTTATTTCTCAGAACAAAGCAAAGATATCAATTTTCATCTTTTATAAAAAAAAAAAAATCTTCTGTGTGTGTGTGTGTGTGTGTGTGTGTGTGTGTGTGTGTGTGTGTGTGTGTGTGTGTGTGTGTGTCAAGTCAAGTCAATTTTTCATTTCCAGATGGTACATTGAATAAGCATTGATTTGCTTTTTTTTTCTTTCTTATTTTCATTTCATGTGTGTGTGTGTGTTGTGTGTGTGTGTTGTGTGTGTGTGTGCGCGCGCGCGCGCGCGTGCGCGCGTGTGTGTAATACCAGGAAAAGTAAATTGTATCAGAAGATGCCAGCCTCTTATACTATAGCTCCCTTGGCATAATTTGTTAAAGAAGAGTACAGGACACGACAGTAAAACAGTGGTGGTGTAGAAACAGTCGGATCCATCTCACAAGCCACTGTCCACTTAAGATCTAGATCTAGTTTCCAAAGAGGGTGATATAACAAAAAAAAAATCATTGCATGGTGATACAAAATTTCTCCTCATTTGCCTATAGTATGCATACTCTGTTGGATTGAATAAAAACATTTAAAAAAAAAAAAGAAAGGAACAAGGACAAGAAACAAGGGATAGAAAAGAAGGAATTCCCAGCACAACTTTCCAGAAGGTGGGGATGCTATTGATACTGACAGGCCCCCGAATTCCTCAGGAGAAAATAATGCCCCCCAACCACAACTACCCGATCCACAGAGAGGCCTCTGAAAGCGCGAACCTGACGCCATCACAATTTGACGTCAGCAACCTGACAACCTTCAACATGGCCCTGACCTGATCTCGTTACTTTCTAGCTGCCAGTCACAACAACCTCAGGACGAAAATGTGTTTCATATTTTGTGTGTGGTTGGGTGTGTGTGTGTGTGTGTGTGTGTGTGTGGAGGGGGGGGGGGGGGTTATTTATTATCGTATCAGTAGTAGGCACCCATCATTCTCGGAAGACTATGATAGAGTTGCGCTCTAGTCTTTACACCACAAAGCCTGGGTAAGTAAGTATGGAGGGCAAACTGTTACCCATGCAGCAGACCCCCCCCCCCCTCCCTCCACGCCACTGGAATGGTCCATTGGAAAGGCAGTCGCCGATACGAATGGTTCCAGTACCGTCGCAGGAGCCACCAGAACGTTGCAATAATATACGTATCATTGGGTATGATTGTTATGATTATGATTATGATTAGAATTGATTTTTCCTTGATATATCACGTGACGTTTTGATAATCTTGTGGAAAATATGCTTTACAATGTTGCCGTCACCTTTTACACAGAGAGAGAGAGATGAGAGGAGAGAGAGAGAGAGAGAGAGGAGAGAGAGAGAGAGCTTTGTTTTGTCCCTTCTACCATAATCGAGAATCGCCCACAAGATGTTTTACTCACGTCTATTTTTGTGTCGCCTGACTGCTTTTTGAGTCTCATAGTCACTTTTTTTTTTCCAAAACGCGCTGTAAGTAAAAGACACACTATGACTATCAGTGGAGGAGGAGGATGTCCATTTTGAAAATAGCAGGTGAGCTGGACAAAGCTGTTACACACACGCGTGCGCAAAGAACTATTTGTTTTGAAACACACAAGGGAAAAATTAGTATTGAATAGAGCAGAAGTCAGACTTACAAAATACAAAAAATACAAAAAGAAGTCAGACTTAACTGTCTCTAGTCATATTTACCCAAGTATATTATTTGACCAAGCATTTATACAACTATTTACGCAAATCTCTAGTCATATTTATCCAAGTCTATTATTTGACCAAGTCTTTATATATATATATATATAACTATTTTACTTTGTGTACTTAATTATTGACTTTTTTTTGCGTTTCTAGTAACACCTTACAATATGGCTGATTGAGTTTTGGTTTTGTTCATTTTTTGTCTTGTGATTGCAATGAATTGGTCGGTGGACTTACAGGTAGGCTAGTATGTTGAGTGAAAAGGTCCGTTTACCCCCCCCCCCCCCCACCCCCCCTTCATAAAAGGCATAGGAAGTCAACGATAGACCAATACCCCCCAAACCATGACCAGTTTTTAAACTTTATATCTAAATCTATGTCTTGTTCGTCGTTGCTGTGCTTGTTAAGTTGATGTCAAAGTAGAAATAATAATTTGTCCAAAAAGAAGAGTTTTTTTTATGGTAGAAATCCGGTCATTCATTCTCAGGCCCCCTCTGTGAGTTTCAAGCGTATGAAATTTCCATTTGATCGCTTTTCAAGGTGTTTCATAAACTCCACTGTCTTCAACACACCCCCATCCCCCGCCCCTCGTCCACACACATCTATTGAAAATATCTCGTCTGGAGACAGACAGTTCTGGTCATGTAGAGACTGTTGTTTGACGGTGTGAAAAGCACATAGGAGAGAGAGAGAGAGAGAGAGAGGGAGAGAGAGAGAGAGAGAGAGAGAGAGGAGAGAGAGGGGGGGGGGGGGCTAGTTGTTGAGGATCCTGAACTGCTGTGAAGTGTTTTGCCGTAGTTCTCGATTAAATACAATGTCATGTTATACACATAATTATAGACATGATTATTATTTTTATGCGAAAGGGATTGTGTGCCATTGACTTATTATGCATATCAGGGGGGTTGTGTTGTGGAATATTTATATTATTTCCGCCCTCACTAGTATGTATGTAGTAGTAGTAGTAGTAGTAGTAGTAGTAGTAGTAGTAGTAGTAGTAGTAGTAGTATCGTTATTATTATCGTCATCGTTATTGTTATCATTTTTATTATTTTTATTTTTTATTATTATTAATATTTTTTATTATATAATAATATTATTATTATTATTATTATTATTATTATTATTATTATTATTATTATTATTATCATCATTTTTATCATTATTACTATTATTATTATTATTACAGAGGCTTTGACAAGTTTCACGTGCTTTTGGAAAACAGAGAAAAAATGATGTACCCAAAAAGTATCTTCTATAACAATAATTGTCACCTCATACCAAACCCACCCTACAAGCCTTTTTCAGCACGACCCACCCCACCCACCCCCCTAACAAAGCCGAGCAAACACAAAGAAAACAGCTTCACTAGAGAGAAAATTCATTTTTCTTAACCCTCTTAACTAGTTATCTTCTTTTATTGCTTGTTTTCATGTACACTTATGTGTGTGGTAAGACAGTAAACTCGACGACAGACAGACAGACAGACAGACAGACAGAATGCCAAGATTCATTTTTTTTTATGGATACGACCGTTAAGGTCCACCATTAATGCAGTCGTGACCCCACTTCAGGAACGATGTCTCAATTGCAAATTGTTTGCCCACCGTTAAGGTAGCCGCATTTCGATATCAGGGATTAGATCTATCTTTTTTCCTCAAAGATTTGTAATACTACTGCCCGTTCGGACCCAACCCCCCCCCCCCCCAACCCCCCATTATTAGACCATGAGTAGGTGGTCTGGGCGCTAGTCTTTCGGATGAGACGATAAACTGAGGTGGTCCCGTGTGTTACACGTCTTTATTTGGCGCACGTAAAAGAACCCACGGCAACAAGGGAGGTTGTCCCTGGCAAAATTCTGTAGAAAAAAAAAGCTACTTTGATAGGGAAACAAAGACTGTTGCAGACAGGAAAAAGGAAAAAAAAAATAATGGGTAGGCGCTGCACTTGTGGGCGCTCTCTTCAGGGAGAGCAGCCCGAATTTCACGCAGATAAATCTGCTGTAACATAAAGTGGTATAAAAATTATATATATATATATATATATATATTTTTTTTTTTTTTTTTCTGTCCCTGTTTGTGACGGGGAAAGACAAAAGCCAATTCTCCTTAGCAGCTTGGTTCAGTTTACTTCTTGAATGGAATAGGATTGTCAACCACAGCTTACTTGGTTTGGTGAGAATTACCAGAGGAAAAAAAAAAAAGATTCATTTACCATTCTTTTTTTCTTCTCTTAAAACTCAGACTTGCAAGTTGGGAAAAAAAAAAGCACCCCCACAAAAAATAAAATAAATAAAACACTAAAAAAAAAAAAAAAAGCCCAACCCTCTCGTCCGCCATTTCTCTGCTGTTTTTTTCTTAAATATTGGAGGTCGTGGGGGTTTTGTTTGTTCGTTTTTCAAATAATTTTTGTGGTCAGATAAGAGTGATGACAGGTTATTTTTGTTGTCGTTTTTTTTTTTTACAGGCATGTTTCAAATTTTGCGAAAATGTTGTACAGTGAAATTATTATTATTATTATTTTATATTGCCAAGAGAACAAAGTGTACAGTTTGTATATATATATATATATATATATATATATATATATATATATATATATATATATATATATATATATATATATATATATATAATAGTTATAAATCATAGTTTACAGGGATACTCCGGTCCATCTTTTTGTACTGCCACATAGTTGCAAGTCACAAAATGAATAACTTTGTTGCGTGGGGATCTATCGGTTTGGCGAAAATCGTGTCGCTTACTTTTTGATCTTTCCGTGGATTTCAGTGTGCCGATCTATCGGCTATTTGCTGTTGATTAAAATCTCAACGTTAAACATTTTCAAGATTTATTCAGAGGTAGGTAGGTATTGCCGCTGTTCTTTTCAATGGGAGAGAAAATAATGTGCTTAGCTGTAGGAATAAACGCTACACAATTCCATACCAAAATGATAAGCAAAGAATGAATACAATGGAAGTATAATGAAATACAATACCAGGTTTTTGGAGGGTATAATAATAGGTATGCCAAGTCCAAAACACTTATCCCATGAAGGTCCGTTACAAAAATGTAATTTACTGACGTTGAAATTTCCAGCAGAAATTAGCGATAGAGGGGCGCCTCAGATCTACAGAGGTTAAAGGTGAGCAACACGACCTTCACCCAAAGGACACGTCACCCCAATGTGTCACACTCTCTGAGATTATGTGATGGATGTTGATGCGATTTCTTGATAATTATTGCCCTTCATTTGCGATTGAAGGATTGTTGTTACTGTTATCAGTGAACTGTCCATGGTTGTAACAGTCACCAGGTTGTGGACATTAAATTACTGGCATATTCATGAGGGAAGACAGAAAATGTTGCAGGAAGGGTAGGAAGGAACGCCATAATTTTATTATATATATATATATATATATATTATATAAAAGTTAAAGTCTGTCCCGAGCCATAAGGCTCATCAGGCCGGTGCTTATCCCGGTTTCTGTGGCGTTAAGCGACTGAGAGTCATAGACTCCCCCCTGGATAGGACGCCAGTCTATCGCAGGGTTAACCCCCAACACAAGGTTGGTACCCCTTTTACACCTGGGTGGGGTGAGAAAATAGCCGTAAAGTGCCTTTTCCAAGGGCACAACGCCATAGCGGAATAGCTGGGATCGAACCCGCAACCTTTAGATTACGAGTACAACGCCCTAACCACTAGGCCACAGCGGCGGCTATTATATATATATATATATATATATATATATTATATATATATATATATATATATATATATATATATATATATATATATATATATATATATTATATATATATATATTATACGTGTGAATAAGTTAAGTACATTTGCTGTAGCCTACTATAATGTACCCACGCCGAGCTGTCCATTTTGTTTCAGAGAGGAAAATTAATGTGATAGCCAGGGAATAGTTTTCACACACACACACACACACACACACACACACACACACACACACACACACACACACACGACCCGAGTTCGATTCCCCGTTGGAGGGGATTTTTTTTTCCCTGGAGTTAACACCAGTGCTGACTCCACTCTCCCCAAAAGTCTTTCGGATGAGTCTGTAAACAGAGGCCCCGTGTGCGAACGCACGCAGAACATCTTGCGCACACGTTAAATCCTGTTCCGCTTTTCGTAAGAGTAGGCCATTGTGTGCCGGTAGGAACAGATGACAATATTTACACAACTGCATACACATGGGGACTGGATGAAAAAAAGCACATGAGTGCTTATTCTCTTATCCTCAATATAAAAGAATAAAATTTTAAAAATAAATAAATAATAAATCACACACACACAAAAGCACGCACGCACGCACGCTCTTAATTGAAAATCCAAAATCCTCCCTCTTACGAAAAGTATACTGAAGCAATATTGTGAAATTTGGTCATGCTATAATGATAACCACATTCATTTATTTATTTATCTATCTATTTATTGTGTGGGCTGGGCCCTTAAATCATAATGATACGGGACGAGCGTACCACTCTCTTGCAAAATCCTCTTCGAACATTCTGAATACTCTGTTTATACTGTTAATTAACGACTTTATTATAGCATCGTGCGTTTTGTCTTCTTCAGGAAAAGGGAAATTTTGTTAACTCACCAAAACTATTACGTCTGCTGCTTCTTTATCTTTTTTTTTTTTTTTTTTTTTTTTTTTTTTTTTTTTTTTTGGGGGGGGGGGGGGGGGGGCAGGTGGTTTGATTTTGACTTTCTTTCCGTTTGGTTCTGGTTTGAGTTTGGTCTTGTCTTTAGTTTGAGTTTCATTTTGTGCTTAGTTGAGTTTTGTGATGGTGATTGTTTTGATTCCATTTACTTGTTTGTTTTATTTAGTTGTTGTTTGTTTTGTTTGTTGTATTTTTAGTTTGGTTGTTTTTTTGTTGTTGTTTGGTTGTTATTTTTTGTTTACTTGTTGTTTGTTGGGTTTTTTTCTTTCTTTACAAGCTGCTTTTAGTTAACTTTTTGTTTGTTAGTCTGTAAAATATTTCTAAATCTGCAAAAGTACCCATAATAGCTTTGTTGGACATCTGTTCGTAAAGCGCGCACGCACACACACACACACACACACACACACACACACACACACACACACACACAACACACACACACACACACACACACTCCCTCTCTCTCTCTCTCTCTCTCTCTCTCTCACACACACACACACACACACACACACACACACACACACACACACACACACACGCATGCGCCTCGTGTGCACATAATGTTTTGTTAATAGCAGTTTCATCAATGCCACGTCTTTTAGCCCTCTGATAATACTGCTACCACTGAAACTTGTGACTTCTGATGAGGATCATGAGTGTATCTAGTTCGTCAAAGTAGACTTGTGACAGTTATGGTGACAACTCATGAGTGTATCTAGTTAGTCAAAGTAGACTTGTGACAGTTATGGTGACATCATGAGTGTGTCTAGTTGGTCATAGTAGACTTGTGACAGTTATGGTGACAACATCATGAGTGTGTCTAGTTGGTCATAGTAGACTTGTGACAGTTATGATGATAAGGATTCAGAGTGTATCTTAGACTTGTGACAGTTATGATGATAAGGATCCAGAGTGTATCTTAGACTTGTGACAGTTATGATGACAACATCATGAGTGTATCTAGTTAATTACATGCAAAGTTATGTCTGTCAGTTATCTCTATGCTGTTCTTAATTTTTCACATCATAGACACTGATTTTTTTGTTTGTTGATAGAATGGTAAACTTTTTTTTTTTTGCTGTTATTGCTAACATTGCTTAATCTTTGTTTTCTTTCCCTGTCGACTGTTTTAATATCAAATATGCCCTCTGTGGCTGAATGATTTGGTGATTCAACTTTATTTCCTTATGTCATTAATTATATGTGTATATATGTATATCTATTTTTGTATGCTCTACACAGAGATATTGTTTATTTTTGTTTTGATTCAAAATACGGGTCTATGCTTCTTTTTTTTTAAAAATTAAGTGTGTGTGTGTGTGTGTGTGTGTGTGTGTGTGTGTGTGTGTGTGTGTGTGTGAGTGTGTGTGTGTGTGTGTGTCTTTGGAGGAGAGAGAGAGAGAGAGAGAGAGAGAGAGAGAGAGAGAGAGAGAGAGAGAGAGAGAGATGATTATAGTATTGTTTCAACCTTATTTTGTTTTATGTCAAATAATTTGTTAAATGAATAAAACTGTGGCCTTTGCAAAGATATCACTGTGTGTGTGTGTGTGTGTGGTGTGTGTGTGTGTGCGCGCGCGCGCGCTGCGTGCATGTATGTGTGTGTGGTGTGTGTGTGTGTGTGTGTGTGTGTGTGTGTGGTGTGAATCATACTAATATCAAAACCCAACATATACAAGAAGCATGTACTCAACTACACACTCTTAACATGCCCACGGGTTTGCACACGAATAAGCACATTAACTACAGAGATGCACATGCAAAAAAAAGTGATTTCTACACACACACACACACACACACACACACACACACACACACACACACACACACACACACACGTCTTTCGGATGAGACTGTAAACCGAGGCCCCGTGTGCGAACGCACGCAGAACATCTTGCGCACACGCTAAATCCTGTTCCGCTTTTCGTAAGAGTAGGCCATCGTGTGCTGGTGGGAACATATGACACGATTTACAAAAACTGCATCCACACGGGGACTGGATGTAAAAAAAAAGAGCACACGAGTGCTTATTCCATTATCCTCGATATAAAAGAATAAAATATATAAATAAAAAAAATAAATAAAATGGATGACGAACTGCATACACCTGATCTCAAACCACCACCAGCTAGTAGTAGTAGGCACCCATCAGTCTCGGAAGACTATGGAGTTGCGCTCTAATCTTTAGAGCGCAAAGCCTGGGTAAGTAAGTATGGAGGGCAAAAATGTTGCCCATGCAACAGACCCCCCCCCCCCCCTCCTCTCCGCTGGAATGATCCATTGGAAAGGCAATGACCGATACGAATGATTCCAGTACCATCGCAGGAGCCACCAGAACGTTGCCATACACAGCCCCGAGCCGCCCTGGGACCCCAACTCCCCGATTTTTCCTCCACGAGATAAAGCCAGCTGATATCAAAATATTCTGTGCAGGTTATTCTAAACTGTGCATGTTACGCTGCCTTTCAAACTCTTTCCACCCCCAAGAAAAGAGAGAATAATGTGATAGCTGTTTATAACGGAGGCTGGGAGGCTTGGCATGCAACATTCTCCCAAAGTGAACGTCCTCTTGCGCGCACACGTTAAATCCTGTTCCGCTTTTCGTAAGAGTAGGCCATCGTGTGCCGGTGGGGAACAGATGACAATATTTACACAACTGTATACACACGGGAACTGGATAATAAAAAAAACAACAACAACCAACACATGAGTGCTTATTCTATTATCCTCGATATAAAAGAATAAATAGAAAATAAATAAAATAAAACAAAATAAACCGTGTTTCTGTTGTTTGCAGCTTCTGTCTGTTATCTGACCTTCTAGTTCTCAACTTGCCACGTTGCTCATGGAAACCTTTTCTCTCAGCCACTGCAAAGCAAGGTGTGTGTGTGTGTGACATGTGTCAGGGTCCCAAGACCACAGTATATTAGTATTACCAATTTCAGGCTGCCGTGGGGGCCACCGCCAGAGGGGTCCTGCAGGGTCACAGTGGTAGTAAGTGGTGCTGTTGTGAGCAACACAGGCAGTCATTTATTTATTTTATTTTTTATTTATTCTTTTATTTCGAGGATACTGGAATATTATAGCACTCGTGTGCTTTTTTACATCCAGTCCCCGTGTGTATGCAGTTGTGTAAATGCTGTCTACCGTTCCCACCGGCACACGATGGCCTACTCTTACGAAAAGCGGAACAGGATTTAACGTGTGTGCAAGATGTTCTGCGTACGTTTGCACACGGGGCCTCAGTTTATAGTCTTATCCGAAAGACTTTTGGGGAGAGTGGAGTCAGAAGTGGTGTTAACTCCAGGGGAAAAAAAACCCTCAACAGGAATCGAACCTGGGTCGTCAAATTGCAAACGCAATGTTCTGACAACTAGGCTATCCCATCCCCATTACATTGTTAGCCCCCTTGTTAGCCTGCACACACACACACACACACACACACACACACACACACACACAGAGTAATATCTTTGGAATGGTCACAGTTTTATTCATTTAACAAATTATTTGACATAAAACAAAATAAGGTTGAAACAATACTATAATCATATATCTCTCTCTCTCTCTCCAAACACACACACACACACACACACACACACACACACACTCACTTCTTAAAAAATAATTTATTAGCCGCATCAACATCACATCATTGTCATTTGCTTAGCATCCATATTCAAATAAGTTAATCATTTTCAAACACTCAAGCTGGAAGTTTAAAGCATACATTTAAAAAATCAACAGCAACAACAAAAAGAGACACACACTGTTAAAACAATCCTAAAAAATCAGCACACTATTCAAAACATTCCAGGATTCTTAGCACAGTGTTCACAACATTCCAGAATTTTTAGCACACTATTCACAACATTCAATGATTTTTAGCACACTATTCACAACATTCAATGATTTTTAGCACATATTCACAAATTCAATGTTTTAGCACACTATTCACAACATTCCAGGATTCACTGAAGGAACATACGATAGGAAGGACTGTAGGAATAAAGAAAAGAAAAAGCATAACACGATACCTTGAATAAATGGTGGTAGGGTATAAAAGAAGAAGATTATTATGCATCGGTTTATTCTGTGCGCAAGACTAGAGCAGAGCAGACCTCTGATCTGACACATGTTCACAGAATAGAGAGACAACACATAAACTAAGGGCAAACAAGTTGCATTTGCTATGTAATATATATAATATACAAATTTCATTAAAAAAATTCACCTGAATCACCAATACAAAAGGGGATACAAATTTCATTTAAAAAAACTTCACCTGAATCACTGATACAAAAGGGGATACAAATTTCATTTAAAAAACTTCACCTGAATCACCAATACAAAAGGGGATACAAATTTCATTTTAAAAAATCACCTGAGTCACCAATACAAAAGGGGATACAAATTTCATTAAAAAACTTCACCTGATCACCAATACAAAAGGGGATACAATTTCATTAAAAAATCACTGTGTCATCAATACAAAAGGGGATACAAGTTTCATTTTAAAAAAATCACCTGAGTCACCAATACAAAAGGGGATACAAATTTCATTTAAAAAAATCACCTGAGTCACATACAAAAGTAATAAAAATTTCATTAAAAAATCACCTGAGTCACCAATACAAAGGGGATAAAAGATTTCATTAAAAAAAATCACCTGAGTCACCAATACAGAGACAAGGGAATAACAACAGGGGATACAAGTTGCATTTGATATGGAAGAAAAAACACCACCTGAGTCACCAATCTTTAAAATAAAAACAAATCAACATAATGATACATCATGTTGTATTGAGCAATGCCCCAGTCACATAGACTTTAAATATCTACACACACACACACACAAGCACCCCACACACACAAGCACACACACACACACAAGCACACACACACACACACACACACAGCAAAACACACACACACACACACACACACACATTTGCAAAAATACAAGCATAAGCCAATCAAAACATTCTACTTTAAAGGCGACATGATCGTGTCTACTGTCATGATACATTATCATGATTGTATGATGTCACCGTAGTATACTAGTAACACCACATACCTGAGCGAAAATTGCACAATAAAATCCAGGGGGATGAAATTTGCTTGAGGAAAATTGTTCAGTTAATGCATTCCGATCCCTGTGGGTTATAAAACAGCCCTGTCTTGCTATGCTTGGCCCTTAAACATGAACATATAACAACAATAATCACAACAAAAGCCTGACAGTAATAACAGTTTGGCATTGCCAATATCCCTGACCATATCATGAGTAAAAATATATCTTTAATGTCACGACTGGCTTTGTTTTTCCTAACAGACAATCTATCTCTCTCTCTCTCCCTCTCTCTATCTTTCTCTCTCTGTCACTCATTCTCTCTCTGTCACTCATTCTCTCTCTCCAGAATTTGTATACCTTGCCACCTTGAGTCAGCAGTTCTGGTCACGTACCAGTATTTCTCATTGTTACAAATCAACTGTCTTTTTTACTTTTTATATTGCTGATGTTGCTTTTTTCATTTTTTTCTTAATTGACCCAAGCTAGTGTTTTATATATATTACCAACCCGTTCTTGTATGAGCTAAGAGCCTTTTTGTGAATACATCATGTGGGTTCAAGTTTGAGCTCTCTCTCTCTCTCTCTCTCTCTCTCTCTCTCTCTCTTTCTCTCTCTCTTTCTCTCATATTCATTTATTATTGTATTTTCTTGGAGAAAACTTGGAGAAAACTGTCGATTTGTTTGGTTCACCGGGTGATTCTTTGGTTTTATATAAAAAATGTAAAAATATAAAAATCCATTTTCAGGGATCAAGAGAAGGCAGGATGGCAAATATGGCACAGAAAAAAAACATCAACATCAGAACACAATCTTCTCAGCATTTTTTTTTTGAAACTTGAAATATTTGCATAGATAAAAGAAATGCACCGGTTCTCATTTTGTTTGGTAGCCCAGTACCCACAGACATCAATCAGACAATCAGTCAACTGGTCAGTCAGTCAGTCAATCAGTTGTCAGTCAGTCAGTTGTCAGTCAGTTGTCAGTCAATCAGTCAGTCAGTTCAGTCAGTCAATCGTCAGTCAGTCAGTCATGTCAGTCATTCATCAGTCAGTCAGTCAGTAAAGTAAGTCAGTCATTCAATCAGTCAGTCAGTCATTCAATCAATCAGTCAGTCATTCAATTAGACGTCAGTCAGTCGTTACTCAGTCATTCAATCAATCAGTCATTCAATTAGACGTCAGTCAGTCATTAGTCAGTCAACCAATCAATCAGTCAGTCAGTCATTAAATCAGTCAGTCAGTTCATCCCTGAATAGGTCATCCAGTTGCAGCACTGAAGTTATAGTAAAGTCCCAGTGGAGCTTTCTGATTCCAAGTCTATGACAGCGACACATGCAGACATTCCAAGTAACTCATTGCTAGGACCATCCCATCCCACCCCACCCCACCCAGGGTTCATACAGATCTTTGGGAAGAAAATTCAAGGACTTTTCGAGGACTTGCAAGGACCTCACTCTCAATTTTCAAGGACCTCCATCGACAAAAAGTGCTTGCATTTTAACAATGTCTGCACACTTTACAGCTGAAAAGAAAACAATATCTATAATAGCCATCTGGTGTGAATTTTCTTCACAACAAGAATCAATATTTCTACTGCGGTTAACTGGGGTAAAAAAAAAAATGTTGGTCTAAAGCATGCACTTTGCATAAAAATTTTCAATCAAAGTGATCACCCCATCTGTTCATTCATAATGTCTCTGCATACTGGTTCTTAAAGTCTAAAATATGTGTTTAAAAAAATAAAGTCTAAATATGTGTAAAGCTCCCTGTGAGTTACTTTACCAGGAGACTAATACTTTACAACAGTAAAACATTCATCCTCCTGGATAACAGGCTGGAAGGGAAGGGAAGGGGGGGGGAGGGGGGGCTGGAGAGGGGGGATAGCTGATGGTATTGCTGTGGACACAGATTTTCACATCACAACACACTGATGGAAACAGCGGGATGCCATACACCTGCTGTGAAAAGAGGAGAGAAATGTGTGTGTGTGTGTGTGTGTGTGTGTGTGTGTGTGTGTGTGTGTGTGTGTGTGTGTGTGTGTGTGTGTGTGTGTGTGAGACAGAGAGAGAGAGAGAGAGAGAGTGACAGGCAGACAGACAGAGGCAGAGACTATGGTTGTGGTGGTGGGGAAGCACAGGAAAAAATACCCATAAAAACAAACCAAAAAAAAGCAGTTGTGTGTGTGTTGTGTGTGTGTGTGTGTGTGTGTGTGTGTGTGTGTGTGTGTGTGTGTGTGTGTGTGTGTGTGTGTGTGTGAGTAAAAGGGAGAGACAGACAGACAGGCAGACAGACAGACAGACAGAAGGAGGTGAGAGAGAGAGAGAGGTGTGTGTGTGTGTGTTTGTGTGTGTGTGAGTGTGTATGTGTGAGAGAGAGGAGAGAGAGAGAGAGAGAGAGAGAGAGAGAGAGAGAGAGGAGGTGTGTGTGTTTGTGTGTGTGTGTTGTGTGTGAGAGAGAGAGAGAGAGAGAGAGAGAGAGAGAGAGAAGAGAGAGAGAGAGAGAGAGAGAGAGAGAGAGAGAGAGGAGAGAGAGAGAGAGGGGGTGTGTCTGTCTATGAAAAAGAAAAGGGAGGCTGGTGGCCTGCTGACTGTTGGGTAAACATTGCTCTGACCCAAGTGGAACAGCCAGTGAAAGTCCCCCCCCCTCCTCCCCTTTCTGCCTTGTGTTTTTTTTTTTTAATTTATTCTTTTATATCAAGGATAATAGAAAAAGCAATCATATGCTTTTTTAAATCCAGTCCCTGTGTGTATGCAGTTTTGTAAATGTCATCTGTTCCCACCGGCACACGATGGCCTACTCTTACGAAAAAACAACAGGATTTAACATGTGCGCAAGATGTTCTGTGTGCGTTCGTTCGCACACGGGGCCTCGGATTTTAGTCTCGTCCAAAAGATTTTGGGGGGAAGTAGAGTCAGCACTGATGTTAACTCCAGAGGAAAAATCCCCTCGACCGGAAATTGAACCCGGGTTGTCAAATTGCGAGCACAATGTTCTGACCACTAGGCTATCCCGTCCCCAGGCATTAGAGCTGCTAGTCTATCCCTATCATGAAATGTGACACCCATTGTTGGTACACATGGTCTTTCAACAGAAAAAGTTATCTTGCTAGGCCTACCAAGGCTTGGATTGCCTTGTGACATAAAGCAGAGAAGGGAAGTAATTACTAACCTGCATGGAAGAGTTCGTTCCCTTGTCATGCTTTGGTGTTGTGTGTGTGTTTTTTCTCCTATTCTTTTCTTTTTCGGGTTTTTTTTTTTTTTTTTTTTTTTTTAACTTTTGGCGGATTTCCACGAATTTGCAAAAGGTACCATGCCTGATCTTTCTATGCAGATCTCTCTCTCTCTCTCTCTCTTTATTCCTCTAAGTCTATGGTAAAAGTAAAATTTAAGCACTTTTCAAGCACCTGGAGGCAGGCATATGCCTGATTTTTTAAGGACTTTCAAGGCCTTCACATGAGCACTTCAACTTCCAAGAACTTTCTAGGACCATACATACATTATTAATCTGTGTGCCGCATTACACCACCACCTATATTTATCTACAAGTGAGACATGAGAAAGAGGGATACAACTGATATGAGAAAAAGGGATACAAGTGATACATGAGGAAGAGGGATACAATTGATATGAGGAAGAGGGATACAAGTGACACACGAGAAAGAGGGATACAATTGATATGAGGAAGAGGGATACAAGTGACACACAAGAAAGAGGGATACAAGTGATGTGAGAAAAAGCAATTTTTTTACCACACATATATCTATCTATCTGCCTCCATTACATCACCACACACTTACTAATCTGTCTGCCCCCATTACATTATCACATATTTATTTATCAGTCTGCCCCTTTCTATCACCACAGTTATTTAACTACCTGCCCTCATCACATCACATCACAACACATTTCTTGCCAGTGCGTTTCTCCTCCTCCTCCCCATACTGAAGAGTGGACAAGGGAGACCAGCGGTTCTTTCTGACAAAGGTCTTGTGCTCCCGTGTCAAGTTGGCCCATTCTTTGCTGCGTTTGAAGGCAGCAAAGTGGATGGCCATGAAGTGCAGGCACCACTGCACTAGCTGGTCTGCATTGTGCATCTGCAACATGGACAGTTGTGGTCTGAGATACGGAATGACATCCTTCAATCAACTGGACAGACTGTATGATCATGGAGATAACCTTAAGATTTTTGCATTCTGTTTCCATCTCTTATCTGTCCCTGCCTTCATAATCTGAAATCCCCTCACCCTTGCAAAGTGTACCTTTATAAGTGTGTGCGCACGGGCGTGTTTGTTTGTGCATGTGTGCACATTCGAATTTGTCAAAATTATTGTTGTTGATTGTTTACATCTTGTATAGGTTGAATGCAAGCGCTTTGATTTGTTTTTTGCAAGATATAGCGCTACATAAATTCAATGTATTATTATTATTATTATTATAAGAAGACCACACAGTAGTTAGGGTTTTCAGCAAGAGAATAGATCTGTGGGCAAGGTAAAGATTTATACGGGCACAGCTCTCAGTTGCTCTCCCACTTTCAGCTACTCTCAGTGGCTAAATCCATCCCATCTCAACCCAGATGGGGCCAGCTGGTGCTAATTATAGCATGAACTGACCACACAGATTCTGTAGAAAAAAAGCTACTCTTGATAGGGAAACAAAATACAGTTGCATGCAGGAAAAGGACAAAAAAATGGGTAGGCACTTGTGGCGATGGGGAGAGCAGCCCAAATTTCACCAGAGAAATCTGCTGTAACATAAAGTGGTACAAAATACGAAAAAAAATACAAAAAACACTTGGACTAGGTAAAAGGAAAGGGCGTGCTAAGTATATAGCACTCTTGACTAAGTGATGTTGGATTTGTGCACTGTGCATGACCCTACATCACATATTGATGAGTTGCATCTCGCCCAAGGCCAAGTTTTAACCTCTAGCATGTTCAGCATCAGTATAGGAAAAAAAAGAAGCCAAAAACAAAAAGCTATTCAATAAAAGAAAAGATTTTTTTAAAAACTGCACGATTGTATGAAAAGTCATCACACAGGAAAATGCTAGGCCATTGTGTGCCGGCAGGAACAGCGACAGGATTTACAAAACTGCATACACACGGGGACTAGATGTAAAAAAGCACATAAGTGCTTACTTATTCCATTATCCTTGATATAAAAGAATAAGGAAGGAAGGAAGGAAGGAAGTCGACTCCAGGCTGAAACAAATTGACAAATTTTCGCAGTGTAACAAACTGATAAATTGTTGCATTGTAACAGATGGTTAGAACAATGAGTTGGACGTTTCTTAAAGCACAAGGAAATAAAATTCTGCCTTAGTACTTCAGTACAAGGAAGAAAAAAGCTTATAACCAATCTCTCTCCCTCTCTCTCTGTTCCTTTATCGGGTGGGGTATGTACCGCCTTGTTTTTCCCTGAGCTTGTCACTCTGCAGGAGGTCTACCCACTGGCCTCAGCTGACACATTCCATCTTCAGAGCAGCTCATTTCACTGTACAGGTTGCATGCTGGGTATGTTCATGTTTCTGTAACCCACCAAATGCTGATATCAATATTAGGATCTCCCTTTTGCATTCGGTGTCTCTGAACACAAACTGCCCTGGATTTTGCATGCATTCCATCACGAAATCAGGTCAGGCACACATGCTCGCTCACCTTTTCCTCCCTCTAAGTACATACCAGCAGCTATAATTACTTCCAGACTCTCAACAGGGTTTCTCCTTCTCCACTGTCCCTTACCCGAGTGGTGTTGAGAAGTGCCACACTTTACCTTAGCAGTGTTGAGAAGTGCCACACTGTCTATACCTGAGCAGTGTTGAGAAGTGTCACACTTTACCTGAGCAGTGTAGAGAAGTGCCACACTGTCTTTACCTGAGCAGTGTTGAGAAGTGTCACACTTTACCTGAGCAGTGTTGAGAAGTGCCACACTGTCTTTACCTGAGCAGTGTTGAGAAGTGTCACACTTTACCTGAGCAGTGTAGAGAAGTGCCACTATACCTGAGCAGTGTTGAGAAGTGCCACACTTTACCTGAGCAGTGTAGAGAAGTGCCACACTTTACCTGAGCAGTGTTGAGAAGTGCCACACTTTACCTGAGCAGTGTAGAGAAGAGCCACACTTTACCTGAGAAGTGCCATGACGTCCAGGTCGCTCACCTGAGCAGTGTTAAGAAGTGCCACGACATCAACGTCAAAGTCTCGGCGTTGCTGTTGCACAGTGTGTTCCTGGTATCGACGCTCCACCTCCCTGGCGATGTACAGCTCGCACAGGCTGACCAGGCGAGGCAGGCAGTACATCTCGGCCAACATCAGCAGTCCCACCACATCCACCCCTTCCCCCTCCCCCTCCTCCCCTTCCTCCTCCTCGATGGGGGCATGGTCAGTGTACATGTATTCCAGCAAGGCCAGAAATGTGTTCAATGGCGTGTCCGGAATGTTCACCTGATTTTTTTTGGAGGGAGGAAGGAGAGGGAGAGAGGGGGGGGGTGAGGGGTGAGGGTGAAAGAGGGTGGGGGAGGGGGGGGAGAGGAAGGGAGGAGGGAGGGGGGGTGAGGGAGGGAGAGGGGAGAGAGAGGGGGGAGGGGGGGTGGGGTGAGGGAGGGGGGAGAGAGAGAGAGGGGGTAGGGAGAGAGGGGGAGGGAGAGAGAGAAAGAGAGACAATGACAATGACAATATTTTATTGTGTCAAGCTTTTTAAGCCCATTCACAAGGGGACAAGGGGACAAGAGAGGAGAGAGAGAGAGAGAGAGAGAGAGAGAGAGAGAGAGAGAGAGAGAGAGAGAGAGAGAGAGAGAGAGAGAGAGAGAGAGAACAATGAACGTCTATTCTTCAGGTCACCAGCCACTAGAGTGGGGTCAAACAAAGCATAGCAAAGCAAAGCAAAATAAGAAGAGCAAGAACATAGATACATTACATATATCTAAGAATCTACATCTTTTAAGAATGTTCAATACGTTTACGTTTGGTGTCAAATAAGTCTCTTTCTGACTTAAGTTAATGGCAATAAAGTTTTCTGATTCTGATTCATACTCACTCAATCATCCAAGAAAGAAATAGATCTACTAACAAGCTACGAAAATAAACTGGCCTTGAAACAGAATTTTAAGGCTGAGTTAGGCTGTCCTACAGGGCTGGGTGGTAAAGAGTTTCCACATTTGTGGCTGAGTAAAACTGCAAACCTGCTGCATTTGCATTATAAATAATTGTATTTGTACCACTTTATGTCACAGCAGATTTCTCTGCCTGAAATTCGGGCTGCTCTTCCCGGGGAGAGCGCGTCGCCACAAGTGCAGTGCTTACCCATTTTTTGTTCTTTTTCCTGCATGCAAGTGTATTCGATTCCCTATCAGAGTGGCTTCTTTCTACAGAATTCTGCCAGGGTCAACCCCCTTGTTGCTGTGGGTTCTTTAATGTGCGCTAAATAGTGATGTGTAACATACGGGACCTTGGTTTATCGTCTCATCCGAAAGACTAGTGCCCAGACCACCACTCAGGGTCTAATGGATGGGGAAAAAGTTTTGGGCCCAAACAGGGTACGAACCACCGCACACTCCGACCCGAACTTTTTGCTTTCTAGACGAGGCCCGTTACCACCTAGACCACCGATTCACCACTGTCTTCTTCAGTATGTGGCAGAGTACTTTCAGACAGGGCAATGAAAAGTGAAAATTATTTTTTTAATTCAAAGAATTGTCACAACAGAATTGTCACAACAGAACTACCCACTCACTCAGTATGGAAGCAAAAAGAATGAAAGAAACAGATAAAACCCCAGAACAAACCAAAAATCAAAATAGGAGATTTGAAAAAAAAGAAAAAAAAAGAAGTCTGAACATTTATTTCAGAAATGTTTGTCACAGAACACTCATGAAAAAGCAGCCACAAGATCTAAAGAAACAAAAACCTAAACAGACCCATATTAAACACACACACACACACACACACACACACACACACACACCACACACACACACACACACAATCACAACAACAAAAACCTTAAAACCAAAAACAAATATCAGCCAGTATCAGACAGAGAAACAGACAGACAGAGAATACGAATACGAATATGAATAGTTTATTCAGATTTTAGGCCATAACCCCTTTCTGAAGGGGGGTTATAATACATAATCATGAACAACAACAATCAGAATACATTTCCCAAACATCTATAGCTACTGAAACTAATTAATATACATTTGTAATGTTACAATAAAGCAGTATTTACCCTTTTCAATGCATGGTTAACATACATGGCAAGAGAGACAGACAGAGAGACAGACAGAGACAGACAACAGAAGCGTTCCCCCTCACCTTGGCTGTGGTCAGATCTTTACTTTCACAGAAATATCCCGAAAACATGGCGGCCATGACCTCGCTACGTGCTGACAGCACAGCACGGTGAGCGTGCACCCTGCAACCTGTCACCACATATATCACCACCTGTCACCAACCACACCTGTCACTCCACACCTGTCAGCACCACACCTGTCACTCCACACCTGTCAACACCACACCCGTCACCACATCTATCACCACCACACCTGTCACCAACCACACCTGTCACCACCACCACACCTGTCACACTGTCACCACACCTGTCACACTGTCACCACCACACCTGTCACCACCATACCTATCACCCTGCAAAATGTCACATCTATCACACAGCAACCTGTCACCACCACATCCATCACAGTGACTCTTTCCAATATGGAGAAAAGGGGTGTGTGTGTGTGTGTGTGTGTGTGTGTGTGTGTGTGTGTGACTGTGTGTGTGTGACTGTGTGTGTGCACGCACGTGTATGTGTGCGTGACTGTGTGTGTGACTGTGTGTGTATGTTTATTTTATTTATTTTTATGTTGTTTTATTTTGAGGATAATAGAATAAGAACTCATGTACTGTTTTACATCCAGTCCCTGAGAGTATGCAGTTTTGTAAATCTTGTCATCCGCTTCCACTAGCATACTATGGCCTACTCTTACAAAAAAGCAGAACAGCTTTTAACGTGTGCGCAAAGTGTGTGTGTGTGTGTGAAAGTGCGTGTGTGTGTGTGTGTGTGTGTGTGTGTGTGTGTGTGTGTGTGTGTGTGTGTGTGTGTGTGTGTGTATGTGTAAGTGTGTGTGAGTGTGTGTGTGTGTGTATGTGTAAGTGTGTGTGAGTGTGTGTGTGTGTGTGTGTGTGTGTGTGTGTGTGTGTGTGTGTGTGTGTGTGCGAGTGTTTCAACCTTTCACTCATTAGGGTGGTGTCACAGCTGTTCATGCAACACTCACTACACCTCACAATGCAGAGGTTACAAGTAGCTATTCAAACGACTTTTTAAAACACACACACACACACACACAAAACCCAACTTAACTTCAAACTCTTAAAATCACGTGTTTTTTTATCCAAGGGAAACTACTCGTGCTGCTAGCTGAATTAAATCTCTTTTCAGATGAGTTTCTTCCCTTTAACTGCAAGTCCCTCTGTGTGTGTGTGTGTGTGTGTGTGTGTGTGTGTGTGTGTGTGTGTGTGTGTGTATGTGTGTGCGTGTGCGTGTGTGTGTGTGTGTGTGAATGCTTTTTGGACATTTTCCTACATTACAACAGAGTTTAACGATTTTTCATGACAAAAACAAATGGTGACAAAGAAGAAGCACATGCAGAAAGGGGCGGCATTGGTCATTTTACTTCAAAGTGATTCCTGAGCCTGAGGAAATATCACTGTGTGTGAAATCAGAGTGATTTTTTTTGGGGGGTGGATTAGCTGATGGATACTGACACCTTGCTGAGTGTGTGTTTCAACAGATTTTTTTGTGTGCCTTTTTTTCAGCATTCACGGACTTACTGTATCACAAAACAGGATTCTTTCCAATACTGAAAGAATGTGTGAGTGCGTGCGTGCACGTGTATGTGAGTGAATGTCAGCATGTGTGCATTTTTTTTTTTTTTTTTTATTCTTTTATATCAAGGATAATGGAATAAGCAATCATATGCTTTTTTTAAAAAATCCAGTCCCCAGTGCATGAATGTGTGTGTGTGTGTGTGTGTGTGTGCGCGCCTGTGTGCGCACATGCATGCGTGTGTACACACGTGAATATATGCACATCTGCACGTACACACATGCACACATCCACACACACACATCAGGGTTCATACAAATCTTTGGAAAGAAAATTCAAGGACTTTTCAAGGACTTTCAAGGACCTCACTCTCAATTTTCAAGGACTTCCATCGACAAATAGTGCTTGCATTTTAACAATGTCTACACACTTTACAGCTGAAAAGAAAACAACATCTATAGCCATTTGGTGCAAATTTTCTTCATAACAAGATTGAATATTTCTACTGCAGTTAACTGGGCTAAATCAAAAACAATCATTGGCCTAAAATGTGCACCTAGCATAAAAAATTTCAATCTAAGCATGGGTGAAAGTGAAAAAATCTCTCAATCCTGAAACCCCCTTTTTTTTTTGTCCTCCAGACATTCCAAATCCTGGGGAAAAAAATTCAATCCTGAAGCAATTTAACTACAATTCCACCCTTACATAACTGTATGCACATTCCTGTGTTGTCTGTGATGCCCAATCAAGTTTCAGTGTTGCAGTGGTGGGAATTGACAGTCAAAAAACTGTAAAAAGAGGGGGGGGAGGGCATTGCCCCTGGCGGGGTCAAGGGGCCGAGCCCCTTGTGGGGGTCAGGGGGCAACGCCCCCTAAAGCTGAAGGCTTTTCAACAATTGTAGCCTGTTTAACGGCCTCTCCTTGAACTAATTTCAGTTCTTGATACTAAGCAATTTCTGCCCTAAAATAAGCTCTCCAAGTATGACTTTTTCTGTCATTTCTTCAATCTAAAGGAGGTTCTATACCCAAGTAATCACATAGCAAAAATGAGTATATTTCTAGACAAATGTGTACTAATGCAGATAGAGGAAGAAAGAGAAAGAAAGGACAGACACACATAGAGAAACAGAGAGAGAGGGGGGGGGGGGGGAAGAGGTGTGTGAGTGTCTGTCTGTGTGTGTAAGAGACAGGGAGAAGTGGAGAAAATGAGAGAGACAGAGAGAAGTGTGTGTGTATGTGTGTGTGTGTGTGTGTGTGTGTGTGTGTGTGTGTGTGTGTGTGTGCACGCGTGTAAGTGAGTGGTGAGTGAGTGAGTGAGTGAGTGAGTGAGTGAGTGAGTGAGTGAGTGTGTGTGCGTGTGTGTGTGTGTGTGAGAGAGAGAGAGAGGAGAGAGAGAGAGAGAGAGAGAGAGAGAGAGAGAGAGAGAGAGAGAGAGAGAGAGAGAGAGAGAGGACAGACAGACAGACAGACAGAGACAGAGACAGAGAGGGTGAGTGAGTGAGTGAGTGAGTGAGAGAGAGAGAGAGAGAGAGAGAGAGAGAGAGAGAGAGAGAGAGAGAGAGAGAGAGAGAGAGAGAGAGAGAGAGAGGGGGGGGGGTCTCTCCATGAAAAAGGGGAGGCTGGTGGCCTGCTGACTTGTGTAAACATTGCTCTCTGACCCCAAGTGGAACAGCCAGTGAAAGCCCCCCCCACCTTTCTGCCTTATATTAGAGCTGCTAGTCCATCCCTATCATGAAACTTGACACCCATTGTTGGTACACATGGTCTTTCAACAGAAAAAGTTGTCTTGCTAGGCCTACCAAGGCTTGGATTGCCTTGTGACATAAAGCAAAGGGAAGTAATTACAAACCGGCATGGAAGAGTTAATTCTCTTGACCTGCTTTCATGGGTTTCTTTATTCTTCTATTTTTTCTTTTTCTCTTTATTTTTCTTTAAGCAAATTTCCACGAATTTGTAGAGAGTACCATACCTGACCTTACTATGTTGATCTCTCTCTCTCTCACTTATTATCCCTCTTAGTCTTTGGTAAAAGTAAAATTCAAGTACTTTTCAAGGACCTGGAGGCATTTGCCTGATTTTCAAGGACTTTCAAGGCCTTGAAAATGGGGGTCTAAAATTCAAGGACTTTCAAGGACCGTAGGAACCCTGCACATATATCTATAAACAAACAAACAAACAACCCATACACACACCTTGCACATTGAAGACCACATCAGCACACCGCGGCTGGTTAAAGAACAAGGTCTTCATGGCCGCTCCCGTGTGGTCGCTGTGCAGAGAGGTGATGCTCTGACTGAGGCCACGCTTCAAGGCCACAGCACGGCCACACTCCCCAGCCACAGCATGGCCACACTCCCCGGCCAGACCATGGCCACACTCCCCGGCCACACCATGGCCACACCTCCTGGCCACACGGCCACATGACCAGGCCACAAAGCCACACGACCAGGCGACAGCATGGCCACATTCCCGGCCACAGCATGGCCACACTCCAAGGCCACAGCACGGCCACACGACCCGGCCAAAACACGACCATACTCCACGGTCTCAATGTGGCCACACAGGGCCTGGAGTTGGGGCAGGTGCAACAGGCCAGCCAGCCTTCTCACCTCCTCTACCTCTGCTTCGCTCACTGCTTCAGGGAACTGGAGCGAACCTGTAAGAGCAAAATGTTGTTTTTATTTAACGATAACACCTCAGCCTCAACTCGCATCTTACGGGAAAGAGGGCAAAATGTTATTTTAAATGTTATTTGTTATTTATTTAACAAGAACAACTCTGCCATCCTGTAAGAGCAAAATATTTTTAATGTTATTTGTTATTTATATAACACTAACATCTCTGGCTCACTTGCATCTTAAAGGCACAAAATATTATTTTAAATGTTATCTGTTATTTAACAATAACACCTCTGCCTCAACTCGCATCTTCCAGGAGGGCAAAATGTTATTTGTTATTTATTTAACAAGAACAATAACACCACCGCCATCCTGTGGATAGCTTAGTGGTCAGAACATTGCGCTGGCAATCTGACGACCCAGGTTCGAGTCCGGTCGAGGAGATTTTTCTCCTGGAGTTAACATCAGTGCTGACTCCACTCTCCCCAAAAGTCTTTCGGATGAGACTTTAAACCGAGGTCCCGTGTGTGAACGCACGCAGAACATCTTGCGCACTCGTTAAATCCTGTTCCGCTTTTCGTAAGAGTAGGCCATCGTGTGCCGATGGGAACAGATGACATTTACAAAATTGCAGACACACGGGGACTGGATGTAAAAAAGCACAAGAGTGCTTATTCCATTATCCTCGATATAAAAGAATAAATCAAATCAAATCAATCCTGTAAGGGCAAAATGTTATTTTAAATGTGATTTGTTATTTATTTAACAAGAACAATAACACTTCCGCCTCACACGCAAAATATTATTTTTAATTTATTTGTTATTTAACAAGAACAATAACACTTCCGCCTCACACGCAAAACATTATTTTTAATCTATTTGTTATTTAACAAGAACAATAACACTTCCGCCTCACACGCAAAACATTATTTTTAATTTATTTGTTATTTAACAAGAACAATAACACTTCCGCCTCACACGCAAAACATTATTTTTAATTTATTTGTTATTTAACAAGAACAATAACACTTCCGCCTCACACGCAAAACATTATTTTTAATTTATTTGTTATTTAACAAGAACAATAACACTTCCGCCTCACACGCAAAATATTATTTTTAATTTATTTGTTATTTAACAAGAACAATAACACTTCCGCCTCACACGCGAAACATTATTTTTAATTTATTTGTTATTTAACAAGAACAATAACACTTCCGCCTCACACGCGAAACATTATTTTTAATTTATTTGTTATTTAACAAGAACAATAACACTTCCGCCTCACACGCGAAACATTATTTTTAATTTATTTGTTATTTAACAAGAACAATAACACTTCCGCCTCACACGCGAAACATTATTTTTAATTTATTTGTTATTTAACAAGAACAATAACACTTCCGCCTCACACGCAAAACATTATTTTTAATTTATTTGTTATTTAACAAGAACAATAACACTTCCGCCTCACACGCAAAACATTATTTTTAATTTATTTGTTATTTAACAAGAACAATAACACCCCTCCACGCAAAATATTTTATTTTATTATTTATTATTTAACAAAACAATAAACTTCCCTCAACGCAAAACATTATTTTTAATTTATTTGTTTTAACAAGAACAATAACACTTCCGCCAAAAAAAATTTTTAATTATTTATTATTAAAACATCACAGCAAACATATCATTTAATTTACTTATTTTAACATACATCTATTCGCAACAAAAAATTTATTTTTATTTACTGAATTATAACATTAACATAAACTATTCGCTCATCAAAACATTATTTTAATTTATTTTATTTAACAAAACAATAAACTTTCGCTCACACCAAAACATATTAATTTATGTTATTTAAAAATATTAATATTAACAACAAACACGTCAACCAAAATTTTTATTATTTTATTTAAAAGAACAATAACACTTGCCTCACACGCAACTATTTTAATTTATTGTTATTTAAGAAATAACTTCCAAACAAAACATATTTATTTATTGTATTTAACAAAAATAAATTCGCTAAAGCAAAACTATTTTATTATGTATTTAAAGATTAAACCGCTCAAAAACTTATTTTAATTTATTTTTTATTAACAAGAACAATAACACTTCCTCCACACGTAAACAATTAATTTATTTTTACAGAACAAAACAATTTGTAAGAAAACAATATTTTTAATTTTGTTATTTAAAAGCAATAAATTCGCTACACAAACATTATTTTTAATTATTTGTTATTTAAAAAACATAACTTCGCTACAACAAAACTTTTAATTATTTTTTTAAAAGAAATAACATGCTCAACAAAAATTATTTTTAATTATTTTATTTACAGAACAATAACATTGCTCAACAAAATATTTAATTATTTGTTATTTAACAGACAATAACATTCCTCAACGCAAACATATTTAATTATGTATTTAACAAAAATAATTTTGCTAACCAAAAAATTAATATTTGTATAACAAGAACAATAAATTCCCTCACGAAATTATTTTAATTTATTTGTATTTAACAAAACAATCCTCCGCCACAAGCAAAATTATTTAATTTATTTGTTATTAACAAACAATAAATTCCTCAACCAAATTATTTAATTTATTTATTAAACAATAACACTTGCCTCACAGCAAAAATTTTTTTAATTTATTTGTATTTAACAAAAACACCTCCAAATTATTTTAATTTATTTGTTATTTAAAAAAATAACACTCCCCCAAAATTTATTTTAATTTATTGTTATTTAAAACAATAACACTTCCGCCTACACCAAATTATTTAATTTTGTTATTTAACAAAACATCCTCCGCTCAAGCAAATTTATTTTAATTTATTTGTTATTTAACAATAACATCGCCTACAAAATTATTTTAATTTTTTATTAACAAAACATCACTCCGCCTAAGCCAAATTTATTTAATTTATTTGTTATTTAACAATAACACCTCCAAATTTATTTTAATTTATTTATTTAACAAGAACAATAACACTCTCGCCCACACGCAATTTATTTTAATGTTATTTTATTTAACAAAACATAACACTCTCACCGCTCACAAAGGCAAAAATGTATTTTAATTTATTTGTTATTTAACAAAACACAATAAACAATTCCCTCACACGCAAAACATGTATTTTTATTTATTTGTTATTTAACAAAACAATAACACTTCCGCCTCATCGCAAAACAAATTTATTTTTTAAATATATTGTTATTTAACAAGAAAATAAACATCCCTCCAAATGTTATTTTTAAATGTTATTTCATTTAAACAATAACACCTCACAAAAGTTATTTTTAAATTTATTTTTATTTACAAACAATAACACTTCCTCACTCCATCTAAAGCAAAAAGTTATTTTAAATGTTATTTGTTATTTAACAAGTAACAATAACACTTCCGCCTCACACCAAAATTATTTTTAAATGTTATTTGTTATTTAACAAAACAATAACACTTCGCTCAACACTGCAAAATTATTTTAAATTTATTTGTTATTTAAACAAAACAAAACCTCTGCCTCCTCGCATCTTAAAGCACAAAATGTTATTTTAAATGTTATTTGTTATTTAACAATAACACCTCCAAATGTTATTTTAAATGTTATTTATTAAACAATAACACCTCCAAATGTTATTTAAAATGTTATTTAGTTAACAATAACACCTCCAAATGTTATTTTAAATGTTATTTGTTATTTAACAATAACACTTCCAAATGTTATTTTAAATGTTATTGGTTATTTAACAATGACACTTCCAAATGTTATTTTAAATGTTATTGGTTATTTAACAATGACAATGACACCTCCACCTAATATATATCAAGACTGTAATATTACTTTCATTAAAATGAAAACTATGATAAGATCCTCAAGAAAACAATGTGCTCGTCAGTCATCTCCCTTTCTTCCTCTACCCATGACAGCTCACATTAGTTTGTGAAGATACACTCCTGTTCCACCTTTGGGAAGAGTAGGCCATTGTGTGCCGGTGGGAATGGATGGCGCAATTTAAAAAATCGCACACACATGAGGACTGGATGTGAAAAAGCACAGGAATGCCTACTCAATTATCCTTGAAATAAAACAATACCGTGTTTTTTAAAAGAACACACGCACAAAATGCCACCCCTGTCCCCTCCCCCACATTACCCCCAACACACACACACACACACACCTGGAAATCAACCCTCATCACCCTCCTCCTATCCTCTCCACCGGCCCACACACAAACACACCCACCCTCCCCTCCCACCACAACCACCCTTCTCTAACCTTCACCCAATCACCACTCCCCACCCCTAATCAACACACACACACACACACACACACACAACACACACACACACACACACACACACACACCACACTAACACACACACCACACACACACACCACCACACACACCACACACACCACACACACACACACCACACACACACACACACCACACACACACACACCACACACACCACACACACACACACACACACACACCACACACACTCACACACACACACACACACAACACACACACACACACACTCACACTCACACACACAACAACCAACAACACACACTCACACACCACACACACTCACACACACAACAGAGGACGGGAATAGCCTAGTATCAGAACATTGCGCTCGCAATTTGACGATCCAGGTGCGATTCCTATTCGAGGGGGTTTACCCTGAGTTAACATCAGTGCTGACTCCACTCTCCCCCAAAGTCCTTTGGATGAACTGTAAACCGAGCCCCATGTACGAACGCAGCGCAGAAACATTTGCACACATGTTAAATCCTGTACCGCTTTTCGTAAGAGCAGACCATTGTGTGCCAGTGGAAACAGATGACAAGATTTACAAAAACTGCATACACACGGGGACTGGAATGTAAAAAAGCACGAGTGCTTACTTCATTATCCTCAATATACATAAAATTAAAATTAAAATAAATGAATAAATAAATAATAAAATAAAATAAAAATAAAAATGAATTTTACAAAAATAAATAAATAATAAATAAATTTAAAAAATAAAACACACACACACACCTGTGTAAAGAAATTCCAGCACAGCAGAAATGCAGCAGCACTGATGTGAGGAGAGGGACAACGACAGTGGATGTCTGAGCGTCAGGCGATGCTTCATCTTCCTCCTCCTCGTACACAGCCTCAACCACCTTCTCCCGCTCCTCAGCGATCTTGACCTGCCCCTCAGAGACCTTCACCTGCCCCTCAGTGACCTTCACCTGCCCCTCAGCGACCATCACCTGCTCCTCAGTGACCTTCACCTGCCCCTCACCCCCTTCCTGCTGGTCTTGGTCAATGCCTGTTGCGCTCGTTTCCTGCAGTCGTTGCTCCTGATGCTCTGTCTGTTATGATAGATATACATGTATACCTTTTGTATCTAGTATGTATCAAATGCACACACATACATCACACATTTGCAGAAACACACATGCATGTCCATGAGCATGCATGCACACACATGCATGCACACACACACTTGCACATGTGCATGCACGCATATATATATAATATATATGTATCTATATCTATATCTCTATATATATATACTGTTCCTCAGCTAGAGCTACGAGGTTCACCAATGATGAGATTTTGCATGTGACCATTTTGCCCACAATGAAGGTAGCTGCATTCCAACTTAGGAGATGTTATATATATGAGAGAGAGAGAGAGAGAGAGAGAGAGAGAGAGAGAGAGAGAGAGAGAGAGAGAGAGAGAGAGAGAGACACACACACACAGATACAGAGACACAGAGAGAGAGAGACAGACAGACAGACAGAGACAGACAGACAGAGACAGAGACAGACAGACAGAGACAGACAGACAGACAAGTCCTTCGCCATGTGCGAACGCACGCAAAACATCTTGTCTACATGTTAAATCCTGTTCCGCTTTTCATAAGAGTAGGCCATTGTGTGCTGGTGGGAACAGATGACAAGATTGATAAAACTGCATACACACGGGGACTGGCTGTAAAAAAAAGCACATGACAGCTTATTCCATTATCCTCGGTATAAAAGAAAAAAAAAATTCTCAAAAATAGACTTTAAATTGAACTTTAAATTGAACACATACACACACATTGGAGGAGAGAAAGAGAGAGACAGAAAGACAAAAAGTGAGAGACAGAGACAGAGACAGACACACACACACCCAGCCCCCCACCCCCCCTAACCCACCTGCGCTGCTACCTTTCCTGTCAGCAGGAGATCAGCGAAGAAAGAGGAAGCGGAGCAGACGACAGCCTTGTGGGCCGACAGATGCTGGTTGCTGCACTGCAGCAGGAAGGTCAGGTCACTGAAGCGGCCGCTGCGCAGCGCCTGACACCAGTCTGCAGCAAACCGTGACTGCTCCACCTCCACCAGAGGTGGCTCCGCTGAAAATGGCAGTGGAGACAATTTATTTTTTTTATTTATTATGTAGACACAGCCACCGCGGTAGTCTAGTGGTTAGGACGTTGGACTCGTAATCTAAAAGTTGCGGGTTCGATCCCAGCTTTCGGCTATGGCGTTGTGCCCTTGGAAAAGGCACTTTACGGCTATTTTCTCACCCCACCCAGGTGTAAAAGGGGTACCAACCTTGTGTTGGGGGTTAACCCTGCGATAGACTAGTGTCCTATCCAGGGGGAGACTATGACTCTCAGTCGCTTAACGCCACAGAAACCGGGATAAGCACCGGCCTGATGAGCCTTAGGCTCGGGACAGACTTTAACTTTTTAACTTTTATATAGACACATCACTCACTCACTCACTCAGTCCCTTTTCCCAAAGGATGTAGGGGGGACATGAGAGAAGATGCAACAGAGTCTATCTTTTTCCATGCTTCACGAACGATCCTGTGTGGTTAGTAGGAGGTGTTGCAGGGGTTGGGCGGTCCAGTTTTTTTATGTTGTCAACCCATGATTTCTTTTGGCGGCCTCTTCTTCTCTTGCCCTCGACTGTTCCTTGCAAGATGGTTTTTGCTAAGGTGTTGTTGTCTTGTGGTGTGACCAAACCACATCAGCTTTCTTCTCTTTATAGACACAATCATGCAGAAGACCAAATATACACATCAGAGACCCCCCTGTCATTCATGTCAGCGTTCAGTGGGTTTACAAAAACACGAACATACCCAGCATACTTTCCTGTGAAGTCGGAATGCAGCTACCTTCATGGTGGGGAAAAAACTGGCTGCATGCACAAGATCTCCCCATGGAAAAACCTGGGCCTTCCACACAGTGCACAAATCCAGCATCACTCAGTAGGGCCTAGTCAAGAATGCTAAATTTAGCGCACTCCTCCTTTTTACGGGGACGGGACAGCCTAGTGGTCAGAACATTGCGCTGGCAATTTGACGACCCGAGTTCGATTTCTGTTCGAGGGGATTTTTCCCCCTGGAGTTATCATCAGTGCTGACTCTACTCTCCTGAAAAGTCTTTCGGATGAGACTGTAAACCGAGGCCCTGTGTGCGAACGCACGCCGAACATCTTGCGCACACGTTAAATCCTGTTCTGCTTTTCATAAGAGTAGGCCATTGTGTGCCGGTGGGAACGGCTGACAATATTTACACAACTGCATACACACGGGGACTGGATGAAAAAAAGCACATCAGTGCTTATTCCATTCTCCTCAATATAAAAGAATAAAATTAATTAATTAATTAATTACCTCGTCCATGTGTGGTCAGTTCCTTCTATATAAATAGCACCAGCTGGCCCCAACTGGGCTGGGATGGGATGGGATAATTAGCAGCTGAGAGGAGCTGAAAGTGGGGGACACTGACAGATGTGGAAATAGGATAATTAGCAGCTGAGAGGAGCTGAAAGTGGGGGACACTGACAGCTGTGGAAATAGGATAATTAGCAGCTGAGAGGAGCTGAAAGTGGGGGACACTGACAGCTGTGGAAATAGGATAATTAGCAGCTGAG
Organism: Stramonita haemastoma; assembly: GCA_030674155.1. Lineage (NCBI taxonomy): Eukaryota > Metazoa > Mollusca > Gastropoda > Neogastropoda > Muricidae > Stramonita > Stramonita haemastoma. The sequence continues at coordinate 12,818,234 of CM060343.1, forward strand.
AGGAGCTGAAAGTGGGGGATACTGACAGCTGTGGAAATGGGATAATTAGCAGCTGAGAGGAGCTGAAAGTGGGGGATACTGACAGATGTGGAAATGGGATAATTAGCAGCTGAGAGGAGCTGAAAGTGGGGGACACTGACAGATGTGGAAATGGGATAATTAGCAGCTGAGAGGAGCTGAAAGTGGGGGATACTGACAGATGTGGAAATGGGATAATTAGCAGCTGAGAGGAGCTGAAAGTGGGGGACACTGACAGATGTGTCCACACCAGCCGAGGACCGAGTCAGTGAGGGGAGGTCACTTACGAGCACAGGGCATCACCGGTGGTGGCAGTTCCTTCCCCTTCCTCTTCTTGCTCCCGAAAGAAAAAGAACACCTTTGACGCCTCGCCTTTCTCTCAGCGACCCGTTTCGTCATGGCCAGCCGTGTCTGGAGAAAATTCAATGAATGATTCAACCATTAATTACTTCTAGGAAAAAAGGAAAATCAACACAAACATGGATGCAGGCAAAACATCTTGCAAAACAAATGCCTAGCCGGGTCTGGAGAAAAATCAATGAATGATTCAACAATTTTCATTAATTAATTACTTCAAGGAAAAAAGGAAAGTCAACACAAACATGAATGCATGCAGAAACATCCTGTGAAACAAAACATCTGCTTTTTCTCTGCAGTCCGTTTTGCCATGTCTGGGGACAAATCCACCAATGATTCAACGATTAATTACTTACCCGGTTGAGATTTTTCTCCTGGAGTTAATATCAGTGCTGACTTCCACTCTACCCAAAAGTCCTTCGGGTGAGACTACAAACCGAGGCCCCGTGTGTGAACCCACGCAGAACATCTTGCGCACACATTAAATCCTGTTCCGTTTTTCAAAAGAGTAGGCCATTGTACGCTGGTGGGAACAGATGACATTTACAAAACTGCATACACATAGGGACTGGATGTAAAAATGTACAAGAGTGCTTATCCCATTATCATCGATATAAAAGAATAAAATGAAAAATGAAAAATAAATAGGTCTAAATAAACTTCAAGGAAAAGGAAAATCAACACAAACATGGATGCATGCAAAACATCTTGCAAAACAAAACACTTTTCTTTTTCTCAGCAGTCCATTTGGTCATGGCTAGCTGTGTCTGCAGAAAAATCAACCAATGATTCCACCATCAATTACTTCTAGGAAAAGGAAAATCAACACAAACACAAATGCATGCATGCAGACCATCTGTTCACACACATTAAAACCTGTTCCGTTTTTGAAAAGTGTAGGCCATTTTGTGCTGGTGGGAACGGATGTCAAATTTACAAAACGGCCGGGGACTGGATGTAAAATAGCCCATGAGTGCTTATTCCATTATCTTGGAAAGAAAAGAATAAATAAAATAAATATATAAATAGATTTTAAACAGATAAATAAATAAGACATACAAAGAATAACCCTCATCAATATAAAACAAGAAACGTTTTTGTCCCAATGCTGTTATCTCTACGCCTTCTGCTTTTTCTTATTCACACACACACACAAACACAT
>CM060343.1:12824770-12834770 GCA_030674155.1 Stramonita haemastoma
ATGATCAGTGGCTTTATCACGGTTATTGATAAAATTAAACCATTGACGCTGGGGGCAACAGCAAAGTGAGAGGCTGTATGATCAGTGGCTTTATCACGGTTATTGATAAAATTAAACCATTGACGCTGGGGGCAACAGCAAAGTGAGAGGCTGTATGATCAGTGGCTTTATCACATTTCTGGATTTAACCATTGATGCTGGGGGCAACAGCAAAGTGAGAGGCTGTATGATCAGTGGCTTTATCACAGTTATTGATGAATTAAACCATTGACGCATGCATCAATAAATGCGTGTCAGCATATGCGCTGCTGTACATGTCTTCTTACTACATGTATGTACAGTATATTGTTGTTTTGTATTGTAGTGTATTGTATTAAATTGTACTGTATTGTATTGAATTGTATTGTACTGAATTGAACTATACTGTATTGTATTAAAAAAATCTCCTTGAACGGGAATCAAACCCGGGTCGTCAAATTGTGAGCGCAATGTTCTGACCACTAGGCTGTCCAGTCCCCCCTCACATACTCATTTATTTATTTTATTTATTTTTCTTCTTCTTTTATATCAAGGATAATGGGATAAACACTATTGTGATTTTTTACATCCAGTTCCCGTGTGTATGCAGTTTTGTAAATGTCATCTGTTCTCACCGATACATGATGTACACATACATGTATACACACATGTATGGGGACGGGATAGCCTACTGGTCAGAACATTGCGCTCGCAATTTGACAGCCTGGGTTTGATTCCGGTCCAGGAGATTTTTCTCCTGGAGTTAACATCAGTGCTGACTCCACTCTCCCCAAAAGTCCTTCGGATGTGACTATAAACCGAGGCCCCGTGTGCGAACGCATGCAGAACATCTTGCGCACATGTTAAATCCTGTTCCGCTTTTCGTAAGAGTATACCATCGTGTGCCGGTGGGAACAGATGACAATATTTACACAACTGCACACACACAGGGACTGGATGAAAAAAAGCACATGGAGTGCTTATCCCATTATCCTTGATACTAAAAGAGAATTTTTTTTTTGAAGTATGTGACACACCACAACATAATCACTTGGGTATTTTAAAATGAGTTTGAAGGCAAAAGGAAACACAATTTTGCCTTGATACTTCAGTTAGTTCAGTTAGGTCATGGCAGCCCCCAGCTTTAACTGTCATCACTGCTGAAAATTGGCAATTTTCCAGTCTTTTCACTTACCCATTTTCCTCGATATCAAAGAATAAATTAAATGAATAAACATTTAAAAAAATGGATAAATAAACACACATACCCATTATCCTTGATATTAAAAAAATAAATACATAAAAATAAAATAAATAAATAAACACACATGCCCAACCAAACGTTACCCATTATCCTCAATATAAAAAAAATAAAATAAATAAACACACATACCCAACCAAACGTTACCCATTATCCTCGATATAAAAAAAAAAAATTTTAATAAAATAAAATAAACACACAAACCCAACCAAACGTTACCCATTATCCTCGATATAAAAAAAAAATTTTTTAATAAAATGAAATAAACACACATACCCAACCAAACTTTACCCATTATCCTCAATATAAAAAAAAATTAAAATTAATTATTTTTTAATAAAATAAACACACATACCAAAAAAACGTTACCCATTATCGATATTAAAAAAAAAAAAATTTAATAAATAAAAAATAAAATAAACACACATACCCAACCAAACGTTACCCATTATCGATATTAAAAAAAAAAATTTTTAATAAATAAAAAATAAAATAAACACACATACCCAACCAAAACGTTACCCTTTATCCTCGATATAAATTTTTTTTTTTTAAATAAATAAAAAATAAAACAAACACACATACCCAACCAAAACGTTACCGATATAAAAAAAAATTATAAAAAAATTTTAATAAATAAAATAAATAAAATAAACACACATACATACATAACGAAACGTGTCCCAGTAGGACACAATATGGGCAGTGCCATCCACCATGACGATGCCTAGGTCGTTATGCAGGGGGAGAGGCACAAGGGATTTGGGGTAGACGCAGGTGTAGTGGGTGTTCAACAAACACGTCTTGCCCACTGCCACGTCCCCAACCACAAACACTTTCAGGTACTGCATCTTGCACTGCACACACAGGTAAAAAAAAAAGTAACAAACATACCTGTAGTGAGCCGCCGCTGCAGTCTAATGGTTAGGACGTTGGACTCGTAATCTAAAAGTTGTGGGTTCGATCCCAGCTTTCGGCTATGGTGTTGTGACCTTGGAAAAGGCACTTTATGGCTATTTTCTCACCCCACCCAGGTGTAAAAGGGGTACCAACCTTGTGTTGGGGGTAAACGCTGCGCTACACTGGGGTCCTATCCAGGGGGGAGTCTATGACTCTGTCGTCTTAAAGCCACAGAAACCGGTTAAGCACCGGCCTGATGAGCCTTAGGCTCGGGACAGACTTTAACTAACTTTAAATACCTGTAGTAATACTAGTAGTGTCAAATATGTACGGCATCTTGCACTACCCACAGGTAAAAAAAAAAGTAACAAACATACCTGTGGTAGTACTAGTAGTGTGTCAAATATGTACGGCATCTTGCACAGGTAAAAAAAAAACAACCAAACACACCTGTAGTAGTACTAGTAGAGTGTCAAATATGTACGGCATCTTGCACTACCCACAGGTCAATAAAACAAACACACCTGCAGAGTACTAGTAGTGTGTCAAATATGTACATATGTATATATATATATATATTATATAATGTACTTCAAATCAACTTCAATTTTCAAACTTCAAAAACACTTTATTATCTCGCAAACAGAGAAATTCAAGCGGGTTCAAGCCATACATTACAAAGGTAAACATAAAAATATACACCTGTACACGTATATATGCATGTATGCGTGTACAGGTGTATTTTTTTCATGTTTACCTAACATTAGGGTTGATTGCATTGATTCTAAAAGGAATGGATCTTTCAGTGTACTAAAAAGAATTTCTTTAATTCTAGGACAACAAATAAACAGATGTCTAACACTTAATTGATATGTCAGTTTTTTCCCCACTTTGCGCACATATATAAGGAAAAGTACACAACAAGTGACATGAGACGTAAAAAAGTTCATTTCCACCCAGCCGTTTAAAAACTGAATTTTAAAGATAGTCAAATCTTTTCTCATTAAGTCCAGGAAAAAAACTGGGATAAATTGTCAAGTGCTCTTCCATGTATACACATGTATACATGTAATGATGTATACACGCACACATGCACTCACACACACATGCACACAAGCACATGCGTACCACACGCGCGCACACACAAAAATACACCAGCTGTTATACAATGTTGTCAGACATTTGACTAAGAAAGACAATTTATAATAAACTTAATTTTATCTTAAATAATTTTAAAAAGCCAATAAAGCCAAAATGATACTTTTTCATAAGTGTGTGCATGCACAAACACATCCCCTGACTCAGTGACTGCAGACAATAAAAAAAAAATCAATGAAGCAAAAAATAAGACAAATATGAATATATATAATTATATATTATATTATAATATATATAATTATATGATACTATTCATGAGCGTGTGCATGTGCGCATGCGCGCGCCACACACACACACACAGGCCGCAAGTGACAAAAACTTATCACACACAAGCATCTGCTTGTCTTCTTTTCTGTCTAGTTCCCCCTTTGTCTAATAGCAATATCACTAGGCCTAGCCTAGACTAATAGCACTGAAAAATCGTAGGCCTGAAATCCAAAGAACGAACGCACGCGCACGCCGCATGCGCGCGCGCACACACACAAACAAACACACACACACACACACACACACACACACACACAGTGACACACTGAAAGTTTCTTCAAGTCGATATACATTTATCTATAGGCATAGATGCATAATAAATTAATATCGTTCTGGCTGACCACTGTGTGCCTCTTGTGTAGGCCTAGCCACCACACAGCCTACGAGGCTACTTGGCTTCGTGAACACAGCCTGACTGACATCTTGTAGGCTTAAGCAAGCAGCAAAATAGTCGACGCCTTGTTAGGCTAAGCCTAAAACTTTCTCCATCCTTATACAGCATCGTCGTAAAGTTTAGCAGCCATACAAACCGTTGAACGTCGGTACACACTAATTTCTCATGATCCAGCAGGCCTGAAGACAGAAAAAGAAATCAAAAGGCCTGCACTTGTTGTGTTGACAAGTTCTTCCTTCGTCTCATTTCGGACCTAGCTAGCCTATCGACAATGTTAGGTAATCGAATGGTCCAAATTCATTTCTCACCGCGCACATCATGCACATCATGTACTGTTGTATCCGTACACAAACACTGCATTCAAACTTACCAATGTAAATCATTCAATCATCAATAGTAAGAAGTTCAGGGGGGTTTTGCTTGTTTGTTGTTGTTGTTTTTATCTCTGCAGACCCAGCCGTAGTTCGCCTTAGTGTAAGCCCATTGGGGAAGACGCGGTGTCTAAATATAGCTGACCAATCAGAGAAGTTTTTAAGAGATGAGAAGGTGAAGGTTGTTAACATTTCCAAGGGCGGGAAATTCTACTGTGGCTGTATTGTGAATGGCACTGATTAAGTCCCTAGGAGTTCCAAGAAAAAAAAATTGAAACAAAGTAATTGCTTTAAAATTTTAGACTACACAAACTAGTAACTTGATCCTAACCAAATACATTTCACTGTGTTAATGTACGTTTTATTGGGGGTTATTTTAATCAAAAACACTTTTTATGTTGAACTACTTTCTGTCGATTTCGCGAGCGGTCCAGAGTCGCACGCGCAGCCTCGTTTTCGCGTAACTCGCAGTTTCAGTGTCAGACCCCTCGGCGAATAAATCAGATATAAACTTTCTTTGCTGACCATTATATAGCTGTAAATGAATGATCCAAAGCCCATATCGTTTGTGAATCTTGCTACAGTCACAGAAAGATGAAAGTAATGAATAAAACATGTATGAGAAATCCGCGGAGGAAGACAAAACGAAAGGCGTTAGCAGACGCCACAGCACAGGTGTAAACAGACACATCCGCCAGTAGTAGTAGGCCTAGTAGTAGTAGGCACTCAGTTTCGGAAGACTATGAGTTGCGCTCTAGTCTTTAGAGCGCAAAGCCTGGGCACGTATGTATGGAGGGCAAGCTGTTACCCATGCAGCAGACCCCCCCTCTCCACGGCACTGGAATGATCCATTGGAAGGGTATTTACCGATACGAATGGTTCCAGTACCGTCGCAGGAGCCACCAGAACGCTTGCCACATACCTACAGCCCCGAGCCGCTCTGGGACTCCAACTCCCCGATTTTTCCTCAGGGATGGTGTCTAAACACGACACCTGTGTGCATGCTGGTTTGTTATAATTTTGTCATCCGCTCCTACCGGCACACGATGGCCTATTCTTCCGAAAGGTGGAACGGGGTTTTAACGTGTGCGCAAGATGTTCTGCGTGCATTCGCACACGGGGCCTCGGTTTCGAGTCTCATCCGAATGACTTTGACATTCAGTTCGATTTTTTCGTCAAACTGGGAAGAAAGGGCGAGGCTGGGTTCGAACCCAGAAACTCACGATTTACATATTGGCAGGCGAACTTCTTAACCATCCTGCCACCGTCCTTCCGCGCGCAGTAGTATAGTTAATATACAGTCTGTTTTGTAAAATCGGAAGAAATTGTGTTTAAAATAATAGTTATTTTGATAAGCAGGTGTGTGTGTGTGTGTGTGTGTGTCAAGTCAAGTCAAGTCCAAGTCAAAATTTTATTTTCAGATGGTATGTGTGTGTGTGTGTGTGTGTGCGCGCGCGCGCGCGCGCGCGCTCATACAATCATACATACATACATACATACATACATACATGCATACATACATACATACATACATACATACATACATACATACATATAATCTTATATATATATATATTATATATATATATATATCCATCATATACATACATACATACATACATACATACATACAAAATAATATATAATATATATATATATATATATATATATATATATATATATATATATATATATATATAATATACATATATAATACAGAGAGAGAGAGAGAGATACGACGACGAAGACGAAGGACGAGAGGAGGAGGAGGAGGATAAAAACACTGGCATTTACACATCGATGCCTGCTGGCAGTAAACTTATTGATGTAACCACTGATGCATTAATATTTCATCACACTTGCAGAGTCAACATTGCGGACACGGTGTCACATTGATGGACACTGCTAGGCAAAGTTTAGAGAGTGCTCTGGTCTTTCACTGAAGCCACGAGAGGTGTGAGGAACAGAACGAAGTTTGTGTCGCTGTTTTATTCAGTCTGTCATGAACATTTATTTGCTGGTATGGTCGCTGAAGTGTTGAAGAAAATCTGCACTGAATAAAATTGTACAGAGATGTAGCAAAAATTGTGGGCAGCACACAAACACAGTCACTGAAACAGACACACACAGAAAACACAGACACACAGACACAGACACACACAGACACACAGACACACACACACAGACACACACCACGAAGAGAGAGAGAGAGAGAGAAGAAGAGAGAGAGAAAGAGAGAGAGAGAGAGAGAGAGAGAGAGAGAGAGAGAGAGAGAGAAAATGAGATGAATGAAACGATATGAAGAAAAGAGAGAGAAATATGAGTGAATGAATACCATATGTAAAAAGACGCATGTAACATATAGAATGACTGGCATGAAATTTAGTACTGCTTCATCTCGAAAGTTAAGAAAACATAGGTTTCATACCAAAATCAGTACTGCTATAAAACAAAGGATTCCAATTCAGAGAGAGAGATGGGGGAGACGAGGGTAGTGGGCGGAGAGAGAGTGAGAATGAGGATGGGTGAGAGAAGATAATTATGATAATGATAAGAATGACTATGATAAAGATAATGATGATTTTTTTTCTGTGTGCAACTTAAATGATTTTAGGGATTTTTTAAAAGTTGATGTTGAAGTATTCTTGAATCTGAAGACTTCATCTCAAATTTGATCATCTCCTGGTGAACTTCGGCCCCTTATTTTGCGACACGAACTAGCCTGGGTATGCCTGGGGCACACCTGTTCACTGTTCACTGCTGATGCCTGGGTATGACTGGGGTACAGCACACCTGTTCACAGCTGATGCCTGGGTATGACTGGGGCACACCTGTTCACTGCTGATGCCTGGGTATGACTGGGGACACCTGTAGTTCACTGCTGATGCCTGGGTATGATTGGGGCACACCTGTTTCACTGCTGATGCCTGGGTATGACTGGGGAACACCTGTTCACTGCTGATGCCTGGGTATGACTGGGGAACACCTGTTCACTGCTGATGTCTGGGTATGACTGGGGCACACCTGTTCACTGCTGATGCCTGGGTATGACTGGGGCACACCTGTTCACTGCTGATGTCTGGGTATGACTGGGGCACACCTGTTCACTGCTGATGCCTGGGTATGACTGGGGCACACCTGTTCACTGCTGATGCCTGGGTATGACTGGGGCCACACCTGTTCACTGCTGATGCCTGGGTATGACTGGGGCACACCTGTTCACGTATGCTGACGCGCCTGCCCTGTCAGCTAGCTGTGTCCATTCCCTTCTGTCTTCAGTCCTTCTGTGGATTTCTTCTGTGGACAGCTCCATCCACTTGGCTATGTTCTCTGGGCAGGAAGTGGGTGGTCTAGTCTTCCTAGTCTCTTGATCCCCATTTTGCCATAGGCCACCGTCCCTTTACTGTGATGACTCAAGACATGACCAAAATGTTGTATGTTTCTTTTCCTTATCAGGCCTTTAAGTTCAGGGTGTTTGTTCAGTTCTTCCAAAATGCTTTGGTTTGTTCGTTTTTTGGTCCAAGCTTATTCTTAGGGGGTTTCCTCAAAATCACATCTGTGCACTGTTTGATTCCGTTTTATCTGCAGCTTTAAGAGTCATCTTCCACGTCCATAGCAACAACAGACCAGATTATGGTCAGACAGTATTTTCATTGAGTTCATTTTCTGAATATCTGTCTTTCCCAAATACTGGCGTGATGGACCGTTCTTTGTCTAGCATGAACAGTTCTTGGTTTAATGTTTTTGGCACAAAAAGTAGCATCGGCTAGATTGTAGTAGTTGGCACCCATCAGTCTCGGAAGACTATAAGAGTTGCGCTCTAGCTTTAGAGCGCAAAGCCTGGGTAAGTATGTATGGAGGGCAAACTGTTACCCATGCAGCAGACCCCCCCCCCTCATCTCCACGCCACTGGAATGATCCATGGAAAGGCAATGACCGATAGGAATGGTTCCAGTATGGACTGTATGACCCAAGGTATTTGAAATCCTTTTATTTTTAATGTTTCTATCCATGAAATCTTCAATGCACACACAACCTTAGCACTGAGTTAAGTCCTGAGAGTTCTGTCTCTTCCATTTGCTTTTTCTCTATCATTGCAGGCATACTGTGTTTGTACTTTGGTATGAGAGCAATGTAAACCTACGGCATGTGATTACCGCCCTGTCAGTCTTTACACTGAATTCATCGATGGATCCCTGCCTCTCTCCTGACCTGTTCTGTGTACAGGTAAAACAATGGCTGGAGCAAGAGTTCGGAATGATCGGTGTAGAAGCAGCAGTACTCACTACTCCTAGGAACATCACAGGAAAAGAGGCAGGACAAAACGTTATCGACAATCAAACAAAAAAGGACAGAAAAACCCACAGTGCTGATCTAATGGCCACCTTTAGGGGAAAGGGTACCTCTGTACTTGTATGTCATCAATAAATACATGGATAAACTTCTGATGGGGACAATTTCTCCATAAACAAAGACGACCCTAGTGTTTCGGACGAATAAATGTTTTGATAATAACTTTGGGAACTAAACAGTAAACACACTCAAAGAAAACAGGATTTTTTTTTAAAAACCCATGTCCGAAAGGACCTTCCTTTGACCTGACTTGAAAGCACACTTCGATTCAAAATTGATAATGTTGATTTGCACTACGGTGAACTTTTTGAACTGGTGCATATTCTTTATGAAAATCATTCCTGTCTTTTTTCAGTAAGTGCGTACGCGCGCGCGCGTGTGTGTGTATCTTATTATTTTAATTATTTTTTTTTTAATTCTTTTGTATCGAGGGTAATGGAATAAGCACTCATATGCTTTTTTTTTTCCAGTGTGTGTGTGTGTGTGTGTGTGTGTGTGTGTGTGTGTGTGTGTGTGTTGTGTGTGTGTGTGTTGTGTGTGTGTGTGTTGTGTGTGTGTATGTCTCTCTCTCTCTCTCTCCTCTCTCTCTCTCTCTCTCTCTCTCTCTCTCTCTCTCTCTCTCTCTCTCTCTCTCTCTCTCTCTCTCTCTCTCTCTCTCTCTCTCTATATATATATATATATATATATATATATATATATATATATATATATATATATATATTATATACGCCAGGTATGTCTGCTCTCTCCTACCCTCTTCAACATCTTCTTCAAGAGAATAATGGCTGACGCACTTGAAAATCATGAGGGAACAGTCAGCGTTGGAGGCAGGACAATCACATACTTACGTTTTGCCGATAACACTGGCGTCCAATCTAGTGAAGAGCTAGAGCTAGTCAACCCGGCAAATCACCTTGATGAAGCCTCTTCAGCATATGGCATGAAGATCTATCTATCTTTCTAACTAACTACCTGTCTATCTATCTTCTGTCTGTCTGTCTGTTCTCTGTCTGTGTGTCTGCTGACCATCTCTTGGTCTGGCGACGTGGGGGTACCTCTGGAGACTTGACAACCAGTTCCCTCAAAGGGCTGCAACAAGCACTCCTCCAACGGACTCGGTTCTGGGAGATCCTCTTCAGCTCGGCCCACATCATTCCGGCTTTTTTCGTCTCTGCTTCAATGCTTCTGCGCCAGGTCTGTTTTGGTCGACCTACTTTCTGCTTCCCTTGTGGGTTCCAGTCAAGGGCCTGCCTGGTAACATTTGAAGGAGGCTTGTGG
>CM060343.1:12839770-12847270 GCA_030674155.1 Stramonita haemastoma
GAGACTTGCCTAGTTTATTTTTGTTTGTTTGTTATTGACTTTGTTGTTTTTTTTCTCACAGATTTCTGCCCGAAGTCTCCTCCTGTTTTTTGTAAGGAGGTGAAGGTAAAGGTGTTCCCATATGTAAGCCATGCAGTCATTAGGAAGTGAGGTATCAGACACCTCGGCTTCTCAAGAGGTCAGCATATTGAGGGTGGCACTCATCTCCTCTCCCTTGCTGCTTTACCTTCCCTGAACCTAAAGAGGACAGGTACCCATTTACAGCTGGGTGAACTGAGGTCAGGTCAGGTCTGAGGCTTCTTCTGCTACAGGTAACCATGCAACCCAGTACACCTGACACCTGTGGGGAGTAAACCCAACCCAAAAATCCGACTTGGAGAGGGATGGGCTCCGCCAGGTTCGATTTGCCCCAAACACACCCATGAAGAAAACAAACGGAATCTCCATACCGGATCGGTCACCGCTTGGGTTTCCAAGGACTGTGCCTTCTGCTGCACATCAGGACAGAGATAGAAAGTATGCTACTGGTGTACAATGCAGCAAGATCCGTGCCAGAAACTACATCACCATCGGCACATTGAATGTACGAACACTAAGAGCCACAGGAAAAGTAGAAGAACTAACACATGACATGGCCAGATACCAATGGCACATCCTTGAGCTCTATGAAGTAAGGTGGAAAAACATGGGAGAAAAACAACACCAGGAAGACCACAAACTATACTTCAGTGGAAAACAGGGTAAGCATGAACAGGGCGTGGGGTTCCTCATTCACAAGGACATCGTGAACACTGTCATAAGCTGTCAGCCAGTGTCCAGCAGACTTATAACCATCTGCTTGAGAGTAACCCCATTGAACATCACAGTAGTACAGGCATACAACCCTACATCAGATTGCATGGATGAAGCCATAGAAGAATTCTACGACCAACTAAAAGGGGTTCTAAATCAAATTCCCAAGAAAGACATCCTTGTAACAAGATGAATGGAATGCCAAGATAAGTGTAGATGCCTACAAAGACTATGAGGGCCTTTGTGGACCACACTGCAACAAAGAAACAAATGAAAGAGGCTTGAGACTCCTGAAGTTTGACAGTAACAACAATCTCCAGCTAGTGAATACACTTGGCCCACATAAAAAAATCCAGGAGATGGATATGTCATAACCCAAATGGTGAACACCACAACCACATAGATTACATCATGGTGAAGAGACAATTTAGGTCTAGCGTGAACACTGCACAGACACAGAGCTTTCCAGGAGCGGACATAGAAAGCGACCATGACCTTGTAATGATGACATTCCGACTCCATCTCAAAACAATTCACAAGCACCACAACATCAGGATCAAGTTTGACCTCGAGAAGCTAAAGGATCTAGAGGTAGCAGACATTTTTCAAGCAAGGATAGGTGGGAAGTTCGCAGCACTCACTCTGATAGACTCAGATGATACAGATATAGATTACTTGATGGATAGTTTCAACACAGCAGTGACTGAAACAGTAAGCGAACTTCTTGGCAAACGTCAACCAATAAAAAATATTTTTTAAAAACCCACCTTGGGTCACACTGAACACCCTACAACCATGCGACAAATGCAGAGATTTGAAGAAAAAGAAAAATGAAACATAACAAAAGACGAACAATATAGGTCACTCAACGAAACATTCAAGAAGTCCATGACAGAAGGAAATGAGAAATGGATGGGTGAACAGTGCCAGGATATTAAAGAAAACATCAAGAAAAACAATAGCAAGAAAGCATATCAACTGGTACAAAACAGGGTAGAAGCTCAACAATCCAAGACAAAAATGGGAAGCTCCTCACTGATGACCAGGATATTCTGAACAGATGGACAGAATACTGCTCCGACCTGTATAACTACAACACCACAGGAGATCCAGAAGTCTTCAATTTCCCCACAAGCACACATACAGACAGCCACCCTATCCTCCGAGAAGAAGTGAAAACAGCAGTCAGATCGCTGAAAAAGGGGAGGTCATCAGGGGCTGACAGCATTCCAGCTGAGTTGTTTCAAGCTGGAGGGGAAGCCATGATGTTGGCCATTTTTATGTCTACCAGATCTTGTTGCAGATTTTAAGTAGAGTGTTGATCATGGCTTCCCCTCCTGCTTTTTCCACTGTTTCAACTTGGGGGACGGGATAGCCTAGTGGTCAGAACATTGCGCTCACATTTGACGACCTGGGTTCAATTCCCGTTCGATGAGATTTTTCCCCTGGAGTTAACATCAGTGCTGACTCCGCTCTCCCCAAAAGTCCTTCGGATGAGACTATAAACCGAGGCCCCGTGTGTGAACACATACAGAACATCTTGCCCATACATTAAATCCTGTTTCGCTTTTCGTAAGAATAGGCCATTAAGTGCCGGTGGGAACAGATGACATTTACAAAAATGCATACACACGGAGACTGGATGTAACAAAGCACAAAAGTGCTTATCCTATTATCCTCGATACAAAAAGAATAAAATATAAAAAAAAAGAATATAAAATAAAATCATCACCCTCCCCAAGAAAGGAAATATTCAGCTGCAAAAAAACACAAAATTACCACACAATCGAATCAGCCTCATATGCCACCCAAGCAAGGTCATGTTGAAGATTATACTGAACAGACTGAAGCCACAAGCAGAAACCATCATTGCTGAGGAACAAGCAGGTTTCAGAGCAGGGCACAGCACAACAGAACAGATATTCAACCTCAGAATACTCTGTGAGCCGTACCTTCAATACCAACAAGACGTCTAACACGTATTTATTGATTTTAAGAAGGCATTCGACAGGGTGTGGCATGCAGCTTTGTGGGCAACCATGAATGTGTACAGCATCGATGCAAACCTGATCAGAGTCATCAAAGAGCTGTACAACAAGGCCACCAGTGCAGTGTACTACAACAGCAACATTGGAGAGTGGTTTCGAACAACAGTTGGAGTAAGGCAGGGCTGTCTACTCTCACCCACTCTTTTCAACATCTTCCTTGAGAGAATCATGATTGATGCACTGGAACACCATGAAGGATCAGTCAGCAATGGTGTCAGAACAATCACAAATCTCTGCTTCGCAGATGACATTGACGGACTAGCAGGATCAGAACAGGAGCTTGCCAGCCTAACAAAACACCTGAACAAGGCCTCAAAAACATACGGCATGGAATCAGTGCAGAGAAGACCAAACTGATGACCAATAACACCAAGGGCATCAGCACTAATATCAGGGTCAATGACTGGAAGCTGGAAACCCTTCAAAGCTTCAAGCACTTGGGAGCCATTCAGACAAGGGGTCCAAGCCAGAGGTAGTAGGCAGGATTGCACAGACAATAACAGCACTGTCAAAACTGAACACCATCCGGAAAGATTAAAATATCTCACTCAACTCCAAGACCAGACTAATGCACTCCCTTGTCATATCCATATTCCTTTATGCCTGTGAATCGTGGACCCTGACTGCTGATTTGGAGAAAAGAGTACAGGCGGTAGAGATGAGATGCTTCAAGAGACTCCTTGGCATCTCCTACAGAGACCACATAAGCAACAAAGAAGTGCATAACAGAATCCAGCAAACCATTGGTCCCTACAAAAACCTTGTATCAGTCGTAAAGAAGCATAAACATAAATGGTATAGGCATGTCACAAGGTCAAAAGGACTTGCAAAAACAATACTGCAAGGCAATGTCCAAGGAGGAAGAAAAAGAGGCAGACCAAGGAAGAGATGGGAGGACAACATAGCGAATGGACGGGCCTAGAACTCAACAAAACTTTGAGAAAGGCAGAACAGAGAGAGGAATGGAGGGAACTTGTCAAGTCTTCAGCGGTGCCCCCACGGTCGCCGGACTAAGGGATGGATAGATAGATAGAAAGATAGATAGATAGATAGAGATAGATAGAGAGATAGAGAGATAGAGAGATAGAAGATAGAAGATAGAGAGATAGATCAAAATTGGTATTAGTCCTAATGTAATATTTAAAATCGGTTGATAGAAACATTGTAAGACATTAAATACATACGTCACTCAAGTCACACTATGACACAACAAGTTTCTACCGTTTATTAATTCATGGAATGGAATATGCATCTGGATAGAGAATGCCTGTGTTCTCCATTTGATGTTTTGATTACCTATGATATTAGACATTAACACATTACTTAAAAACGCATCCCTTAAAGAGGAGTACATTGAGCATTCAAACAAATATAACACTTTATTTTCTAATAAGAAGGAAGGTGGCAGGATGGTTAAGACGTTCGCCTGCCAACAAGTAAACCGTGAGGTTGTGGGTTCGATTCCCAGCCTCGCCCTTTCTTCCCAGTTTGATGAGAAAAAAAAATCGAACTGAATGTCAAAGTCATTCGGATGAGACTATAAACCGAGACCCGCGTGCGAACGCACGCAGAATATCTTGCGCACACGTGAAAACCCCGTTCCGCCTTTCGGAAGAGCAGGCCATTGTGTGCCGGAAGGAGCGGATGACAAAATTATATATAAAAAAACAACAAACCAGCATGCACACAGGTGTCGTGTTAAGACACCATTCCTAAGGAAAAATCGGGGAGTTGGAGTCCCCAGGGCGGCTTGGGGCTGTATAAAAAAATAAAATAAAATAAAGGGTAGGCGCTACACTTGTGGCCACGCGCTCTCCCTGGGGAAAGCAGCCCGAATTTCACGCAGAGAAATCTGCTGTGACATAAAGTGGTATAAAATAGAATAAAATAAAGTAAAATAATGTTGTTTTACAAAGAGAACAAAAAGTTTATTGATCATTAACTCTATATCTGCGAGTATTGTTATCAAGTGGTAAAACATTGAAGAGAGAGAGAGAGAGAGAGAGAGAGAGAGAGAGAGAGAGAGAGAGAGAGAGAGAGAGAGAGAGAGAGAGAGAGAGAGAGAGAGAGGAGAGAGAGAGAGAGAGAGAGAGATTCCCTATATGTTTCTTTACATTTCTTTTTTTCACAGACCAAACATGAACAACTCTTCAACTGATGGCACTAGACTCACACACAACGACATATTCTGGATGATGGTCATTGCTTACCCCGAGTACCAGGCAGCAGAGATGATCTGGAAAATTTACCCTGCAGTCCTTGTTGTGGTGGGAGGCTTTGGAAACATCGCCTCAGTCTGCATCATGCGGCGTATGAAGGACCAGAACTCGTCTCAGTATGCTATTTTCATGGCTCTGGCCATTTCAGATTTGATTTTTCTGTGTACCACAGCTGCTTACAAATGGGTATTGTTCGTTTTTCATATAGATATTCAGCTTCTGCATCCAGCACTGTGCAAACTTGTGAGATGGCTGGTCTACGTCACCAGTATAATTCTGCCTGGCTGGTGACCTTTGTGACAGCACAGAGAACAATGGCGGTTCTGTGGCCACACAGGATGAGGGTGATGTGCACTGTGCGAAGAGCGTGGATTGTTATAGCAATAAATTTCTGTCATTTCCTGTGTTATGAATGGTCATATGCTGGTTGGATATAACGTAGTCTTTTTGGACAATTGGTATTACTGTCTTGTAATGTCAGGGCCATATGGGTATTTCTTTTTCGATGTCTACCAGTGGATACATGGAGCTCTGTTTTCTGTCATCCCCTTTGTCTGTCAGTTTATCTGTGATATCATATTGTCTGTCACTCTAATTAAAGCAGTCTCTTCAGCATCCATTGCTACACGTGTGGAATCCACACGAAACACTGCACATAACACTGACAGCCGTAAGAGCATGTCTTACAGAACGACCGTCATGGTTCTGGTCATTTCTGTTACTTATGTAATTTTGACCACACCTGTGTATGTGTATACAAACTTGTATAACTACAAAAGTGCTGAGCTCGAACGTTCTCCTAAGCAAATGGCTGTGTCAAATCTCCTCCAAGCGCTGGCATCTCAGTTATGGTACACCAACAGTGCCATCAACTTTTTCCTCTACTGTCTCACTGGAACCAAATTCAGAAGGGAGTTTATCAACTGGATCACCTGTGGTGTGAAGAGTTCCTCTGCTCCATCATCCTGTCTATGAGACAGCTGCAGAGGCATCAAAAATGAAACAGATAGCATCATGGGAATAGTGCCTGGTCCATATAACCTTGCTCTCCATCAATAGCTGACACCTAGACATTCCATACTTACCCCCCCCCCTCTCTCTCTATCTTCCTCATTTCTCTGTCTCTCTTCTCTGTCTCTGTCTCTGTCTCTGTTCTCTCGTCTCTCTCTCTTCTCTCTGTCTCTCTCTGTCTCTCTCTCTTCTCTCGTCTCTCTCTCTGTCTCTCTCTGTCTTTCTCTCTCTGTCTCTCTTTCTTCTTCTCTTCTCTCATCAACTCTCTCTCTTTTCCTCTCTCCTTTTCTCTCCATTTCTCTGCTTCTTACTTCTCTTCTCTCTCTCTGTCTCTATTATCATTTTCAGTATTTATTGTTCATAAATATTTCTGTGTTATCCCTTTTATCCTTTCTTTCTTTCTTTTCTCCAAACAAAATCATGCATTGATTTTTACTTTTTTCTTTCTGATTTCCTTTTATATCATTACCTTATTCTTGTATTCTCTCTCCTACTTTTTGCATGCGTTGTACTTGTTGGTTCTGCTCTTGTTCTCTATCTGATCATTATTATGCTGTTGTCTAGAGATTATTTTATCTTGATTATCCTGAAGCGGACTGATGTAAAAGCACAGAGTTCTTATCTATTATCCTCGAAAAGATTTGCCTTTGCCTTGCATTCTCTCCTCTCTCTCTCTCTCTCTCTCTCTCTCTCTCTCTCTCTCTCTCTCTCTCTCTCTCTCTCTCCTCTCTCCTCTCTCTCTCTCTCTCTCTCTCTCTCCTCCTCTCTCTCCTCTCTCTCTCTCTCTCTCTCTCTCTCTGGGGGAAAGGGATAACCTAGTGGTCAGAGCATTGCGTTTGTAATTCCACGACCCGTTCGAGGAGATTTTCCCCTCTGGAGTTAACATCAGTGCTGACTCCACTCCCCCCAAAAGTCCTTCGTATGAGACTATAAACTGAGGCCCCGTGTGTGAACACACTCGGAGAATCTTGCGCACACATTAAATCCTGTACCGCTTTTCGTAGGAGTAGGCCATTGTGTGCCGGTGGGATCAGATCACAGTTTACAAAGCTGCACTCACACGGGGACTGGATGTAAAAAAGCACATGAGTGTTTATTCCATTATCCTCAATATAAGTAGATAAATAAATAAATCTTCCTCTGTTTGTGTCTTTCTATTCAAGATGACTACCATCTCATATATATATATATATATATATAATATATATAAAAAATAGTAGATAAGATAGATAGATAGATAGATAGATAGATAGATAGATAGATAGATAGATAGATAGATAGATAGATAGATAGATAGATAATAGATATATAGATAATAGATATATGAATATGATATGTTATTATGTACAGCTCTCCGAACAAGTTACCTGAAAGATTTTTCTTCACTTGCCTATGCCTTTTCTTTTTCAGGCACAGAGTAAATATCTTCA
>CM060343.1:12857270-12864770 GCA_030674155.1 Stramonita haemastoma
ATCTGGATCTGATTAAAAGCAGAGGTACGTCCCTGTTATGTGGTAGGCCTGCGTTCAAAATTGATGCACTTCCATATCATAATCCGTTGTATGGCCTGTAATACTGGCGGGAAGCCAGTGTGTCACTCCATTCCTGAAAGGAAACGAGGACGGGATAGCCTAGTGGTCAGAACATGGCGCTGCAATTTGACGACCCGGTCGAGATTTTTTCTCCTGGAGTTAACATTAGTGCGGACTCCACTCTCCCCAAAAGTCCTTCGGATGAGACTGTATGTAAACCGAAGCCCCGTGTGCGAACGCACGCAGAACATCTGCGAACACGTTAAATCCTGTTCTGCTTTTCGTAAGAGTAGGCCATTGTGTGCCAGTGGGAACAGATGACAATATTTACACAACTGCGTACACACGAAAAAAAAGCACATGAGTGCTTATCCCATTATCCTCGATATAAAAGAATAAAATAAGTAAAATAATAATAAATAATAAATAAATAATAATCATGCAGTCAAAAGGAAGTTGTCTCTGATTTGGCAGCCCTGGCTGCTTTCGTCTTGGGGTGACCTCCCTGTCAGTGTCCTCTCACCCACTGTGTGTTGTGCCTGTGTAGAAATGCATCTACAGCCCAGCAAAGAGGTACACATCAGAGTTAAATCAGGTTACACTCCTGTATTATTTTTTGAGGTCAAGTAGTATCTTCTATAGAGTGCCTCAGCCCCAGCAAAGAGGTACACATCAGTGTTAGAATCAGGTTACACTCCTGTATTATTTTTTAGTCAAGTAGTATCTTCTACTTCTACTCCTGACGGAAGAACAAGCAGGCTTTAGACCAAAACGCAGCACAATGGAACAGATTTTTAATCTGAGAATTCTGATAGAGAAGCATCTCCAACACCAAAAAGACTTGTACCACAATTTCATAGACTTCAAAAAGGCCTTTGACAGGGTATGGCATGACGGCCTCTGGCAAGTACTCAGGCACTTCAACATTGACAACTGCCTAATTGAACTCATCAAAGCACTGTACCAGAATGCAAGAAGTGCAGTTTTCAGGAACAATCACGTGGGCGAGTTCTTCAAGACCACGGTTGGGGTCCGCCAGGGCTGCCTTCTCTCACCTGTACCTTCAACCTCTTCCTCGAAAACATCATGACAGAACACTGCAAAACCACCACACTTCCATCTCCATTGGTGGAAGACCCCTTTGCAACCTCAGATTTGCAGATGACATTGACCTCATGGGCAGCAGCAAACAAGAACTGCAAATCCTCACAGACAGTCTAACAGATCAAGCGAGCGCATAGGGCATGGAGGTCAGTACAGAGAAATCAAAGATCATAGTCAACAGCACAAGTAATGACATCACGGAAATAAAGATGAATGGAGAAATACTAGAAGAAGTGAGCCAATTCAAATACTTAGGCTCCATCCTAACAAAAGATGGCACATTAAACAATGAAGTGAAAGCTGCATTGCAACAGCAACATCTGCTCTAGTCAGACTCGAGAGGATCATCAGAAGCAACAACATCAGCTTCTGCACCAAATACCACTTCTACAAATCCCTCGTGATATCTATCCTCCTATATGCTGTGAATCATGGACTCTGACAGCAGAGTTAGAGGGGAGAATCCAAGCATTCGAGAACAAGTGCCACAGAAGACTCCTCAAAATACATACAAAGAACACAAGACCAATAACTATGTGAAAGAAGAAATCAAAAAGCGTGTGGGCCCCCAAGAGCCTTTGCTCTCCACCATAAAGAGGAGAAAGCTGATGTGGTTTGGTCACACCACAAGACACAACACCTAGCAAAAGCCATCTTGCAAGGAACAGTCAAGGGCAAGAGAAGAAGAGGCCGCCAAATGAAATCATGTGTTGACAACATCAAAGACTGGACCGCCCAACCCCTGCAACACCTCCTACTAGCCACATAGGATCGTGAAGCATGGAAAAAGATCTCTGTTGTGTCTTCTCTCATGTCCCCCCTACGTCCTTTGGGACATGGGACTGAGTGAGTATCTTCTATAGAGTGCGAGTTGGAAACTTTTTTGTTGATTTTCACAGATTTCTTAAAGTATATTTTTTAAAAAATTGCACTGACCACTTGTTTTGGGGGATTGAGGACGTAGAGCAATACCGGGTAGTCAAGAGAAAGTTGGAAATGATCATCAAATGAGGATTGCTTGTGTTCCTACACCCTTGACCCCGCGCATGCATATATTGGGGTTAGGAAGCCAGCAGACGACAAAGGAGTGAGGGGGACAGTGTTTACTAAAAGTTTTTAAAATGTTCAAACCTTCCAAATTTGTGCAAAATCACCTGAGTTTTGAGTCAGGGGCTAGTCTTTCTGAAAAAGTGTTGTTTTAATTTCTGTGGATACCTTAGAACGTGCAGTGCGAATGCAAGAGTGATATATGAAAATAGAAGGAAAAGTAGTCAAAATTAATACCGGTGTGTAGCCAAAACAGCGGCACAAACATGGTGCAGAGGAGGAGACAACACAAGGATACAATTATTTGATTAACATGGTCTCTCCCTATGTCCACCTGCAATAAATGCAACTGATCATGTGCCTAAAAATCAACCTTCTCTTACCTGTCTTTCCCTTTCCTGTTTTAAAAATAAATTGGGTCATCAATTTCATTGCCAACAGCCGCTAATCATTTCCTTTTTCTTAATTTTGAGAGAGGGGCTATATGCAAGCCTACTTGATTAAAAAAAAATGCGGCCACATGATAATAAGTATGATACACAGTACCACAGGTTTAGTTGGCGCATACCAACAGAATCCAGCAAAAACCATTGGTCCCTATGAAAATCTTCTATCAATCTGTAGAGAAGCGTAAACTTGAATGGTACAAGCATGTCAAAAGATCAAAAGGACTAGCAAAAACAATACTGCATGGCACTGTCCAAGGAGGAAGAAAAAGAGGCAGACTAAAGAAGAGATGGGAGGACAACATCAGCGAATGGACAGGACTAGAACTCAACAAAACTCTGAGAAAGGCAGAACAGAGAGAGAGGAATGGAGGGAACTGGTTGTCAAGTGTTCAGGGGTGCCCCCACGGTCACCAGACTAAGGGATAGATAGATAGATAGATAGATAGAAGACAGACAGACAGACAGACAGACAGACAGATAGATAGATAATAGATAGATAGATAGATAGAATAAGATAGATAGATAGATAGATAGATGATAGATAGACAGACAGACAGATAGATAGATAGATAGATAGATAGATAGATAGAACAGATAGACAGATAGACAGATAGATAGATAGATACCTATTATAGTTTTGTCTGTCGGCGTGTGGTTGCAGACTGTCTTTGGTTGGATACAGACCAATCCAGAGGGAAATTCCGTCGTATGGCCTGTATGATTGGAGGGCAGCTATAGTGTCATTCCATTCCCGCATGGAGTCGAAAGTGACGGGCAATGCCCTCTCTGCTTGACAGTCTCTCTCCATGGCACTGAAGGATTCCTTGCAGTCTGTTGTATAGGTTCTCTCCCCCTCTATCAGGAATATCTGGCTCTCTCCTGCCTCAATCTAAAACACAAAAACAGGGGGTATATTACGCATAGTAAGAACGGTGTCATTGAACAGCCAGTTAAAATGATTAAAAAAAGAGCGTGTGTGTGTGTGTGTGTGTGTGTGCGTGTGTGTGTGTGTGTGTGTGTGTGTGTGTGTGTGTGTGTGTGTGTGTGTGTGTGTGTGTGTGTGTGTGTGTGTGTATGTGTGTGTGTGCGTGTGTGTGTGTGTGTGTGTGTGTGTGTGTGTGTGTGTGGTGTGTGTGTGTGTGTGTGTGTGTGTGTGTGTATGTGTGTGTGTGTGTGTGTGTGTGTGTGTGTGTGTGTGTGTGTGTGTACGTATGTGTGTGTGTTACTGTGTATGTGTATCTGTGTGTATGTGTGTTTATGTCTGTGTGTGTGTTCTCTTTTTTCTCTTTATTTCGAGGATAATGGAATAAGCGCTCATGTGCTTTTTTTTACATCGAGTCCCCGTGTGTATGCAGTTTTGTAAATCATGTCATCTGTTCCCACCAGGCACACGATGGCCTACTCTTACGAAAAGCGGAACAGGATTTAACGTGTGGGCAAGATGTTCTGCGTGCGTTCCCACACGGGCCTCGGATTATAGTCTCATCCGAAGGATGTATGTGTGTGTGTGTGTGTGTGTGTGTGTGTGTGTGTGTGTGTGCGTGCGTGCGTGCGTGCGTCCGTGCGTGCGTGCGTGCGTGCGTGCGTGCGTGCGTGCGTGCGTGCGTGTGTGTGTGTGTGTGTGTGTGTGTGTGTGTGTGTGTGTGTGTGTGCGTGTGAGAGAGAGAGAGAATATGTGTGTGTGCATGCATACATGCATGCGCGTGCATGCATGCATGCCCTCACGCCGCAATTCAAACAGACAAACACAGCAATCCTTACGTATCCTGGTCCATAGATGTGAGAGTTAAAGGGACAGCCTTCCTCCTCCTCCGCCTGGGCACACTGACCAATGAGGTCACAGGCGGGGAAGTGGTGACGCAGGCCTGGCCACACCGCTGAGGAACAGTTCCACTTCTTGACCCCACCACTGACCAGGCCCCTGACAGTCTGCTGAGGCCGGGAGTCCTCAGCGTGGAAAGAGAAGGTCAGCACAGAAGAGGGGAGCGCCTGTACCTCACTTCTCTATAAAACACCGACATGGCCAGACCCCTGCTGTTCTGTTGGTCCTGTGTAGATTCGTGTAGATTGTTGTAAGGACGAAGTAACCAGTCCGGGAAAATGACAGGTTGGTTCCCAAGGATTGCTCCCGTTCTCTCTTTTTGTCCACCACCACGAGGACATCCATCACCGATGGAGATGTAGACAGCTCCCACGTTGTGGTGTGGGGGTTTGGTCAGAAATGTCACGTGTCCTCGGGGCTGTTTGACAGTGATGCAGTAAGTCCTGACCTTTCCTGGACCCTCACGCTTTGGGGGACGTATGTAGCCTGGAGGATGTCGGGGTAGAAGATGTCAAATTTGCATTCAGTGGGCACTTTTTTTTGTCTGGTATCCATACTATTTTTTTGAAAACACAACAGATTGTGAATACAACTAATTTTAACTAAGTCATGTATGTTGTACTTGATAATCTTTTTTATAGGGTAAAATAGCGGACGACGTTAAGTATTACTGTCATTATCAATTTTGTTTCCAGGGTATGTTAGATTCAGGGGGTCTTCTAGGAAGCAGGGTAAATGAAGACATCCAGTCTGTGTTTGTATGCATTTTGGGTCTCAAGTCAGCACTTTATGCATGTTTATGAATATGCATTCGTGCGTGTACACTGTTGTTGCCCAAGTCTAAGCAAAGCTTTGAGAAGTCATGATTAATTAGGTTTTCCTTTTTTTTCTCTTTTTCACCCTTATACCTTGACATGTATTGTGGCCAAAGGGGTGTGTGCATTAAATATTTTCAGAGTTCTCTCTCTCTCTCTCTCTCTCTCTCTCTCTCTCTCTCTCTCTCTCTCTCTCTCTCTCTCTCTCTCTCTCTCTCTCTCTCTCCAAATTACTAAGCAGTTTGGCACCCCCTTCATGTATGGGCCAATGGCCTTTTTGTGAATAAATCATTCGAGTTCGAGTTCTCTCTCGCTCTCTCTCTCTCTCTCTCTCTCTCTCTCTCTCTCTCTCTCTCTCTCTCTCTCTCTCTCTCTCTCTCTCTCTCTCTCTCTCTCTCTCTCTGCTTTTACCTTCCCTGACCCTAAAGAGGGCAGCTACCCATTTACAGCTTTACAGCTGGGGGAAACTGGGGGGGGGGGGGTTGTACTGAAGCCAAGGCACCAAAAGGACCCATCCAATTGGTAACCACGCTGGATGCTGCTTAACATTGGCTGAGGGAAAGTGAGTACTCTGACCACAGAGCTAACACGTCCCCTATAATGATTTCATACCTGTAGTTATTACGCATCTTGTTATAAAAACATTAATAAAGGTCTTAAAATCTCCTTTTCCTTTGGCATGTCACCAACCCTGCAATAGCAATGTCCAAACTGCAAAAAAAATTAATTATATAGTTACTGGGTTGTTTTATTACTCAACCTTCAACCCCACAACACAGATGACAAGAGCTCATTGATTCAATTACCTCTATCATTTCTATAAGGTCCCACAAGAGCTCATTGAAGTCAGTGACCTCTATCATTTCTATAAGATCCCACAAGAGCTCATTGAAGTCAGTGACAGCTATCATTTCTATAAGGTCTCACAAGAGCTCAACGAATTCAATGACCTCTATCATTTCTATAAGGTCCCACAAGAGCTCATTGAAGTCAGTGACCTCTATCATTTCTATAAGGTCCCACAGAGCTCATTGAGTCAGTGACCTCTATCATTTCTATAAGGTCCCACTTGCTGTTTGATTACGTACATGTATCGTACCTACAGAAAGAGACAGTGGAACAATTTTCAGCCTGGGGCCATATGATGGATTGGCGAGAAAGACGTTAAACTTCACGAGTGATGAAGAAGGTGCCCCAGATGGAATTGTGTTAACTTGTAAGACAATGTTTTTTCTGAAGGTGTAGATCTCTGCATTCTGTCCGGCAACTCTGGTCTGCGGACACTGAGGATTCTGAAAATGTGGAGAGAGCTGGTGACCATTGTGATAGGGCTGAAACCTGAGCGTGGCATTGACGCAGTCACACACTGCCAGTTTGAGGAGTTTTCCTACAGGGACTGTCACGTGGAGCTGACAGCCCTCGTCAGTCATGTCTTCAGTGTCTACAGTGTACAGACAACGGTCCGTTTTGGACATGTCCTCCCACTGTACCATGTCCTGAACTGTTTCCTGACATTTCAGACAGGACTCCTTGAAAAGGAGGATCAGTGACACACTGGTAGGTGGTGTTAGGGGATGGAGGTTTCACAGTAGAGAGCACGAGATCTTGATGGACATCACTCATCCTCTGTGTGTCAGGTTTCCCAGTAGAGAGCACATCACTCATCCTCTGTGTGTTCTGTTTCCCAGTAGAGAGCACCAGAGGCACATCACTCCTCCTCTGTCTGTTCTCTGGGGACACAGCTCTCCCTCTGTCAGTTCCAGCAGCAGAGGCCTCTGTGATGCCGGCAGTGGTGACGTCTCTGACTGCTGCACGTGCAGGGTGGGGCGTGTGGCCGGAGGAAGGGGGAGGTGGTGTGTGTGCAGTATGGCCAGGCTGTGTGGTGTGCGCAGTGTAAACATTGGCTAGAAGCCAAGACATTAACACCAGTGTCAGCATGTCTGTGTGCATGGTTCAGTGTAGGAACAGAACATCAACATCAATATCAACATGTCTGTGTACATGGTTTACTGTAGCAACAGAACATCAATATCAACATGTCTGTGTACATGGTTTACTGTAGCAACAGAACATCAACATCAATATCAACATGTCTGTGTACATGGTTTACTGTAGCAACTGAACATCAACATGAGTGTCAACATGTCTGTGTGCATGGTTCAGTGTAGGAACAGAACATCAACATCAGTGTCAACATGTCTGT
>CM060343.1:12869770-12882270 GCA_030674155.1 Stramonita haemastoma
TGGAAAAACAGCACAGGTATGTAGAGAAATGCATAGGTACAACCTGAAGATCCTTGGTCTGTGAGAGACTAGATGGAATGGAACCGTATGGTTGAGACTAGCGAGTGGAGATACTATCATCTACTCTGGACAGAAGGAAGGCCAGCCCCACACACACGGAGTAGCGCTGCTGATGAAACCTGAGGCAACGGGAGCACTACTATCCTGGGAACCAGTGTCACCACGGATCCTCACTGCCCGATTCAACTCAAAGGGCAGGAAAGTTACCATCCTTCAGTGCTATGCTCCAACAAATGCTGCAGAGTTAGAAGAAAAAGAGAACTTCTGTGAGCAAGTCCAAGCCATAGTGGACAAAACACCAAAGAGGGACTTGAAGATCTTAATGGGAGACCTGAATGCAAAAGTGGGATCAGACAACACCAACAGAGAACTGATCATAGGCAAACATGGCACAGGAGACCAGAATGAAAATGGTGAACTCTTAGCAGAGTTCTGCACCTTCAATGACCTGGTCATTGGAGGCACCATCTTTCCCCACAAGAAAGTCCACAAGACCACATGGACTTCCCCTGATGGCAGGACTGAAAACCAGATCGACCAAATCACCATTGGGCGAAAGTGGACAAGGAGCCTGCACGATTTCAGGGTGCAGCGCGGAGCAGACGCAGCGTCAGACCACCATCTTGTAATAGCCATCCTCAAGACAAAGCTCAAAGTCTTCGCCAACATGGCAGGAAGACCACTGCACAAGTACAACGTGCACAGCCTGAGAGAAATAGAAAAAATGAAGAATTTAAGCTTGAACTAAGGAACAAGTTCAGCATGCTTTCCCAGCTGCCAGAGGAAACAATCAAAGAGCTGTGGCACAGTCTGCATGAGACCTGGAAGACAGCATGCTAAGCAGTCCTGGGAAAGAATACAAGGAATGGCTGACAACAGAAACATGGGCACTGATCACCGAGAGAAAACAGCTGAAAGACCAGATCAACAGAACACAGGATCAAGAAGAGAAGCAGACATTGCAAGCATGCTACTGGGACAAGAACCGGGCAGTAAAAAGAAGTGCAAGAAAAGACAAGAGAAACTTCATCGAGGAGCTGACTCAGGAAGCAGAGACTGCATCAGGCCAAAGAAACATGAAGAGGCTGTATGAGATCTCTGGAAAAAACAGTAAACCAAGTTGCCCTGTCAAAGACAAGAACGGCAACACCACCTCAGGTGAGGACCAGAGAGCAAGATGGGCAAAGCACTTCAAGGAAACACTAAACAGACCAGCACCATCTGTCCCGCCAGACATTCCACCACCTACTGAAATCCTTGACATTAACATCGCCCCCCCCCCCCCCACCAAAAATCAGATCACCAAAGCCATAAAGTCTCTCAAGTCAGGTAAAGCAGCAGGTCTCGATGGTATATCCCCTGAAGCACTGAAGGCAGACATCCAGACTTCAACTGACATGATGCATCCACTCCTAAACATGATCTGGGAGCAAGAGAGTGTGCCAGAAGACAGGAAGAAAGGCTACCTCATGAAGCTACCAAAGAAAGGGGACCTGTCATCCTGTAACAACTGGAGAAGAACCATGCTGCTGTCTATCCAAGGGAAGGTACTGACAAGAATAATCTTAGAAAGACTGAAGACAGCACTAGACAAAATAATTAGGGATGAACAGGCAGGCTTCCGACAAGACAGATCATGCACATATCAGATTGCCACAACGCGCATCATCATCGAACAGTCCCTGGAGTGGCAGACCCCCTTGTATTCAGGCTTTATTGACTTTCAGAAGGCATTGGAGAGTGTCGACAGAGATGTCATCTGGAGACTGATGCACCACTATGGCTTTCCACTAAAGTTTGTCATGATCATCCAACATCCGCTCCAAACTGGATCAGATTCCTTTCCTACCTGCGCCTCCTGATCCCCAATTCACTGGCACTCCTCTCTTGTCTTTCACCCAACAAGCGAGAAAGAAATCAAGAACATTCTGAAAGAAATGACAATAAAATCATGCGACCTCGATCCTGTCCCTGCTTCTCTTTTCATTCAGTGCATTCCACAGCTTATACCTACCATCACAAAAATAGTAAACTCATCTCTTCTTTCTGGAAAATTTCCATCAGCTCTCAAAACTGCGATAGTCACACCTCTACTCAAAAAGCACGACCTCGATCCTAACCTCCTGAAGAACTATAGACCTGTTTCTAATCTGCCTTTTATCTCTAAAGTCCTTGAAAAAGTTGTTCTGAAACAACTCAACAGCCATCTTCTTTCCAATAATCTCTTTCCCCCTTTTCAGTCTGCCTATCGCGTCAACCACAGCACTGAAACCACCCTGGTTCATACTCTAAACATGCTTCTCCATGCTTCCGACTCAGGGAAAATCTCCCTTCTTACTCTCCTCGACTTATCTGCTGCCTTTGACACTATAGACCATTCAATTCTTCTCTCCCGTCTCCAAAACATGTTTGGCATTAAAGGCACAGCCCTCACCTGGTTCACCTCATACCTAGCAGACCGAGTCCATACTGTTGCAGTAAACAAGATTCAATCAGCGCCTGCCATACTGGAATGCGGTGTCCCTCAGGGATCAGTTCTGGGCCCTCTTCTTTTTACCCTCTATACTGCTCCATTGTCACATATAATAGACCGTCATCATATCAATTATCACTTTTATGCCGATGACTCGCAGATTCAAAGCAGTGACACACCTGAAAATCTTCCTTCTCTTTTGACAAATATGACCAACTGCCTTCAAGATATCCAACACTGGATGATACAAAACAAATTACAACTAAATGCAGATAAAACCGAAGCCATGCTCGTAGGCACCAAACACAAACTCTCCTCCGTTCCAACAACTTCAATAGAATTCGGCAATACGTCAGTTCCGCTATCCACTTCTGTGAAGTATCTAGGAGTCGTTGTCGACAACACTCTCTCCATGCAAAAATTCATTACCCAAACCTGTCAGTCATGCTACTATCAACTACGGCGTATTAGCGCAATTCGTAAGTACCTGTCCACTGATGCAACATCCAAACTTGTCACTTCTCTTATTCTCTCATGTCTGGACTATTGCAATTCTCTTTTGGCTGGTCTGCCAGCATCATCCATCCACTCCCTTCAACGTATACAAAACTCTGCAGCTCGTCTGGTCCTCAGAAAGAAAAAATCCGAGCACATTACCCCTCTCTTGCAATCTCTCCATTGGCTGCCCGTACCACAGAGAGTAAACTACAAGATCAATACCCTCTGTTACAAATGTCTCCACAATACTGCACCCTCCTACCTCTGTGAATGTCTTCACTTGTACACACCTTCTCGCTCCCTCCGCTCCTCGGCAGATACTTTGTCTTTAAGAATACCCAGATTCAACCTATCTACCGTTGGCCGTCGCTCTTTCTCTGTTTCTGGTCCATCGATCTGGAACGACCTTCCTCTCTCCCTCCGGCAAAAGCCTACTTATGACACTTTTAAATCCAACCTCAAGACACACTTATTTCAAACCTAAGTTTTTCTCCTTCCGCTTCCATCTCTTACCTGTTCCTGCCTTCAACATCCACCTGCCAAAGTGCTTAACGTTTGTAGGTGTGTGTGCGCGCGGGCGTGCTGCGTGCATGCGTGCGTGCGTGCGTGTTGTGTGTGTGTATATTTGAATTTGTTAAAACTGTAAATAGTTGTTGATTGTGTGTTGTGTAGGTCGAATGAAAGCGCTTTGATTTGTTTTTACAAGAGATAGCGCTATACAAATTCCATGTATTATTATTATTATTATTAACAGCTATATAAAGATGCCACCTGTCAAGTCACCCATGACAGAAAATTGATGGAACCCTCTCCATAAAAAATTGGCATTTGTCAGGGCTGTTTGTTGTCACCAACCATCTTCCTGTTGGTGGTTAACTGGATAATGCGACAGGCTACAGCAGGCAGGAGAACTGGCATACAGTGGACCTTCACAAGGCAGCTGGAAGACCTGGACTTCGCAGATGACATCAGCCTTCTCTCCCACAAGCAGCAAGATGCACAAAGGCAAGAGAAGCTATGTCATGTTGCGGAAGAAGCCGAAAAGATAGGCCTCCAAATCAACTTCAGGAAGACAGAGGTCATGAGGGTGCTGGTGAACAATAAAAAATTTTTAAAAAAAAAACAAGATCTATTGCGACTACACCAAGAAAATATCAAAGAAGTCAACAAGTTGACCAACCTGGGCAGTGTCGTCAGTAAAGATGGGGGGACGGATGAAGACATCAAGTGCCGAATGAATCAAGCCCTTCATGCCTTCAACACCCTTCGCCCAATCTGGAGATCAACAGCCCTCTCACTCCACAACAAGATCCAGATCTTCAACACCAACATCAAGTCTGTCCTTCTTTACGTCTCAGAAATCTGGTGGGTAACAAAGACCAACACCCACACACTCCAGACATTTACTAACAGATGTATCAGGAACATCCTTAGTATCAGGTGACCAGGAGTCGTCTCAAACGAAGAACTGTGGGACAGGACCAGACATGCCGACGACGACTCCTACTACTACAACTACTACTACTACTACTACTACTACTACTACTACTACTACTACTACTACTGCTACTGCTGCTACTACTACTACTACTACTACTACTACTACTACTACTACTACTACTAACTACTACTACTACTACTAGTGCCAATGCTACTGCTATTTCTGTCATAAGTAAACATCATTGCTCCAGTCATTTTCTTATGTCATAGATGATCACCAACACAGTAAAGACAACCACAGAGAACAAAAGACCACATGAAGCAACACCTACTTATACCAATGCTGTCACAACATGAAGCAACACCTACCTATACCAATGCTATCAGAACAGGAAGCAACACCCACCTATACCAATGCTGACACAAGACATGAAGCAACACATACCTATACCAATGCTCTCAGAAGATGAAGCAACACCTACCTATACAATGCTGTTAGAAATCACATGAAGCAACACCTACCTTTACCAATGCTGTCAGAAATTACATGAAGCAACATCTACCTATACCAATGCTGTTAGAAGATGAAATAACACCTACCTATACCAATGCTGTCACAACATGAAGCAACACCTACCTATACCAATGCTGTTACAAGACATGAAGCAACACCTACCTATACCAATGCTGTCACAAGACATGAAGCAACACCTACCTATACCAATGCTGTCACAACATGAAGCAACACCTTCCTATACCAATGCTGTCACAAGACATGAAGCAACACCTACCTATACCAATGCTGTCACAACATGAAGCAACACCTACCTATACCATGATATTAGAAGATGAAATAACACCTACCTATACCAATGCTGTTACAAGACATGAAGCAACACCTACCTATACCAATGCTGTCACAACATGAAGCAACACCTTCCTATACCAATGCTGTCAGAAATCACATGAAGCAACACCTACCTATACCAATGCTGTTACAAGACATGAAGCAACACCTACCTATACCAATGCTGTCACAACATGAAGCAACACCTACCTATACCAATGCTGTCACAACATGAAGCAACACCTACCTATACCAATGCTGTCACAACATGAAGCAACACCTACCTATACCAATGCTATCAGAAGATGAAGCAACACCTACCTATACCAATGCTGTCACAGCATGAAGCAACACTTAGCTATACCAATGCTGTCAGAAGATCGCATGAAGCAACACCTACCTATACCAATGCTGTCAGAAGATGAAGCAGCACCTACCTATACCAATGCTGTCAGAAGATGAAGCAGCACCTACCTATACCAATGCTGTCACAACATGAAGCAACACCTACCTATACCAATGCTGTCAATGAAGCAGCACCTATCTATACCATGCTGTTACAAGACATGAAGCAACACCTACCTATCCAATGCTGTCAGAAATCACATGAAGCAACATCTACCTATACCAATGCTGTCAGAAGATGAAGCAACACCTACCTATACCAATGCTGTTACAAGACATGAAGCAACACCTACCTATACCAATGCTGTCAGAAGATGAAGCAGCACCTACCTATACCAATGCTGTCAGAAGATGAAGCAGCACCTACCTATACCAATGCTGTCACAACATGAAGCAACACCTACCTATACCAATGCTGTTAGTAGATGAAATAACACCAACCTATACCAATGCTGTTAGAAGATGAAATAACACCTACCTATACCAATGCTGTCACAAGACAGCCTCTGATTCAGGTAGGTCTGTTGTCGATATTTTGTCACATGAACCTATCCACCGGGCTTCTAAGTCACAGGCTGGTGTCAACGCGGTAAAACACGAGTCGGCCTATCAAGTTCTCCGATCTGCAGTGTCGCTGCGTGGTGTGTCAGTGTGTCGGTACATCTGAACATCAGTCATTCACTGAGAACAACTGTCAGTGATAAATCACTGTATTGATGCCGCTTTCCTAACACACAGCAGAGGTAGTTATAAAACAAACAACAAAAAACCCATCGTATCATTGAAACAGACTAACACACAAGAAACGAAAATCTCTCTCTCTCTCTCTCTCTCTCTCTCTCCTCTCTCTCTCTCTCTCTCTCTCTCTCTCTCTCTCTCTCTCTCTCTCTCTCTCTCTCTCTCTCTCTCTCTCTCTCTCTCTCTCTCTCTCTCTCTCTCTCTCTCGTGAGGACGTCCACTATACCAATGCTGTCACAAGACATGAAGCAACACCTACCTATACCAATGCTGTGTGCGCATTGGTATAGGAAGGTGTTGCTTCATGTGATTTCTGACAGCATTGGTATAGGAAGGTGTTGCTTCATGCGATCTTCTGACAGCATTGGTATAGGTGGGTGTTGCTTCATGTCTTGTAACAGCATTGGTATAGGTAGGTGTTGCTTCATGTCTTGTAACAGCATTGGTATAGGTAGGTGTTGCTTCATGTCTTGTAACAGCATTGGTATAGGTAGGTGTTGCTTCATGTGATTTCTGACAGCATTGGTATAGGAAGGTGTTGCTTCATGCGAGGAGTGGACGTCCTCACGACAAGACGTATTCAAGGAGCGCTCCAGTGTTCCTTCACTGACCGGTGTTCTGTGGTGTGGTGTATTACACCTGTGTTAAAGTGTCGAAGTGGTGATGTGATGTGAAGTGATCATGTGAAGTGGCTGTTCGCACCCAGTATGTGAGTGAGTGTCAACTGCTGTAGAATTCGTGTATCATATACATTTTACAGGTATGTAAATCGATTGAAAGCAAAATAGGTAATGTGAACATGAGCTAGACTGAATCTATGTGAGGGCCACATCAAACCTTCCCTCCAAATGAGGGCTGGTTGGTGGCTCTCCTTCGCACTGCCCTGACTTCTTTAATTTTTCTTCTACTGCCGTGACTTTTTTTTTTTTTTTTTTTTTTTAAATCTGTGATGTGATTCTGTACTACCTCCAACACACCTTCCACAATGCGACCAACAACAAGATCAGAAAGTGCAAAACATTCTTTGTCATTAGAAAACATTCAATTCACTAAAGACAGTCGTCAAGTAAAATTCGTAGCAGCTCCCAAACACCTACCTACATGGAGAACAGTGCTGCACAACAGATATATAGACACTCTTAAATCCCACACTGCAACAACCACATGGCAAGACTCAACACAATCAAAAGATATAATACCAGATATAGACATTTACTCAGCCACACTTCCACCACAACTTTTCAAAACATTCCTGCAGCTTTTCCTTGACGATACAAAACTACTGACAATCACAATATTTCACTCGACAGGGACCATATTGATATAAGGAAATACGTGTCAGGAATGGTTGGAGACAGAATTTGACATTTTAAAGAAAATAGTAAATAGTATTTGTGATTGTGCTGGTGATGCAAATCGCACTGATCCCTCTTCCTCCCCTGTGTATCTGTCTGTGCCTGGAACTTTGTTAGCCATCACTGCACCTTCACCTGACATTACCCTCCCCCCAGTAGTGGACAGTTCTCCCACCATGTTGCCAGGAGACAATCGGTTGTCTGTGCCGTCTCCTCATTCTTCCCCTCCTTCCTCCCCACTTCCAAGCCCACTTTCTCAGTGTTCAGCTGATGCCATTCCCATTGAACCATCTCCCCAGCAACCCCAGCTCTCCTCTGCCCCTCCAACTGACTCTCTGTGTATTGACACAACCCCCCTATCCCACCCCCTGGACGACACAACCCCATCCATCCCCACTGCCATCCCCACTGAATCATCTGCCGAGCAACCCCAGCTCTCTTCTACCCCTCCAGCTGACTCTCCATATAGTGACAACATCCACAAAAAAATCTCCACCTAGCCTCCACAGCTTGGCCACATCAGCCCTACCCACACTCACACAAGTTCACTGCCAGCTGTCTGCAGCCATCTCCACCATCACTGCCCTCAAAGCACAGGTCGATGCCTTACAGACAGAGAACAAACACTTACACCAACAGATAGAGATAACAGCCAGCACCAGCAAAGACAGCACAGTCCAACAAAACACATAAAAGCCACCGAACAAATACTGAAGTCAACCATTGCTGACCTTACTCAGCAAAACACTCAATTACAGAAAACAGTTGACAGTCAAACCAAAAGCCTCTCTGCCTTCGACAACTGGCAAAAACACATTAATAAAGAAATCAATCAATTAAAGAAAGCCCTGCCATCAACTACTACATCATACCTACAATCCCACTCCAACAACCATACAGTCACTTCCACTCCAAAGACTCATACCAAAAAACTAACAACCACTTCCAAAATTCTCTTAAGTGACTCCCTCTCTGACATATCAGATACTCCAATAGATGAAGAAATGATCCCCACAATCCCCATTAATAACAAGTTTTCACCCCTTGATCCTGACCAAAACCCCAAACCCAAACCACCCCCTCCACCAACCCCTTCCTCACTTCCAAAAGATAAAAGTACAAAAAGTTCAGTTCCCACTGTCAACTCCAAGGCACCCCCTCCACCACCCCCTCCCCCAACACCTTTAGAAGCACTGCTGAGAAAGTCTGTCCCTACTGCCAGCCAAGAGCTACTTATTGGTGACTCTGTCCTAAATGCAGTTGGAGACGGAACTTCTCCCCATGGCAGACCAGCGAGAAACCTGTCAGTGCCAGGCCTGACCGTCCAACACCTGCTGAAGTGGCTATCCACCCTTCCTCCTTCTCCACACATCACAGGTGTCACCTTCCATGTAGGCATCAACAGCTGCTTACAAAGTGGCCCAGTTGATTGTGCTACATGGCAACATGTAATCAGAGGACTAGGCCAGGTCTTCCCCCAGGCTATCATAAAAGCCTCTTCAATCCTCCCTCCATATGGCCGACACCATTCCTCGAAATCGGTGAGGGACTCTAAGGCCAGCCTCTCCAAAGTCTGTGCTGAAGAGGGGGTGAGTTTTATCAACCACACCTCCTCTTTTCAGACTGAAAGGGGGCGCCCAAGAAGTCCCTATACAAGTACTTAGACCCCTTTCACCCAAGTCCCTATGGTATTGCGGTCCTTACCAACAACTTGTACCGCATACCAAACTCAAAACCTCTGCTCCCCACTCCAACCCACTCCACCAACCAGAGGCACAAGACTTGGGCCTCACAGTCCATCCAAAGATCTGTAGCCAACATCAAAGGACAGCCCCATCCTATGAACGGCCCATGGTCTCCCCCAACACCTAAGGCCCTTTAGCATGCAGACAGCGTGCCCGAGCACAAAGCCTCTCCACGCCACCACCACTATGATAAGCAGTCCGGCCTGCCGCATGGTGTGTCCCAGTACAAAGCCCGTCCATGCCTCAGCGATTACGATAAAAACTTCGGGCTGTCGCATGGCGTGCCTGAGTACTGTGGCCACTACCATAAGCAGTTCCCACCCCTTCCTTCAGCCAGAAAAGTCAATGCCTGGGGACACTCCAGGAGCCCTCAGGCACAGGATAAACAAAACTCCTGGAGGTCCTGCTAACCACTATCCAACAGGCCTTTCTATAACCCTTCCTTTAGAAAGTCTATTGACAACAAACTAGCAAGAGAGAGAGAGAGAGAGAGAGAGAGAGAGAGAGAGAGAGAGAGAGAGAGAGAGAGAGAGAGAGAGAGAGGAGAGAGTTGTTATTGACACCCCTTCCCACCAAGTCGCCTCTTTGGAAGTGTGAAACCTGTGTTCATTCCTCTTTGTTTGATTCCTGCCAAATTGATTCTCTTATTCTTTATTCATTTTTTATTTTGTTTGGTTTGGTTTTTGCTTTCTCCTCTCTAGTTTCATACATATTTTTTATTATATAATTATTTTTTTTTTCCTTCATTTGTTCGGGATCTTTTTTTTTCTTTTTCTTTTTCCCCTAAATCTATTTTTTATTATTATTATTTTTATCTTCTTTTTTTTTCTTTTTTTTTTCTTCTCTTCTTGGCTTGTCTGGGCCTGGTGTTAAGTTCTTGTTACCGTGTTGTTTGCCTGGGCCTCTTCAGGCTCCTGTGGAAATTCCATTCTGCTATTTGTGTGTGTGTATGTGTGTGTGTTGTTTGCTTCCCCCCCCCCCCCCATGGCGCGCTGTGTGTGTGTGTGTGTGTGTGTGTGTGTGTGTGTGTGTGTGTGTGTGTGTGTGTGTGTGTGTGTGTGTTCCTTCTGAGTGTTGATTGATGCTAGCTTATGGATTGATGCATTTTCGGACTTATAATGGTGAAAGATGAAAGATGCATATCAAAGACATTACAGTGTGCATCCCGGAGGGACCAGAACTCTAGTTGTGAGTGTTGTGCCAGTTAAGGCTAACTAAAAGCTTTTTTCAGGCTGTGACAGTGAACGACTGGTGTGTGTACACACCTGTGTATGAATTACTCACTGGGTATCGCCATCTTGCCAACACAAGCCGAGACATTGTTGAAGCAACATTAAATCTTGAACAAGCAAGCAGAAACATTATGAGTGTGAGCACTGTGTGGTATTGTTTCCTCCTTGCCAGTTCCTGGACAAAGTGTGCACGAATTTGGTAGTCGGGCATCAGGGATTTGCCCAACAGCAGAGTGACGTGGTAATTGGCACCCTTGTGAAATTTATCACCAAGTCACCCTCAGAAGTGTATAAGAACACTCTTTTTATTTTTATTTTTCATTTTATTTTATTTTTATTTTATTTTTTATTTGTTTTTTTTTTCTCTCCTTTATATTGCCAATATTGTTGATTGTTCAATTAGACAATATCTACCGTGTATGATTGTGTCTTTTGAGTAACTATTGAAATTAGTTGTTTGTGTCTTTTGAGTAACTATTGAAATCATTCTTTCTTTCCTTACATCTCATTACCCCAGTGCCCTACTCCCATCCCCATTATTCACCCTTTATAAAGTTTATATCTTTTGAGTAACTATTGAAATCTTTTTTTTTTCCCCTTACATTTCATCATTCCCCCAGTGCCCTACTCCCATCCCCATTATTCACCCTATATAAAATTGATTCTTATCTTGTCTTTTGCTACACATCATTGTTAGTTCCATTGGGTTATACAGTTATATACACTGTATGTGTATCCTTAAGTGACTTAGAAATCAGTTTTTTTTCTTTCTTCTTACATTTCACCCTTCCCCCTATTGAGTGCCCACTCCCCCTTATCCCTATTTATCCCTAATTAATCTTCACCTTTTCCGGTTTTTAGACACATTATCACATTTCCAACAAAAATCAACACAAACAGATGCATTCAAGACACAACATGTGGCCCTCGAAGGAAGGCCTACGAATTTGCCAATTAAATATAAATCACGCAGTTAATAAAATTGAAGACATATCAACACTTATTAGAAACCATGGCAAACCATTTCACATACTAGGGCTATCTGAATCAAGACTTTCAAAACAAATAGTAGACAGTGATTTATATATCCCAGGATATAAAATCATACGAAAGGATCCACAAAAGCAAAAAGATACAGGAATCCTCATATACATTAGTGAATCTATAACCTTTAAGCGTCTCATCCATCTAGAACATTATGATGTAGAATCTGTCTGGCTTGAAGTCTCCATGAAAGGTTCACCACCTATAGCAGTGGGATTCTGCTATAGGAATCCAGCAGAAAGAAAAAACTGGATAGACAAGTTTGATGCAATGATGAACATAGTCCTATTAGAATCCAGGGAAGATTACTCCTAGGTATTTTAATATCGATGTAACAAAAGTAAATAATGCATGGATGCAAATTACTAATTCATTCAACCTTCACCAACTAGTCAGTTTACCCACGAGAGTTACGCCAAATTCAAGCACAATAATTGACCACATCTACGTATCAAATCCTAAAAACATCATAGAAACATGTGTCCCTGTCTATAACTGCAGCGATCACTACCCTGTCTGTACTACTTGGTCAAAAAAAGGAACAAAAATTCCCAAACCTGGCCATAAAACCTTAACATGTCGTTCTTTTGCAAAATTCAATGAACAGCTTTTCCTTCTCGAACTAAGTAACTCTATGCTCTCAGAAACATTCAACATTACTGA
>CM060343.1:12887270-12907270 GCA_030674155.1 Stramonita haemastoma
TCATCATCGAACACATCGGACAAACACATCATTGCCTCCCATGCATAAAGAGTGGGAGCCCAACACCATGTTTCTAAACATCTCAATAAGACCCCTTTACATATTTGTAGAACCATCACATCATTGTTTTACAGGGTAAAACTGGACGCTTTTAAAAACAAAATTTAGTAAGAATGCACTGTGCCCTTTTTGGTAAAATATTTACAAAATCAACATATACTTTTTGAATGCCCAGGTTTTGAAGATAGTTTACCATCTTTTTGAAGGCAAGAAAACATTATCGCACATTCTCCTTGATGCTGAGTTAAGGCTAGAGATAACGTTATGTTTATTTTATGCTGTGTTCGGTAGATTTCTTTGAATTCCGTTAATCTTGCTTGTTACTAGGTAGTTATCTGTTTGTACTTGATTTGTTTCTTTACCATCCATATCACAAACACAGTGGCGCTCCACCACGAAATGAGTCGCTTAGCACATTACCCAATTTTGCGCTAGGAGCCTTTAAAGGCAGGTGGGGGTCAAGTTGTCAATTTTGTGATTTTGATTGATTATTAAACTAGACCTGTTTATTTATCTTATAATGAAATATCAAGGTATCGTTTTTATTCCTTTTGCTTTTAAATGTGTTTTGAAAATGCCAAAGCACTCATTCTGACAACCTGTTGCTAAAATAAGCTTGCCCGTTTCTCATTTTGTCACATCCTGCAGTCTATCATTTCAATTTGTAATAATGTTGCACAGAATTGTCCGATTTACAATCTGTTTTTTGTATTTGATAGCCACTTTATTGCACATTAATAACATCTCACTAACTAAAAATTGACCTAATGTGCACTCCGTCTCATTATGTGGTGGAGCGTCACATTAATTTATTTTTACTGTTACTGTGCATTGACGTTAATTTGAGGACTACTACTACTACTACTAAACAGGGAGACACCAGTTAACCAATCATGTGAAGCTATGTTCCCGTGGATGGTGGATCTGACCACTGTGCACACACATTGCTTACGCAGAAGAATGTAGAATTAAAGCAACTCCTACAGAGGCCACGTAAAGGACTACCACATGAGAACAACTTGTCCCTGAAAGCATGGAGTTAACATCAGTGCCGACTCCACTCTCCCCAAAAGTCCTTCGGATGAGACTGTAAACCGAGGCCCCGTGTGCGAACGCACGCAGAACATCTTGCTCACACGTTGAATCCTGTTCCGCTTTTCGTAAGAGTAGGCCATGGTGTGCCGGTGGGAACAGATGACACAAAACTGCATACACACAGGAACTGGATGTAAAAAAAAAAATTTTTAAAGCACATGAGTGCTTGTTCCATTATCCTCGATATAAAAGAAGAAGTCAATGAATAAATAAATGAACAAATGAATAAATGAATAAATAAATAAATAAATAAATAAAACAAGTGTTCCAGCTATGAGGACTTTAAACTCATCCATTTCAGGCCCCACAACCACACGTCTGTCCTGATCCTGCTCCCAGTCTGGCAGGCTGTTGCAGAGAACAAAGCTACTTGATTTCGTTGTCATACCACTTCAAGGGGGACCAGATAGCTCAGTGGTCAGAGCGCTGGCTTTCCCCCAGACAAGGTTAAGCAGCATCGAGCGTGGTTCCCAATTGGATGGGTGACCGTTTGCGCGCCTTGGCTTCAGTACAGTCCCCCCAGTTCACCCAGCTGTAAATGGGTACCTGCCCTCTTTAGGTTCAGGGAAGGAGAAGCAGCGAGGGAGAGGAGATAGGCGCCGCCCTCAACATGCTGGCCCCTTGAGAAGCTGAGGTCTCTGACGCCTTGCTCCCCTAGGACCACACAGGTTATGGGACACCTTTACCTTTACCTAGATTTCTCTGCTTGAAATTCGCACTGCTCTCCCCAGGAAGAGCACATCGCAACAAGAGCAGCGCCTACACATTTTTTTTTCTTTTCCTGTCTGGAACTGTATTTGTTTCCCTATCAGAGTGCATTTCCTACATCATTTTCCAGCGGACAACTCTCTTGTTGCCATGGGTTCTTTTACGTGCGCTGAATAATTATGTGTAACACACGGAATCTCGGTTTATTGTCTCATTTGACTTTGTGCAGATTAAAACTGTGCAATGCTGTACAGATTAAAACTGTGCAATGATGTGCAGATTAGAACTGTGCGATGATGTACAGATTAAAATTGTGCAATGCTGTACAGATTAAAATTGTGCAATGGTGTACATATTAAAACTGTGCAATGGAGTACAGATTAAAACTGTGCAATGGTGTGCAGATTAAAACTATGCAATGATGTGCAGATTAGAATGTGCATGATGTACAGATTAAAATTGTGCAATGGTGTACATATTAAAACTGTGCAATGTGTACATATTAAAACTGTGCAATGGAGTACAGATTAAAACTGTGCAATGATGTGCAGATTAGAACTGTGCGATGATGTATAGATAAAATTGTGCAATGCTGTACAGATTAAAACTGTGCAATGGTGTACATATTAAAACTGTGCAATGGTACAGATTAAACTGTGCATGTGTGCAGATTAAAAATGATGCAATGGGTGCAGATTAGAAATGTGCATGATGTGCAGATTAAAACTGTGCAATGGTGTGCAGATAAAACTGCGCACTGATGTACAGATTCAAACTGTGCAATGATGTTCAGATTAAAACTGTGCAATAGTGTTCAGATTAAAACTGTGCAATGATGTACAGATTAAAACTGGGCAATGATGTACAGATTAAAACTG
This sequence comes from Stramonita haemastoma, assembly GCA_030674155.1. Lineage (NCBI taxonomy): Eukaryota > Metazoa > Mollusca > Gastropoda > Neogastropoda > Muricidae > Stramonita > Stramonita haemastoma. The sequence goes on from CM060343.1 coordinate 12,890,012, forward strand.
GGCTATGATGCACAGATTAAAGTTCTGCAATGATGTACAGATTAGAACTGTGCACTGATGTACAGATTAAAATTGTGCACTGATGTACAGATTAAAACTGTGCACTGATGTACAGATTAAAATTGTGCACTGATGTACAGATTAGAAATGTGCAATAATGTGCAGATTAAAACTGGGCAATGATGTACAGATTAGAAATGTGCAATTATGTACAGATTAAAATTGTGCAATGATGTGCAGATTAAAACCGTGCAATAGTGTGCAGATTAAAACTGTGCAATGGTGTGCAGATTAAAACTGTGCAATGATGTACATATTAAAACTGTGCAATGATGTACAGATTCAAGCTGTGCAATGATGTTCAGATTAAAACTGCAATGGTGTACAGATTAAAATTGTGCAATGGTGTGTAGACTAAAACTGTGCAATGATGTACAGATTAGAACTGGGCAATGATGTACATATTAAATCTGTGCAATGATGTACAGGTTAAAACTGTGCAATGGTGTGCAGATTAAAACTGGGCAATGATGTACAGATTAGAACTATGCAACGATGTACAGATTCAAACTGCGCAATGATGTACAGATTAAAACAGGGCTTTAAATCAACTCTAGTATTGTTCCTTGTAAATATCCCAGCCAGCCATAAAGTTTAACCTGGTATTATCACCAAGTTTGGGGAGAACTATATAAATGACACACAGCATAACATAAAAGCAAAACAGATGGTAGCCCTATTTCCCCTATCTCTTTTTCCAAACCTACACTGCCGATTTCCTCACTGACTAATCGCCGCTTCTTTCGTAAGGTTCGTAGTTTTCCGAGTTTTAGACAAAAATGCTTCTGACTATGAATCAGTTTCTAACTAAATGTGTAGTCCTGTCACCATTCATAGAATTTGTAGGTCACTGGTTACTCATTTCTATTCAGCCTTCGAGTGTTTCTGTCTAGTACCTATACTGCTGGATGGGAGTGGGGTCTATCTATCTATCTATCTATCTATCTATCTATCTATCTATCTATCTATCTAATCTATCTATCTATCCCTTAGTCTGGCGACCGTGGGGGCACCCCTGAAGACTTGACAACCCGTTCCCTCAATTCCTCTCTCTGCTCTGCCTTTCTCAAAATTTGGCTGAGTTCTAGGCCTGTCCATTTGCTGATGTTGTCCTCCCATCTCTTCTTTGGTCAGCCTCTTTTTCTTCCTCCCTGGACAGTGCCTGCAGTATTGTTTTTCCAAGCCTTTCGATCTTGTGACATGCCCCTACCATTTCAATTTACGCTTCTTTACGATTGATAGAAGATTTTCGTAGGGGCCAAATGGTTTGCTGGATTCTGTTAGGCAGCTCTTCGCTGCTTATGCAGTCTCTGTAGGAGATGCCAAGGAGTCTCCGGAAGCTCCTCATCTCTACCGCCTGTACTCCTCTCTCCAAATCAGCAGTCAGGTCCATGATTCACAGGTATATAGGAATATGGATATGACAGACAGTCACAGTCACAGTTGTCATTTTCAGTATCTTAGTCGTGCTGTCATGTTTAGTATCTTGGCCATGCTTTCAGTACTTTGGCCATGCTTTCAGTACCTTTGCCATGCTTTCAAGTCCTCAAACTTTCCTCTCTACTGTCTTTATCAACATCTCTATTTTCCCCACCTGCCATGAAGGAAATTTCTAGACGGCCTCTTTTCTGTCGCGTGCGCTCCTTCAGAGAATGCTACGCTCTGTAGAAGTGCCTTGCACAAAGACCGATGATGTCAGGAAAGATCAAAATATGGTCAAAAGGGGGCAGGACCTGTGAAGCATCCTGAAAAAGCTGGCATGGATTGAGATACTGGGAAAGAAACCACGATATGGAACAAGGAAAGGAAAACAGGGTCAGTGTGAAGCCAGAATGACAGAATTCGAACATGCCTAGCTACAGGCAACCACCTTTTTCTGGGGCACACTAGGAAAACTGCCTCTGGCATGCTGGTGACGTCACATCTCACGTGAAGTAGCTTAGCCAATGGCTTGTGAGCAGCCATTACATCATTACCTAAACTTGGCTTGCACAGTAAAAGCGAGTGTTTATTTCGACTATTTGCAATCTGTTGGAGGGGAAAGGTAAGTCATGCATCCTCCACAGTGCACAAACCCAACATCACTCAGTCAATAGTGCTATATTTAGTGCGCACTTTCCTTTTACCTAGTCCCAGTGTGGTCAGTTCCTGCTATAATTAGTTCCAGCTGGGCTGGGATGGGATGGATTAATTAGCAGCTTTAGAGGAGCTGAAAGTGGGGGAAACTGACAGCTGTGCTTCCATAATGATTGGAAATACTTCTGATAAATATACACCACCTACACTACGTCCAAGGGACACACACAGCTAATTACTGACTTGCACATGCCCTCCACATCTTAATGTGACGCTTCACCACATAAGGAGTTGCATTGCACCAGAGGTCAATTTTTAGTTTTTGGCATGTTATTAATTTGCAATAAAATTGCTATACAATGCAAAAAAAACAGATTGAAAAATCGAACAATTTTAGCGAAAGTTATTACAAGTTGAAATAATAGACTGCAGAAAATGACAAAATGAGAAATTGACAAATGAGATGAGAAATTGACAAGTTTAGTATACAAAAAGGTGATCAGGTGATAAGGTGGCTATTTTCAAAAAACGTTTAGAGACAAAAGGAAACAAATTTATGCCTTGATATTTCGCAAAAATATAGAATAAGTACTATAGTGTTATAATCCATCAAAATCTCAAAATCGACAACCTCACCCAATGGCTCCTAGCGGGAAAAGTAGGTTATGTGCTAAGCGAGTCATTTCGTGGTGGAGCATCACCTTTGTGTTAATTACTGAATTGCACATGCCCTCCACACCACACCTTTGTGTTAATTACTGAATTGCACATACCCTCCACACCACACCTTTGTGTAAATTACTGACTTGCACATACCCTCCACACCACACCTTTGTGTAAGTTCTCTTCTCTTCAAAAGTTTAGGACTAGTCCTATTTAAGAGGCACCTTATTACTGTTAGCCTAGTTTCACTATGTAACTAAACATGAGCAAAAGCTACTAAAAGCAATTCACAATGGAACCTGTTCTTTATTGGTATTGTAGGTATCTGTCAGTCTTGGAAGACCATGGAGTTCGCTCCAGGCCCTAGAGCACAAAGCCTGGGTAAGTAAGTGTGGAGGGCAAGCTGTTACCCATGCAGCAGACCCCCTCCATCTCCCTGTCACTGGAATGGTCCATTGGAAAGGCAATCACGATACCTATAGTTCCAGTGCCATGGCAACTTTCTGGCACACTATTAGTATATTGATAGGTGTAATGAAAAACACACATTTTTGTTTGATCCTGAGGATATGTGCCAACTTGTGTCAATCCACCAGTCTGCCCAAGCATACACAAGTGTGTGTGTGTGTGTGTGTGCGTGTGTGTGTGTGTGTGTGTGTGTGTGTGTGTGTGTGTGTGTGTGTGTGTGTGTGTGTGTGTGTGTATGTGTTCGTGTGTGTGTGTGTGTGTCACAGATGATATTAGCTTACTAACTGGCTGAATGTTGAATCATTTCAAGTTGACTAGTGGGCTGGTCAACTAAACGTTTGAATAATTCTTTGGTTAGGTAGTTAGTGTGGTATTGCTTGGCTGTTTCAGCTGGCGAGTTTCGTGTTCACAAGTTGATGCTGTGTTCCTAGCAGACTGACAGCTAGCTGCTTTACAGTGCAGCATGGACTGTACATGGTTTCAGTGGTGGTTCTTGTGGTGAGGGTCTGCTCTTCACACACCACACAGCCTGGCCACACTGCACACACATCACCTCCCCCTTCCTCCGGCCACACGCCCCACCCTGCACGTGCAGCAGTCAGAGACGTCATCACCACTGCCGGCATCACAGAGGCCTCTGCTGCTGGAACTGACAGAGGGAGGGCTGTGTCCCCAGAGAACAGACAGAGGAGGAGTGATGTGCCTCTGGCGCTCTCTACTGGGAAACAGAACACACAGAAGATGAGTGATGTGCTCTCTACTGGGAAACAGAACACACAGAGGAGGAGTGATGTGCTCTCTACTGGGAAACAGAACACACAGAGGATGAGTGATGTGCTCTCTACTGGGAAACCTGACACACAGAGGATGAGTGATGTCCATCAAGATGTTGTGCTCTTACTCTGAATCCTCCATTGCCTCAGATCACCAATCCATGCCTCATCAATCCTCCTTTTCATGGTGTCTTCTCTGATGCTTCAGATGATGTTTCTGTACACAATCAAACTGATCAAGTGTCCAAAACCGACCGTAGCCTGCACAGTGTACATGCTGGATATGGGGATAACGAGGTGTGTCAACTCCTTCTGAGAGTCCCCACAGGAAAGGTCATAGTACTACGAGTTTGTTACTGTTCCAATGCCGTTTTTAGTATTGACCAGTATGATAATGGTGAGAAGTTAAATTCAGAATTTTTTCATCATCAATGTGAGATGGGAAGCAATTATGAAACACGCAGAGACATCATCACCTTCACAAATACCGTCATCTTGAGACTGAAAAGTCATAAGCCTTACGGAGAGAGATCATTGGTGATGCTGGGTTTTTCTCAAGTCAACACATCTGACGGCCCAAAGCTGAACTTTGCTTATCTATTCCCATCTTTGGGTGAGTATGTAGACCTAAAAGTTTGTAGGGGATTAAACTAACGAGATAATCTTCATTTAATTATACAGTTCTATCCCCCCCCTCCCCCCCTGTGGAGATGCTGAGGGCCTGTCTGTGTGAATTGCATCCCCACCTTCTGGAAGTTCTGTGCTAGAAATATAATAATGATAATAATAATACATGGAATTTATATAGCGCTATATCTTGTAAAAACAAATCAAAGCGCTTGCACTCGACCCTCACAACGAACAACCAATGACAATAAATAATTCTAGCAAAATCGAAAGCACACACGCGCGCGCGCACACGCACACACACACACACACACACACAACACACACACACACACACACACACACACACACACACACACACACACCTATAGAGGTTATACATTTTGACAGGGTGAATGGAATTTCAAATGTTAGAGGCAGGGACAAATAGGAGATGAAAACAGAAGGTAAAAATCTTAGGTTTGAAACAAGTGTGTCCTCTATATCCTCTATTCTATCACTCTCTCCGTTTCTCCCTTGATCCTTAACTTCGAGTCACCTCCGTCTTGTCTTTTTTCTGCCCTCTTGGTCCATTCTCCTGCCCTTTTTTTCCCAAAAAGACTTAAAAGAGAACAATTCTCTGCCATGCTGAAGTTTGGATGAGACGAAAACAAGATTTCAAGTTTTCCAGATTTAATTCGGCTGTGACCCCTCTTGGGGCATGGAGGATTTCAGTAAACAAAATCAACTGGACATACATATAATTTGCATTAACAAAATATGTTTACAAGACAAAATTTCACAGAAATAAAATTATAGTCAACCTTTCCAGCAATGTCATGCAACCTTACTCTTGACTAAAAATTTGATAAGTTTTTAAAAAGTATGTTTGTCAGAAGAGAACAAATTACAAAATGTGAACATGAATCTTAGATAGAGATATTCCTGAGGTATGACATTCTTTCAAAGCTCCCAAAACTTTCGACATTCCATTATAAAGTGAAACTCATCCCCTATCCCTTACATGTTACATTGTTTACAAAGTCGATTTTCGCGTTAAAGTTAAGTTAAAGTCTGTCCCGAGCCTAAGGCTCATCAGGCCGGTGCTTATCCCGGTTTCTGTGGCGTTAAGCGACTGAGAGTCATAGACTCCCCCCTGGATAGGACGCCAGTCTATCGCAGGGTTAACCCCCAACACAAGGTTGGTACCCTTTTTACACCTGGGTGGGGTGAGAAAATAGCCGTAAAGTGCCTTTTCCAAGGGCACAACGCCATAGCCGAAAGCTGGGATCGAACCCGCAACCCTTTAGATTACGAGTCCAACGCCCTAACCACAAGACTACAGCGGCGGCTGATTTTCGCGTTGAATGCCATTAACTCGTCCTGTTTCAATCGGCAAAAAATGGTTAATACACGTGAATCTAAATAATGAAATCATGTTATTAAATGGCAACTCACTAATGTGATGCCAAAGTGTGATGTGCAAGATAACACGAGTGCAAGATAACTCGAGTGCAAGATAACTCGAGTGCAAGATAACTCGAGTGCAAGATAACTCAAGTGCAAGATAACTCGAGTGTAAGATAACTCGAGTGCAAGATATCTTTAGTGCAAGATAACTTTAGTGCAAGATAACTCGAGTGCAAGATAACTCGAGTGCAAGATAACTTGAGTGCAAGATAACTCGAGTGCAAGATAACTGTAGTGCAAGATAACTGTAGTGCCAACAGTTATGTTGATGGGCAGGAAGAATCTAGGGACCACTGTGCCGTGACTGCACTTTGCTCTCTGGAAGTATGCTTTTCCCTGCACAGAAAGCTGCAGTAACTGAAAGGGGCAAGCAATCGGTGGTCTAGGTGGTAACGCGCCTTGCCTAGAAAGCAAAAAGTCCCGGTCGGAGTGTGCGGTGGTTTGTACCCCGTTTGGGCCCTAAACTTTTTCCCCATCCATTAGACCCTGAGTGGTGGTCTGGGCGCTATATAAAATATCAGTAGGAAGCTGGAACAGCCTTCTGTCGATAACAAACAACAACAACATATTATCATAATTTACATTTACACTTTTCACATGTTTCATCAGACTTTTTTTTTAAATTAAACAGATCGCCGACTTAACAAACACCCTGTATTCACAAAAAAGCATAGACTGACAAGTTTCAAGGAAAGTTTCCACAACGCAAACGGAATCAGAAGAAGGCACATGCTCCACACAATCGGATCAGACAACTTGGACAGTAAACCACTGACGTGTCAGTGAAGAGAGGAATAGGCTTTACTGTTGCCTGCTCTGGTAAATCTTTAGACGGGGAGTGAACAACTTTGCTTACAGCTTTCTGCTCACTAAACACACTCACATATATTTACTCCTTTTTTGACAATCATAACAAACATTTATGCACCCTTAGCATCCTCAACACAAGCTGCAAATGAAAGAGACAGACAGACAGACAAACAGACAGACAGTCAGACACACAGACAGACAGATAGAAAGTCAGACAGACACACAGATAGAAAGTCAGACAGACAGAGAGACAGAGAGACAGTCAGACAGTCAGACAGTCAGACGGATCGACATAGTCTGATGTATCCTAAAAAGACAATAAGCTGTTAAAACATTACAGCTAGACTTTTTTTGCAAATCAGTTGACAGCTGGACACACTCTTAGTAGGTATTGTAAACAACCCACCCCTCTTTTTAAAAAAAATGACGAACCATATTAACAATATGTCTATTGTCACCTAACAACCCACCCACTTAAAAATTGTACAGAACCATCACCTACACAATATGTTCATAATTGTCACCTAAACAACCCACCCACTCTTTAAAAAAAAAAAAAAAGTTGGAACAGGAACACATTACTGAACACAACATGTTCATCAGTTCAATTAACAATTTGTCACCCTGCTCTACACTTTTTTTTATGCTGATGGTTTCAGGATACATTCAACCACCAAAGAATCTGAACCCAGGACAGGTGATCATTGACTGCATCACTTTGACGCAGCCCAGAGGACACGTGATATTTCTGACCAAAACCCGACACCAGAAGTTGGCAATGTCTACATCTCTCCTGGCGAATGTCCACCAAAAGCGAAAGAGGGAGCAACCCTTGACAACCAACCTGTCATTTTTCCGGACAGGTTACTACTACGTTCTGACAACAATCTGCACGACACTACACAAGATCCACAGAACAGCAGGGGTCTGGCATGTCGGTGTTTTATAGAGAAGTGAGGTACAGGCGCTCCCCCTCTTCTGTGCTGACCTTCTCTTTCCACGCTGCAGACTCCAGGCCTCAGCAGACTGGCGGAGGCAGCGTGAAGAAGTGGAACTGTTCCTCAGCGTGTGGCCAGGCCTGCGTCACCACTTCCCCGCCTGTGACCTCATTGGTCAGTGTGCCCAGGCGGAGGAGGAGGAAGGCTGTCCCTTTAACTCTCACATCTATGGACCAGGATACGTAAGGAGGGTTTGTCTGTTTGAGTCACCCCACACACACACATACACACACACACATGTACACGCGCGCACACACACACACACATACATACACACACACACGCAAGCAGCACACGCATACGTGCGCGCGCGCGCGCCACACACACACACACACACACACACACACACACACACACACACACACATGCACGCTCACAGGCACACACCCAAACATAAAATAATTAAGAAATGTTGATCTGGGGCATTCCACAGGGCTCAATTTCTGCACTACTGTTATTCTCAATTCTCAATCATTATCTTCGGAATGTTTATCAAATAGCACAAATGTTACTCAATATGCAGATGATACTGCAATTTGAATAAGACTATCATCATATCTATCTATTATCTATCTATCTATCTATCTATCTATCTATCTATCTATCTATCTATCTATCTATCTATCTGTCTGTCTGTCTGTCTGTCTGTCGTTCTATCTATCTATCTATCTATCTATCTATCCCTTAGTCCGGCGACTGTAGGGGCACCCCTGAAGACTTCACAACCAGTTCCCTCCATTCCTCTCTGTTCTGCCTTTCTTAAAAATTTGCTCAGTTCTAGGCCTGTGCATTCACTGATGTTGTCCTTCCATCTCTTCCTTGGTCTGCCTCTTTTTTTCCTCCTGGACAGTGCCTTGCAGTACTGTTTTTCGAAGTCCTTTTGATCTTGTGACATGCCCTACCATTTAAGTTTAAACACCTTTACAATTGATAGAAGGTTTTCGTAGGGACCAATGGTTTGCTGGATTATGTTATGCGCGTCTTCGTTGCTTATGTGGTTTCTGCAGAGGATGCCAAGGAGTCTCTGGAAGCAACCCCAGTTTATGTCTTAAAATGCGTGTGCATATGTGCGAATGTTTTTCATATTGTGTCTGTATGTGTGCATGTATGTATGTATGTATATAGGCGAGCCATGTGTGAATGTGTGGGCATACTGGTGTTTACAGGAATGTTTGTGCTTTTACTTGGCTGAGTTTACAACTGGCTGAGGTGTTGCTGACTTGTGGGTGCTTTTTATATTGTGATGGGTGCCTGCTGATGTTAAGAACCTGCTTTGTGCTATATTGATTTTATTTTTATGTGACTTTTGTTCTTATATATGGCTTGTAACCCACTGGAATTTCTCTGTTTTAGAGATAATAAAGTATTTTGAATTTGAATTATAATTGAATTGAAACCAATACCCAAGATGAAGGCTGTGTTGTAGGAGAATCACATAAGTGACGCATACCACATACCACATGTGTTGTAGGAGAACACACATAAAGTGACGCATACCACATACCACATGTGTTGTAGGAGAACCACATAAGTGACGCATACCACATACCACATGTGTTATAGGAGAACCACATAAGTGACGCATACCACATACCACATGTGTTGTAGGAGAACCACATAAGTGACGCATACCACATGTGTTGTAGGGGAACCACATAAGTGACGCATACCACATACCACATGTGTTGTAGGAGAACCACATAAGTGACGCATACCACATACCACATGTGTAATAGGAGAACCACATAAGTGACGCATACCACATACCACATGTGTAATAGGAGAACTACATAAGTGATGCATACCACATACCACATGTGTTGTAGGAGAACCACATAAGTGACAGCATACCACATGTGTTGTAGGAGAACCACATAAGTGACGCATACCACATGTGTTGTAGGAGAACCACATAAGTGACGCATACCACATACCACATGTGTTGTAGGAGAACCGCATAAGTGACGCATACCACATACCACATGTGTTGTAGGAGAACCGCATAAGTGATGCATACCACATACCACATGTAAGAACCACATAGAACCACATAGGAGAACCACATACATGACGCAATCAATGAGGTAAAACCAATACCTGGGATGGGGCTGTGTTGTAGGAGAACCACATCAGTGACGCATATCACATACCACATGTGTTGTAGGAGAACCACATACATGACGCATACAATGGGTTAAAACCAATGCCCAGGATGGCGGCTGTGTTGGGAGAACACAAGTCTATGAATCCAACATCACTCAGTAGGGCCTAGTCAAGAGTGCTAAATTTAGCACAATCCTTCCTTTTCCCTAGTCCATGTGTGGTCAGCTCATGCTATAAATAGCACCAGCTGGCCACATCTGGGTTGGGCTGGTATGGGATCATTAGCGGCTGAGAGGAGCTGAAAGTGGAGGAAACTGACAGCTGTGAGAACCACATACATGACCCATACATTGGGATAAAACCAATACTCAGGCCCTAAAGATAGTATTTTTTGCATTGAAGAACCATGAGACGTTCACCTATATACAGAAAATTGCTGATTCTTTCAGGAAGATAAAAAGGTGATGTGGAACAATAATTTAAACAGGAACTGTATAACATTTGTACCAAAATACATGTATGTGTCTGTTTAACAGCTCTCCAATAAGAAACATAGTTTTGATACTATCCTGGACATCTCAACAATTGAGAAGCAGATGCTTGGTGTCTCTACACACAGAAACCACAAGTAAACACACCATTAAGCAAATGTGTGCATTATGATGAGCACTGAACCCTTCTCCTTTTGGTACAAAAGGAGAGGACAGTCCAAAGTTAAGGCAACTTTGGAAGATTTTTAATGTCAGTTTGATGGTTCAATTCCTCTGACCAGAAGAATTGCACTGGGTGTTAGCTTTGGGGAAGTAAATCTGATTGGAGATCAAAGCAATATTGTCTGCTGTTATTAACAAAAAGATTCCATTGATGTGTGTCCAACAAAATCAATATCTCTTGTCTGCTACAGAAAGATTCCATTGATGTGCATCCAACAAAATCAATATCTCTTGTCTGCTATAATTACCAGAAAAATTCCATTGATATGTGTCCAACAAAATCAATAACTCTTGTCTGCCATAATTACCAGAAATATTCCATTGATATGTGTCCAACAAAATCAATATCTCTTGTCTGCTATAATTAACAGAAAATTCCATTGATGTGTGTCCAACAAAATCAATATCTCTTGTCTGCTACAATTAACAGAAAGATTCCATTGATGTGTGTCCAACAAAATCAATCTCTTGTCTGCTACAATTAACAGAAAGATCCCATTGATGTGTGTCCAACAAAATCAATATCTCTTGTCTGCTACAATTAACAGAAAGATTCCATTGATGTGTGTCCAACAAAACCAATATCTCTTGTCTGCTACAATTAACAGAAAGATTCCATTGATATGTATCCAACAAAATCAATAATCAGTATCTCTTGCATCCCTTTCCATCAGCTCAGGCTGTAAATCAATCCTCCCACAGTCTGTTTTACCTCACCCTCCCTCTGACAAACATTCCAGTTGATCTGTTGTCCTGTTCCACACTCTTATGGCAACCTAACATTTCTTCATTTTCCTCTTACAAATTAAAAAGTTCCACATGTGATCCTGCTTTTTTCCTATGTTTTTTCTGTCTTCAGAGGCTTGAGACTCCTGGATTTTGCCAGTAATTTTGCCAATCTTTAGCTAGTGAATACACTTGGCCCACATTAAAAATCCAGAAGATGGACATGGATTAGCCCAAATGGAGAACACCACAACCAGATAGATTACATCATGGTGAAGAGATATTCAGTCTCGCGTAAACATTGCATGAACACAAAACTTGGGGCGCACATAGGGTGTGACCATGATCTTGCAATGATGACATTCCAACTTCGTCTCAAAACAATTCACAAGCAGAACATCATCAGGTTCAAGTTTGACCTCTAGATGCTAAAGGATCTAGAGGTAGCAGACATTTTTGAAGCAAGGATAGGTGGGAAGTTTGCAGTACTGACTCTGATATACTCAGGTGATACAGATATAGGTACCTTGATGGATAGTTTCAACACAGCAGTGACTGAAACAGTACGCGAACTTTTTGGCAAACATCGACCAGTAAAAATCCTTGGGTCACACCTATCATCCTACAACTATGCAACAAATGTAGAGAGTTGAAGAAAAGGAAAAATAAAACAGAAGAAAGAGCAGAACAATAAGGGCAGTCAACAAAAGAATCAGGAAGTCCATGATAGAAGCAAAAGAGAAATGCATTGGTGAACAGTGCCAGGACATTGAAGAAAACATCAAGAAAAACAACAGCAAGAAAGCATATCAACTGGTGAAAGACCTGACTGGCACAAAACAGGGAAAATGCTCAACAATCTAAGACAAAAATAGGAAGAGCCTCACTGACAACGAGGATATTCTGAACAGATAAACAGATTACTGCTCCGACCTGCATAACTACAAAACCACAGGAGATCCGAAGTCCTCAATGTCCCCACAAGCACAGATACAGACAGCCACCCTATCCTCCGAGAAGAAGTGGAAACAGCAGTCAGATAGCTGAAAAGGGGGAAGTCAGCAGGGGCTGACAACATTCCAGCTGAGTTGGTTCAAGCTGGAGGGGAAGCCACGATCAATGCTCTACTAAAAGTCTGCAACAAGATCTGGCAGACAAGAAAATGGCCAACACCATGGACACAGTCACTCATCATCACCCTCCCCAAGAAAAGAAATCTTCAGCAGTGCCAGAATTACCACACAATCAGCCTGATATGCCATCCAAAAAAGGTCATGTTGAAGATTGCATAGGACGAACTGAAGCCACAAGCAGAGACCATCATTGCTGAGGAACAAGCAGGTTTCAAAGCAGAGCGTAGCACAACAGAACAAATATTCAACCTCAGAATACTCTGTGAGTGATACCTTCAACACCAACAAGACCTCTACCACGTATTTATTGATTTTAAGAAGGCATTCAACAGGGTGTGGCATGCAGCTTTGTGGGCAACCATGAATTTGTACAGCATCAATGTAAACCTGATCAGAGTTATCAAAGAGCTGTACAAGGCCACCAGTGCAGTGTACTACAACAGCAACATTGGAGAGTGGTTTTAAACAACAGTTGGAGTAAGGCAGGGCTGTCAACTCTCACTTGCTCTTTTCAACATCTCCCTTGAGAGAATCTAGGCTGATGCACTAGAACACCATTAAGGACCAGACAGCATTGGTGGCAAAATGATTACAAACCGCTTCGCAGATGTAACAGACTATCAGGATCAGAACAAGAGCTTGCCAGCCTAACAGAACACCTGAACAAGGCCTCTAAAACATATGGCATGAAAATCAGTGCAGAGAAGACCAAACTGATGACCAGTAACACCAAGGGCATCAGCACTGATATCAGGGTCAATGACCAGAAGCTGGAAATGATTCAAAGCTTAAAGTACTTGGGAGCCGTTGTATCAGACAAGGGGTCCAAGCCAGAGATAGTATGCAGGATTGCACAGACAATAACAGCACTATCAAAACTGAACACCATCTGGAAAGATAAAAAATATTTCACTCAACTCCAAGATCAGACTAATGCGCTCCCTTGTCATATCCATATTTAGGTATACCTATGAATCGTTGACGCTGACTGCTGATTTGGAGAGAAAAGTACAGGTGGTAGAGATGAGATGCTTCCAGAGACTCCTTAGCATCTCCTACAAAGACCACATAAGCAACGAAGAAGTTCATAACAGAATCCAGCAAACCATTGGTCCATACAAAAATCTTCTATCAATCCTAAAGAAGTGTAAACTTACATGGTACGGGCATGTCACAAGATCAAAAGGACTTGCAAAAACAGTACTGCAAGGCACTGTCCTGGGAGGAAGAAAAAGAGGCAGACCAAGGAAGAGATGGGAGGACATCAACGAATGGACAGGCTTAGAACTCAACCAAATTTTGAGAAAGGCAGAACAGATAGAGAAATGGAGGGAACTGGTTGTCAAGTCTTCAGGGGTGCCCCCACGGTCGCCAGACTAAGGGATAGATAGATAGATAGATAGATAGAATAGATAGATAGATAGATAGATAGATAGATAGATAGATAGATAGATAGATAGATAGATAGATAGATAGTTAACTAACAACTTAGCAGGTCAATGAGAACATCTTAAAAATACATTTTAAATCATATATTACCTTATCAAAGACATGGTAAATATAATGCCTACAGATTCCAGTGTCAATGAGAAGTCCAAATCAACAAAGCAGACCCTACCTTCCCTTTTTGGGGTCTCTCTTCTTTTCGCTGCTGTGAGTTAAGACTCATTCTTTAAAAAAAAAAAAAAATTCTTTACTGTAAAATCCCTAGCATACCCCCCCCCCCCCTGTGCACTGATTTAGGGTAAAATTGGGGGTGGGCGTTTGCTAGGGATAGACCCCTTTGCACAAAGTAATTTTTGTGCTCAACCCTATAATTGAGTAAATACAAACCCCGAAAGCATGTAAGTTAGGTCGTGTGAGTAGAAGTGAAGGAAAGTAGAAAAAAAGGGACTTTGAGGCAAAGAAGGCCAATGAGGACATGCAAGAGAGAGAGAGAGAGAGAGAGGAGGAGGAGGAGGAGAGGACTGGCTTAGTGATATAGTGTAAGACTGTTGCTTCCGCATTTTGCAAAAATGGCACAGAGAGATTTAAGAACCAACTTCCAGCCATCAGGAAGCATCGTCAAAGTACCAGTGCCTCACTGACAGACAAAAGACGTTAGTGGAAAAAGCATGACGTAATTTTAAATCACTTTGTTGGGATGGGTGGGAGTGAGGAGAGGGACAAAGAATAAGAAAAAAAAGTGAGCATAGTCTCTTTGAAAAAAGCAGGGTGGCGTTTGCTAGGTAGTTACCCCTGTGCATAACTTTTGGCCCAAAGTGGGGGTGGGCGTTTGCTAGATGGTGGGCTTATGCTAGGGATTTACGTTAAAGACAAAAAAAAAACTGGTCACATTTTCTTTGCTTGCTTTTGGGATTTGTTTTTGTTTTGCTTTCAGATTGAGGCAGGAGAAAGTGAGATATTCCTGACAGATGGGGACGTAACCTCTACAGATGGCACTTCATCCTTCAGTGCCATGGAGAGAGACTGCAAAGCAGAGGGAGCACTGCCAATCAGTTTCGACTCCATTCAGGAATGGAATGACACTATAGCTGCCCTCCAATCTTACAAACCATACAACGGGTCTTGTCTCTGGATTGACCTTTATCCAACACGTTTTGCTTTAGCAGATTCACGAGAATTTTTCATCCTTTCAATGTACGTTTTAGAAAACAAGGCAAGTGTGTTTGCGTTTCCAATTTAGATTTTGTTTTCTTGTTTGTTTGTCCGTTGTGTTCGACAATGACCTCCAAAACAGCACAGGAGGCAGCTGCTGTTTCAGACACTGGGCAGAAATTTGATTATAGTGGAGATGCCTTGCCCACAGCACACCCCCACTCTCTCGGCCAAGGGGGCATAAGGACAGTCAGCATTGGAGATGTTATCCAAAGGCCAACTACCCCCCAGGGCTGCAGCACATAAGGACTGTGCAAGTCTAGCCTCCTAGTTAGAGAGTCATGGTCCATCACTAAAGACTGGGCTGTAAAGTGGAATTCCATGAGTGGGAAAGCCACTGATCACACAGTCTTTCACTTTGTTGTTGTCCCCAGCATTGTGATAAAGCCTAGGCACTGAAGGCATCAAACTAGATAACCACGTAGAAAAACACTTTGTGATCCAGTTAAGTCAAACACACGTTAATCATCCTATGAAGGGAAATTACAATACTGACAGGCATTTTGATAGGAATCATAATCTCAAAAGTCAAGATAGCTACATTTCATTTTGGTTCAAACACTCCAAGATAACTTCAAATAAAAAAAATATCACACACACACACACACACACACACACACACACACACACACACACACACACACACACACACACACGCCCCGTGCATGTACACAGGATTGGCTTGGGGAAAGCCAGAGTTCTGACCACTGAGCCATCCAGTCCCCTCTATTGTCTGACTACAATGGCAAACCCCTTTGCCAAAACCTGCAGGCGACATTACCTAGAGCAGCAGAAAATCTTAACATGGGTGTAATAATCATCACGACTGATCCATTGATGAAAGTAAAGGGTGTGAAAAATGGATGATGTAAGAATCAGCTAGCGACCTTCGTGCTGAATCAAAATGTGAAGTTGTAAATCATTCCCTGAGGTGGTGACCATATCTGCTGATCATGATGTTGCATGTGCTGTTTGAAACTTGCTGGGCTGTTTGTTTCCTCCCTGACCCCTCCTTCCCACATGAAAAGGCTTAAGGCTGCAGCCATAGTAAACCCCCCATTTTGACAGGTCAATTTTGCCGGGCTGGGTGAAAAATGCTGCCCAGCTGAATAATACTCTGTGGCGTCACTGATGATGGTTGTGCTGGCCATAGTGGAGCCTGGCCCGGTTTTTTTTTTTATTTAACCCTTCGTTTTGACTTCCAGCCACAGGTCCCTTTGACAGAAAGGAAAATAATCAAGAAAAACTTTTTTCTTCTTCTTCTTTCTCATGACTGGAATGGTCATGGAGGAGACATGAGAGATGATTCTGCAGCCAGCCCTGTCCTCCGCCTTCCGAATGAGTATTGGACTGTCCAGGTGGGTCCATTCCTTGATGTTATCCATCCAGCTTTTGGTTTGTCTGCCTGTGTCTGCCACCGTCTAGCGTTCCTTGTAGGACTGTCTTGGGGAGGGTGTTGTGGCGTGTGACATGGCTGAACCATGCCAGCTTCCTTTTCTTGACAGTGGCTAGTAGGGGTTCCTGGGGGCCAGCCATCAGTGCGACTTGACTTTGCACAAAGGTGTTTGTTTTCCTATCCTTCCAGGAAATTCCAAGCAGTCGCCTGAAGCATTTTGTCTGGAAGGTCTGGATCCGCTTGGTGGTTTCAGTGGTCATTGTCCAACTTTTGCAGCCGTAGAGCAAGATGGAGATGACCAGGGATCTGAACAATTTGACTTTTGTTTTGAAGCTGATGTTGTCACTTCTCCATATCTTGTTTCAGTTTTTTATGGTGCTTCAAAAATTCTGACTACACAAACTAGTAAATTGACCCTTCCCAATTACATTCCAGTGGTCTTGATAAAAGTTTTGTGGGGGGGATTTTACTTTTTTATGTCAAACTATTTTCTGTCCATTTTGCTGGGGTGGGGCAGAGTGGAGGGAGTATCATACGTGGCAGCTGTCAAAGAGACCGGCCTGAAAACAACGATGGGCAGGGTTTACTATGGCCGTAGCCTAAGGC